>OY755236.1:81542331-81953930 GCA_963576725.1 Azorinus chamasolen | reverse complement strand
ACATGACATATCGGGGATCCATACAGGGAAACTATGGTCTGGTTACATATATGTGAAACATATAAGCAGACAAAGCAGAACCTGGTCCGACTATCAATTCAGTTGCTATTTACTTCTATCAGCACGTCATCGACAGTTAGAGAATGAATTCACAGTGTAAGGAGGCGTGGTATACTGTGCATTTGGATGTCTTCTGTTCTTGATGCTAGGAAGCCATTACAACGATTCTTAATAACATTTACCGTGCTCCTACAATCACTATATAACTATGTTTAGAATATATATCAATGCTTACAGTCCATTTCCACATGGTATATATAAATATATTAAAACAAAGATGTATGTTGACGGGCGACTCGGCGATGACCTTTTAACCCATTATCTCATAGGCTATTTTTTAAACTCAATCTCTCTGAATAAATCTACCCAAAAGGAGCATTAACTAAAGTAAATGAATAGTTTAGAATTTTGTAGTTTGAAACCATTGTGATAAATAGAGCATTTGCTCCTATAGGAGCAAATGCTCTATTTATCACAATGGTTTCACAAAGTGACTTTTACAGAGTCGTCAAAAGTCGTCAATGTGAGGGAATGGGGTAAATTCGACGTCTCATCAGGATCACATGATCCATGTGCTACTGTTTAATTGTTTACCTGATGAATATGCATGTTCGAAATACTGACATCATGCGTAGTAACGCATTTGTGCCCAATTTCCCTTAAAAAGGGCACAGGCAAGCAGTATATACCAAGATCAGAGGGCCCCTGAATGGGAGGGACTTCCAATCCGGGTCTGCACTGTTTGCGGAACCCATCGATGTCCATTGCTTATGCAGTACCAGCACATACGCTGATTGATGTGCTCCCTCAACATAAAAAACATATAGGTCCTAAAATAAGATCTGGATGGGGTTTCCTCCAATAATTTGACATATATTGGTTGAATAGCTGAATCTTTACAATGGCATTACAAAACAGGGGACGTTTACCACGATAGAAACTGTAGGGCCAGACCTATATTACATTGCAAATAGAACAGACCCTGGTCAGACAGTTCCCCTACACGCAAATGCGTAAGATCACTTTATCGGGTAAAAGATTAAACCTTTTCCCTCATATATTAACGCCCCTTCACACCTTTGCAAACACAGTAGATCCAGGATCTGCTCTGTAGGCGTATGACATTATAATAGATTTGATTAACAGTGTCTACCAATACTAAAACATCGTGCGTACATGTCATTTTAACAAATCTGCTTGTAAATATTCATGATGTAATTATTTTTCACATGCATATTCAACAGGGAAAGGGTTAACATTCAGTAAATGTTTTTGTTTTGCTAAGGGAAAGAGGAACGTATTAGAAAAAAATAAACAGAAAACGATGCTAATAACAGTAAACCTTACCTTAATGAATATCAATGATAGACTTCGTCTGTTATGAACATGAATAATTTAGATTTTGTACTGAAACATTGGATAAGGTAATTTATTATTGCCATGGCAAATAGCAGATATCAAATTAATAACAAATAAGGCTACAGAGTCAGATCCTCATCAGAGAGAGAGAGAGAGAGAGAGAGAGAGAGAGAGAGAGAGAGAGAGAGAGAGAGATAGGGAGAGAGAGACAGATATAGACAGAGACAGACAGAGACAGAGAGACAGAGACAGACAGAGACAGACAGACAGAGACAGACAGAGACACGGAGAGAGACAGAGACAGAGACAGAGACAGAGAGAGACATAGAGAGAGAGACAGAAAGAGACAGAGAGAGGCAGATAGACAGATAGAGAGACACATACAGACAGAGAGGGATACAGAGAGAGAGAGAGAGAGAGAGAGACACACACACACACACACACACACACACACACACACACACACACACACACACACACACACACACACACACACACACACACACACACACACACACACACACACACACACACACACACACACACACACACACACACACACACACACACACACACACAGACAGAGTCAGACAGATAGACAGTCAGAGAGACAGACAGAGAGAGACAGACAGCCAGAAAGACAGAGACAGATAGATACAGAGAGAGAGAGACTGAGAGAGATAGATAGAGAGAGAGAGAGATAAAGACAGACAGACGGACATATAGAAGGGAGGGACAGAGAGAGATGAAGTGAGAGACAGAGACATACATACAGACAGACAGAGAGAGAGAGAGAGAGAGAGAGAGAGAGAGAGAGAGAGAGAGAGAGAGAGAGAGAGAGAGAGAGTATGGAAATTAAGCAGACGACACTTTATGCAAACCACATTTTAACCAATTTGCAAAAGGTTAATATACTTCTTTTACACCACAATCATGAGTTTATGGCACATCACCATGTGCGATTCTGACTATAATAATCTCAGGAAATCAATAACTTACTGTACTCAATTATTCAGCATGTTTAGTTTTGTATTCTACAAATTGTCGATTGCTTAAGTTATCTAACTGACTTTTCTTTAATTCACTTCCAAGAAAGATAGTCAATTACTCTGCAGCGTGATGAGATACTGGGTTATTTGTCGTCTCATCTGGATCGAAACTGTTTACAAAGATATGCTGTGTGCACGTATTTACGATCAGCATGCTTAGTGTTGAAACAATAGATTAATAGTTGTATATAAAACACTAACCTAAAGCAATATAACACCTGACACGTCTAAACAGACTTTAACCCTTTCCTTCATGTAAACGCATTTGCAAACAGAGTAGACCCAGATCAGACGGCTCCTATAGGAGCCGTCTGATCAGGGTCTGCTCTGTTTGCTAATGAAACATGAAAGATCTGGGGTTTTATACTTTCCAAAATGGCTACAATGTTCTACTTTCCGTATTTCATTATAACTATTTTGTCCATGGATATATAGTACACAAATGTAGGTACTGAAATTTATTATAAACAGACAACAGGGAAATGGCTAACTCTTATCCCACAGTGAAAAAATAATGTCTGCTCAAATTTGATTCTGGTGCAATCTAAACAGAACAGAACAGAACAATACACGTGTACGTGTACTTCCGATTGGATCAAGCTTTGGAGAAACTGTCGAATCATTAAGCGTCTCATGTGGATCCTTGCCGTTTGCAAATGGTAGGCGGAATAAGTGTTACTAAAAAGTACATGTAGCTTCTTTTGCGAAATTTGTTTGTGCTATAATTATAAAAGAAAAGTTTCGTCCATTCCTTTTTTAAAAGACAGTTTCGAAATTTCAAAGAGTTTGGCACCTGATGATATGCCGATTATTCGGTCTCCATCTGGATCCAGTCTGTTTGCAATGGTCATAACAAACTGATCTTGTTTTAAGAGACAAAAAGGTAAGAAAATACTTTGTTCGTGTCTCAGTTATTTTGCTATTTTCAGAAAGTGCGTGTAATGTTTATTATTATCGTGACATTTACCAACGGCGATCAGCTGCTCGAGCTGTCTTGAATAAAATATATTCTTGTTATTATTATTTCAGCATTGTTTTTGTCTTAACCCTTTACGTGATATTGAAGCCTTGTTATGGAACGCCATTATGCCATGCTATTTGCTCGATGCTAAATGTGAAATGCTTAATGCAAAATGCTTTTTGCCAATTGTTGAAATTGCTAGGGAAAGAACCGGGATGTTCCAAATGATATATGTAAATAACAAATGCGAAATGCAAAATGCTTATTGCTAAATGCATGTTTGCACTACTAGCATTGAACAGTGACATTTTATGCCCCCGATCAGATCGCAGCGGGGGGGGGGCATATTGTTTTTGCCCTGTCTGTTTGTCTGATTGTTTGTCTGTCAGCAACTTTAACATTGGTCATAATGTTTGAGCCAGTACAGGTAGAGACTTGATATTTGGCATGCATATGTATCTCATAAAGCCGCACATTTTGAGGGGTCAAGGTCAATGTCATCCTTCAAGGTCAGAGGTCAAATATATGGGTCAAATTACCGACTTTAACATTGGCCATAACTTTTGGACCAGTAGAGATAGAGATTTGATATTTGATATGCTTGTGTATCTCATAAAGCTGCACATTTTGAGGGGTGACATTTCAAGGTCAAGGCCAACCTTCAGGGTCAAAGGTCAAATTGTCTGTTTCTTTGTCTGTAACTTTAACATTGGTCATAACTTTCGAGCCAGTAGATCTAGTGATTGATATTTGGCATGCATATGTATCTCATAAAGCCGCACATTTTGAGGGGTGACATGTCAAGGTCATCCTTCAAGGTCAGAGGTCAAATATATGGGTCAAATCACTGACTTTAAAATTGGCCATATATTTTGGACCAGTCGAGATAGAGACTTGCTTGTGTATCTCATGAAGCTGCACATTTTGAGGGGTGACATGTCATGGTCATTCTTCAAGGTCAAAGGTCAAATTGTCTGTTTGTTTGTCTGTAACTTTAACATTGGTCATAACTTTTGAGCCAGTACAGATAGAGACTTGATATTTGGCATGCATATGTATCTCATAAAGCCGCACATTTTGAGGGGTGACATGTCAAAGTCAAGGTCATCCTTAAAGGTCAGAGGTCAAACATATGGGTCAAATCACCGACTTTAACATTGGATATAACTTTTGAATCAGTACAGATAGAGACTTGATATGTGCCATGCTTGTGTATCTCATGGAGCTACACAGTTTGAGGGGTGGCATGTCAAGGTCATCCTTCAGAGTCAAAGGTCACCAACTTCAAATTGGCCATAAATTTTGAACCAATAGAGATAAAGTCTTGATAGTTGGTATGTATGTGTATCTCATGAAGCTTCACATTTTGACAACAAAGGGGCAACATGTCAAGGTAAAGGTCATCTTTAAGGGTCAAAGGTCACCTGTAGATACATTGGCCATAACTTTTGAACCTGTAGATACGACTTGACATTTGGTATGCATGTGTATCTCATGAAGCTGCACAGTTTGGGGGTGACATGTAAAGGTCAAGGTCATCTTTAAGGGTCAAAGGTCACCGACTTTAACATTGGCCATAGTTTTTGAACCAGTAGAGATACAGACTTGACAGTTGGTATACATGTGTATCTCATGAAGCTGCACAGTTTGGGGGTGACATGTCAAGGTCAAGGTCATCTTTCAGGGCCAAAGGTCGCCGACTTTAACATTGGCCATAACTTTTGAACCAGTAGAGATACAGACTTGATAGTTGGTATACAGGGTGTTTCTCATTTGGCTGCAGTTTGAGAGATGACATGCCAAGGTCAAGGTAATCTTTGAAGGTCAAAGGTTACCAACATTAACATTGGTCATAACGTTTGAACCAGCACATATACAGCCTTGATATTGGTATGCATGTGTATCTCATGAAGCCGCACAGTTTGGGGAGTGACATGTCAAGGTCAAGGTCATCCTTCATGGTCAAAGGTCACCAACTTTAACATTGGCCATAACTTTTGAACCAGTCGAGATACAGACTTAATATTTGGTATGCATGTGTACCCCATGAAGCTGTACAGTTTGAGGGGTGACATGTCAAGATCAAGGTCATCCTTCAGGGTCAAATATCATATCGAGGGGGCATAGTGTTTCACATACACATCTTGTTTATTTAGTTGTGCAATAAGCAATAAGCTTTACTGTAAATAAACATGCATTTAGCAAATGTACAGTCACTTTAAAATTCGCGCTGTTCATTACCAGTAATACAACATGCATTTAGCAATAAGCATTTCGCACTTCGCATTTGTCATTTACATCTTTCATTTGGAACATTCCCTAGCAATTTACACAATTGGCAAAAAGCATTTCGCATTTTGTATTTAGCAATTAGCATGGCAGAATGGCATGAATGGCAGAATGGCAGAATGGCGTTCCATACCTTGTCACAGCTTTGCAAACAGAGCAGATACCTAGACCAGATGGCTTCGGAAGGGGCCATCTGATTAGGGTCTGCTTTGGATTACTTATGGAATAATATAGATCTAATTGTTAAAATACGCTGTTCACAATGCCATTATCAAATATCAGTTAATATTATTCATGATTCAATTCTTTTTTACATGCATATTCATCAGGGAAAGGGTTTAGTGTGTTAGTAACAATTTAAACTTCTTCAGCACTAGTTCCGATGAAAACTACTCGGCGGTTTCCGACTAACTCGTGGAAATCACCGAAATCCGCCTGGCTTAGAGCAAAACTACTGTACATAGTCACTCGACTTGGGTGTAACTTTGTACACAGTTTGGGTCCAGTTAAGATATCGAGAAACAATATGTCTAATTAAGATCCAAACTCTCTGACACATTGATACTGCTTTAGAAAGAAATGGAAGAAATGTTGCAAGAATTGAATTTAGAATACACTGAATGTTATGCTCATGTTATAGTCCCTCACATTACATACACACACAGTCGTTAGACACTGACGCACTATAGTTCGATTTTGACCCGTGAGCTGTGACCTCTAGGACCAGTCCACACATAGAGGTAAAACGCGTCACAAATCATGTATTTGTTCCAGAGTTACCTGTGGTTATACAGACAAGTAATAAACATATACAGTAAAACCTCTCTATAACGGCCACTAACGTGAAAGTAGTTGGTATTTAGGGCAGGTGGCTGCTTAAAGCAAGGTGAAAGTAAAACACCTGGCTTTAAGCAGCCATCTGCCTTTAACACACACTACTTGATGTAATTTAGTGGCCGTTATAGAGAGGTTTTACTGTATATACTTATACTGCACGATTACTACGAGCTTCTTGTGACAACCATTGTCCACTTACCCATAAAGTAGAATGGTTGCAATTTCTATAAATAACAAAAATGGAGTCACGGCTCAGCGCTTGAAATCGAACTATACATTGTTTCTCTATACAGTCAGCTCCCTCTAAAACGACCACTTATAAGAAGTCTAATTCTGGCTCTGATAGGCAGGTGGTAGCTAAACACAGGACACCATTTTACAGAAAGCTCCTGCTTTTAAAGACACACAATTATATTCATTAAATGCTAGCTTTAGTGGGGTATTCTATATATGTATATACTCATCAGCTTGTTTTGATTTTGACAGTAACCCATTACTCAAATATTGTATAGTTTAGTTTTCTGAGGCCTTTGCAAAAATAAGAGTAGACCCATAATATCATTTAAGTCTTACACGAATATTCATGAAGTAAAGGATAAACCAACAAAAAACCGAATTAAAATCTAAATAATTATCATTCTAAGGTAAAATAAACAACTTCAAGGCGTCAGATTGCTTTTAATCCTTTACTCCATGAATATTCATTAAATAAATAAGGACATCGTGAATATTAATTAGCTGAGCTTTTATAATGATATATGAAATAAGATTTTTTTTGCCAAGACAGAAACTGTAGAATCAGATAAATATATGAATTCACAAGCTAATAGAGAAGAGCCTTATATAATTCGTATGCTCTGGGTCTACTTTGTTTGCAAAGGCATAGAAAGGCATATTTATGGAGTAAAGGGTTAATTAATTTATGACGAAAGTGTTGCAGACTGCATCACTTTCGATCTGAATTAACCAACCGCAATCTCTGTACGCGATAGAGTTTCTCCATATTGAACAGTTCAGGAAATGTTTTTTGTATCAATCAGATTAGGTGTTAACCCTTACAATGCCGAATGTTCCAATGGACTATTCCAAAATTCAAATAGGTCAAGCTTATGGTGAATATTTAGGGATTTTTCTTAAGAAAAGTGTAACATGACAAACAGTGCAGACCCTGATAAGATGGCTCCTCTCTGTGAGTAGTCATATCTGAGTCTACACTATTTGCAAAGGACATTAGTGACTCGTGTCCCGCACTGTAAGAGTTTAGCCTTTCAAAATGAGAAACAAGTCACTAACCTCCTTAGTAAACAGGTGTAGACCCAGATGATACAGCTTCTAGAGGAGCCCTTTAATCATGGTCAGCACTGTTATGTTAAACGCTTCTTTTAAAAGCTCCCCTGCGTATTCACGGTAACCTTAACACGTTTGAATTTTGGAATAGTCAATTTGAAACTTTAGCGGTGAAAGGGTTAATAATGCCACAACAGGCAGATATTTCCACTGTACGGGAAATGAGGTGTTTTAAAGGAAGTGTTGATGAAATATCACATTTCACCACGTGAATGCCCTAGGAATAATAGTCATCATGAATCTGCATAGAACATTTAACCCTTTGAACGCCGAAAAGTCAAAGTAGAATACAGTGAAACCCCGCTAATGCGACCACTTAATAAACAGCCACTTGTGTCGTCTAAAGCAGGTGGTTGCTTAATGTAGGAGCTTTCTGCATAACTTTCGTCCTGCATTAAGCTACCACCTGCCTCTGCCACCCAGAATTATGCCCCTTTTGGGTGGTCGCATTAGCGGGGTTTTACTGTACATGTACTGTGTATTACAGTAGAGTTCAGTATAAAACAGTCATAAACTGCGATAGGGTTGTGAATAATGAATAGTGCAGATCCTGATCAGTTGGCCCCTAGAGGATCTGAGTCAACACTGTTTTGCAAATGACGGTACACACGTTTTTCACATTCAAAGGTTATTGACAATATACAGTAAACATCTCGATAGTCCGACGTTTAAGTAAAGAAAAAATAAGAACTTTTCGGCAGGTGGCTGTTTAATGCAGGATGAAAGGCGACTTTCATCCATCATTAAGCTGCTACCTGTCTTAAAGACCGATAATGATCATTGTTGTGATTTTCGCACTAGCGGGGTTTAACTGTACAATTCGCTTACTTCGTTAAGTAACATTTTGCACGCTAGCGGAGAATGGTGATAAGCAGTTTTAATCCAGAATCTAATATAACCTAAACCCGGACGGTATATTCAACACTATACTCCATAAAAACGCTTTACACTGTCTAAATACAAACAGAGTAGAACCAAATCAGTCGGCTCCTGTAGGAACCGTCTGATCAGGGTCTGCTCTGTTTGCTTTAAAATATTTAAAATAGATATGATTCTACAGTTTCTAAACTTTCTACCAATGCCAACTATTCCTGTGTCAATGTGTTATTGTCACAATTAATCTAATCAATACCCATGATGTCTTAATGTCTTACATGAATTTTCATGAAGTAAATGTTTAAAGAAATATTTATGAGAATTGTTGCACATGACAAATGTTTCAGACATCAATAACAATAGCCATTACGATTCTTCATAGAACCATAACACTTTGGATACCAAATTTTCCGTGGACTAGTCCGTCAGTGTTAAACAGCAGCGTCCATTCAGTATGAAGGGGTATACCATGCGAGAGGAAACTGAAAGTCATGCGGAAAGCAACTCTATGAGCTTTCTGTATGACTCACCATGAACTAAGCAGCCTCCTGCATAAAACTATCTGAATTCTTCTCAACTAGAATTCTGGTTTAGAGGGGTTTTACTGTATTTGGTAGGGCCCCGCTTTGAGATGAGGGTGCCCTATATTAATCAGCTTGTCCGTTTGTCCGTTTGTCCGTCTGCCCGTCCGTTCGTCCGTCTGTCTGTCTGTCCGTTTTTGGTTTCCGCACATGATCTCTTCAAGGAATGGTCCAATTTTCACCAAACTTGCCCAGTGTACTTGATATCCATGTACCTCGCATGGGTTCTTTGTTCGGCAATTTCTGCGCATTTTTCGGATTTTCGGAACATTACGAGAATTTTCACTTTTTGATTAGCTGATTGGTTTCCGCGCAATATCTCCTGAAGAAATGGTCCAATTTTCACCAAACTTGCTCAGTGTACTTGATATCTAAGTACCTCGCATGGGTTCTTTGTTGGGCAGTTTTCGGACATTTACGGGCATTTTTACTTAGGCTGCTGTAATCTGATTAGCTGATTGGTTTCCGCACAATATCTCCTCAAGGAATTGTCCAATTTTCACCAAACTTGCTCGGTGTTCTTGATATCCAGTAACTTTTCATGGGTTCTGTGTTCGGCGATTTCCGCGCATATTTGTGAAAATTATGTGCATTTTCACTTAGGCTGCTGCAATCTGAATAGCTGATTGGTCTCCGTGCAATATCTTCTCAAGGAACTGTCCAATTGTCACCAAACTTAATCAGTGTACTTGATATCCAATGCCCTCGCATGGGTTCTGTGTTCCGCAATTTCCAACAATTTTTCGGAAAATTACGGGCATTTTCACATAGGCTGCTGTATTCTGATTAGCTGATTTGTTTCCGCGCAATATCTCCTGAAGGAATGGTCCAATTTTCGCCAAACGTGCCCAGTGTACTTGATATCCAAGTACTTCACTTGGGCTCTATGTTCGAAACTTTCCGCGCAGTTTTTCACTTATGCTGCTGCAATCTGATTAGCCGATATGTTTACGTGCAATATCTCCTGAAGTAATGGTCCAATTTTCACCAAACTTGCTTGGCGTACTTGATATCCAAGTGCCCCGCACGGGTACTTTGTTTGGCAATTTCCGCCCTTTTTTCAAAATTACGGGCATTTTCACTTAGGCTGCTGCAATCTGATTAGCCTATTGGTTTCCGTGCAATATCTCCTGAAGGAATGGTCCAATTTTCACCAAACTTGCTCATTGTTCTTGATACCCAATTACCACTGATGGGTTCTGTGATTGGAATATTCTGCACATATTTATTGATGATAATACAATCTGATATGCCTATTATTCAAGTACCTAGCAAGATTACCCAGTTAAGACAATTACATGCATATTTAATTATGCATTAGGGAAATCAGGCTTACAATATGCAGGCGTATGCGATACTTCCTACGCGGGCGGGGCCCTTCCTCGACAGTAGTCTAGTTTCCCGCATTCAAGGGTTCTTGACAATATAGTAGAGCAGCATTCTGTCATTTCTTTTGACCTAGAATGCCCTAAAAAGACACAAGCAGTGTTACATACCAAAATGTTCAGGACACATTGAAGATTATCGTGCAGTATTTAGAAAGTGCTCACCTTGGGTGGAAAGTTTGAAAATATCAAGGTCAAGGTCAAATTGACGGTCAATTTAAAAAACAGGTATCATGTTCTTTATTGTTTTATTTCAATTTAATCCTTTGACGAATGATAATATAATTGGCTAAATACAATACCACTACAACCAAGCTTCACTTTGGCATACATACCAATATTCGTAAATGTCAAGGTCAAGGTCGTTTCAAGGTCAAATACGGAAAAATCTCAAAACTATACCATTTTGGTAGCTTTACATCCTCCCTGTAGCTTCATTATCTATTAAAATGGTGTTTTTCTTAATTTATTTTGAAGTACAATCCATTTCCTTAAAAAATACCAAATATTAGCATTTCTTGTATATTATACCATGGATAAATACTTGACTATTGTGACATTGTGTTATAGTCTGAATGTAACAATGAACAAATTGGGCAACTACATTTTGTTATTTTCTTCCATATCAATAATAAACACAAGCAGTGTTATATACCAAAATGTTCAGCAATTAAAGTTTATTCTGCAGTATTTAGAAACGGCTCACCTTTGATGGAGAGTTCGAAAAATCAAGGCCAAGGTCAAGGTCAAATTGACGTTAACATTAGAAAATACATCTTTAATGTTTTTATTATTCCATTTCATTTTTATAAGTTTGTGAATGATGATTTATTTGGTTCTATATGGTACTTCTATAACCAGGCTTTACTGTTGCATACATATCAATATTTGCAAAGGTCAATGTCAAGGTCACTTCGAGGTCAAAAATGAAAAAAATGTCAAAACTATACCATTTTGGTAGCTTTACATCCCCATTGAAGCTTCATTATTTATTAATGTTCTTTATTGTTTTATTTCAATATCATCCTTTGTTGAATGATAATTTAATTGGCTTAATACAATACCACTACATCCAAACTTCACTTTGGCATACATACCAATATTTGCAAATGTCAAGATCAAGGTGATTTCGAGGTCAAATACGGAAAAATGTCAAAACTATACCATTTTGTAGCTTTACATCCTCCCTGAAGCTTAATTAACTATTAAAATGGTGTTTTTATAGAAGGAATTAACATGTTTGGTAAGTACATTTTATTATTTACATTCATATCAATAATAAGTCATGGTCCTATAAAGTATTAGAGGCTGAAATTTAAAAGTATGCATTTACTGACAAACTTGTTTCTAAGCTCGTACACCTTCATTCTACATACATGTACTTATTTATTCATTCGTGCAAATATTACTTGCTGATAATTGAGGATGTTCAAATAAGCTCTATAAATGCAGATATATTATCTAAAGTGTTTAATAAAAATAACCATATAAATAGTCAACAAGCATCGACTTAAATACTGATAGCAAAGTAACATATAATAAATCATCAAGTAATAAGCATTATGTAATTCAAGTCTTTTTTGTATTTTCCCAGGTGGACAGGTCAAACCGTGGACTGTCTGCTGTGTTGCATTATACAAAACCTAGCTCCAGGTCTAGTCCTGTGCTCTCGCCCCAATAAGGAGCAGAGCTGAAATCATACTACAGGAACCACAAACTGCTAAATTGCTTAAATTGTGTAAAAATGGGCATGTTTTGTAATGATATATATGAAGGGCCCTGTAGTGTATTTAATGCAAGAGCAATGTCTGACATTCTTCAGGAAAAGGCAGAGGTTGTATAGTCCCATTCCTTTGGGCAATCCTACACACTATGACACAATCTACACAACTTTGAAACATAGTAAGGAGCAACTAGGAGCCATTGGGTGGACGTTTTGTCCAGCTTTAATCGACATGGGTTTGCTGACAGGCTGTAGATATTTTATTGGCACAACCGCTTGAGTTTAAGGGTGTAATATATCAGTCGCTTACCTAACCTTTATTGCACGCTAGCGGCGAATATCGAGGGCTTGGTGCAAAACTATTCTAACTCCTTCACTTTGTGCACCAAGCCCTCGATATGGTATAATCAGTTTGGATCCAGATGAGACACACCGACGGCTATTTTGAATTGTTGCAGACGAGAATTGTTGCAGACGAGAATTGGGTAGCGAGCAAATTTTAATGCAAACGCAAACAGTTAATGCCAATAGTAAACTAATGTGAACTGAATCCAGTTACAGTCACATGTTATTGCAGGGACAATCGGAAATTCTGGGGGATTTCTAGGTGAATTGTCTCAGAAACAATACAGAGATCGCATTTTGCGCGATACTATTAAAATGAAGGAGCGGTATCAGAAATACTTGTTTACCCTTTCCCTGTTTAATATAATGAAATCCTGAAATTTATAAGCTGAAATGGCATATGTTAATGGAGTTTGTTTGGTATTGGTATAGAATCTGTTGAGACAAATTTGTTATAATTCCATAAGCAAATGGAGCAGACCAACAGGAGTTGTCTGATCTGGGCATACTTTGTTTGCAACGTGTGAAATGGCGTTTGTACGAAGGAAAGGGTTAACTGTTATTTTGAGAAACTAGCGTGACATTTTGAAACAAACAGTTGGAAATGTCAGATTTTGTTTCAGCTTCGGTGACATTGGTTTCTTTATTGCTACGCTTATCTGATCAAAATACTTTTCCGAGCTTGCCGAAAACAACCGAGTAGTTACGATTGCTGCATAGGTTGGGTAGTGCTGACATAATCCTCTATAAAAGGACTATTTGATAGAAATTTTAATTAGTCAGTTGAAGCCTTTGTCGTGGTGAGCAACGTCTGCCTAAATCCATTTACTTACTTCAAACCTGTTTGACATTCGATCAGAATTTTGTGAACCCATGAATCCCCCTATTATTTCAAGATAACCCGCCCAGATCTGATTTTGGAACCCATACATTTTTCGTATTGAGGTGGCACAGCAAACAAACGATTTGCTGGAATATGCCATTGACATCGATTGCTTCAGTATAGTGCTGACCCTGATCAGACGGCTCCTGAAGGAGTCCTCTGATCTTGGTCGGCACTGTTTGTCTTTGTTCTTTTTAACCCTTTCCCTGTTCTATGTTTATTCCAACTTTCAATACCCACTGAATATTCATGGCCAAAATACTTATAAAGCAATATGGTAGGTAATATATTGTAGCCATTATGGAAAGTAAAGAAACAGATCTATCAAATTCCATTAACAAACAGAGCAGACCCTGATCAGACGGCTCCAATAAGGAGCCGTCTGATCTGGGTCTACTTTGTTTGCAAATGCGTGAAAATGCGTTTATATGAGGGAAAGGGTTAAAGGGCACTGAGAAAAAATGGGTAAAAAGCTTGATCGAAGTACATGTAAGTAGTAACTGGTCCAGATCAACGTTTAAAAGCAGACATAGATATTTTAACAGGTTAACCCATTACCTCATAGGCTATTTTTAGATACAACCTCTTTGCATAAATCTACCGAAAAGGAGCATTAACTAGAGAAAAGGAAACTTTGTAGAATGCTGTAGTTTGAAACCATTGTGATAAATAGAGCATTTGCTCCTATAGGAGCAAATGCTCTATTTATCATAATGGTTTCACAAAGTGACTTTTACAGAGTCGTCAAAAGTCGTCAACTTGAGGGGACAGGTTAAAAGCTAAACGCTTAAAGCAACTTGTATCTCAGTCTTAAATATATGTCGCCTGATTCTCGGAAAAACAGTTCATGTGTTCATAAATGGCTAATGAATATTTTGAGAAAATTCTTTTGGAGTGTCAAACAGTTTGGATCCTGATGAGACGTCGAGTTACTCTCATCTGGTTCCAAACTGTTTACATACCCGGTAGATTATTTAAAAAATAATAAATTCATACCCGTGTTCGATTGCACGATAAAACACTGGTATAAATTTATTATTTCGATTCTAACACTTCAATTTAACTATAATTTGCACTGCCACAACAGCACTACTTTTCTTGACGTGCGAATTTTCGAAGCCATATTACACCACGTTAATCCGTTACAGCGCGTGCGGTATTTTATGGAGAATTCAAACATAGATACGTCCATTCTTTGTTTATGTAGATGTGTGCGCGAGGTGTGTTAGAATACAGATTTGTCGCTAACGTGCAAAACGTTACAGATTTGAAATAGTTACCATCCAGTTTGCTAGTACACCATGATTCTCAAGAGTATCAACTGTTTATCGCACTTACATAAATGATTTATTTACAGAGCAACCTTTCTTAACCCATTACCTCAAATGCTATTTTTAGATACAGCCTCTTTGAATAATTCTACCGAAAAGGAGCATTAACTAGAGAAAAGGAAACTTTAAGAATGTTGTAGTTTGAAACCATTGTGATAAATAGAGCATTTGCTCCTGTAGGATCAAATGCACTATTTATCACAATAGTTTCACAAAGTGACTTTTACAGAGTCGTCAAAAGTCGTCAATTTGAGGGAATGGGTTAAGTGGCAACCAAAAATATGTCTCATTATGGGTCTGTATGGCCGGTGGTACATGTAGCTTAATGCAGGTCAAAAGGTTAAGATTGCTATGCTCAATAAGGGAGTGACGACTTGAGATAGGTTCTACTGTATTTGAATTGTTCAGATTTCCACTGACCTTCACGTGGTGTCAATCTCGCAAAACACCATCTAAAAACGAAGAGCATTTCCGGGTTTACTACAATGATCTCTTTTGACAAGCAGTTGCACGATTCACGACGCACGGAGACGACTGAACCCTTATTCCGTTGTGAAATCTGCTCAAATTTGAATCTTGTGCAAATTAGACAACGTTCCATTCAATCAAGTTTTGGTAAATGGTTGGCCGTATGTCAAACAGCTTGGATCCTGATGATATGTCGAGTTTCTCGGTGTCTCATCTGCATCCAAGCAGTTTGTAAGTGCGGGTCTGGTCGCAGATACAAATGTAGTTGGGCAAGTGGTTTTTAAGCACTTAAATTACAGACATAATTAACTTATTGTGTGCTAGCGTCAAGAATCGAGTTCGTTATTACTATACAAGCTATTTGGATCTATATTAGAAGCCGAGTAACTCAGCATTTCAGCATAATACAAACTGTTTAGCACTCCGACTTCTTTTGTTTTAATTCACACAATCCATTTCCAGAATTAGTTGTCAAAAAGTAACGTATCATTAGTAACGTATCATTTCACTTTGAATATTTAGCGTTCAAAGAGTTCGGAGCGTGTTATGTACATGCTCACTCCTGATGACGATATCACCATCAAAGAATGACGCGGATACAGTCGGTCATCGTTCATTTCTTGAAATAAACAAACACTTTTAACTTTTAGCCTGCTATGGGCGGATGAGTGGATACTTATGCAATTAGTTTGGATCCAGATGAGACACCGAGTAACTCGGAGTCTCATTAGGATCCAAACTGTTTGACACCCTGATTGCATTTATTAGACACATTGATTATAGCTTGAATTTTGAAAATGTAATAGATGAAATATTCTGTAAAAATGATTTGCTCAGCAGGCTAAAGGTTAAACAGTTTAATTACTCTAACTCACGATTTGCTGTGGAAGTCGGTAATTATTTTAAAGATATTCTTGAAGGCGTGTTTTGTGAAAGAAATCAATGTTGCAGAGAAAACATTTAAAATCTTTTGGTGCCAAATAATTTTCGTCGGCAAACAATATCGTCTGCTTTAAGTTTTAGAACGGACTGTCCATCAACTTCTTCTCTAAAACGGAAGTGGTGTGTGTCAAACAGCGTGGGTCCGGATGAGACGCCGAGTTCCTCGGTGTAGCTTAGAACTCAATAGGCGTTTTTACGTCAATAGAATTCTCGCCGTAAGTGAAATTCTATTCAAATAAGTTCACATGCAGGACAAAGTGCGACATATCCTGTAAATTGGTTGCCCTTTCATTCAACGTTTTTGAATGGCATGCCATCACATAGATGTGTGTAGACGTTGCTAGTTAAATACAGATATAATACAGATATGAATTTCGGTTTGATATTAAACAAGCAAAAAATGCGGAAACCGCATCAAAAGCCGGATTTTTACTTTATGATTTTTAATGATATAGGTTTTTACGCCGTTTGAACAAAGTTTCAGTTAATTCACGACTTCAAAATAATTACAGGTGGAGGAAGACCCAAGGTGTAATTTGAAACCTGAAACAGTATACCCGAATCCAATCTCAGGTTATAATTGGCACCTGAGTAGAACGACTGACCATCCTCAAGTCAGCTGGAAAGCTTTCGCATTAATTTACTCCATTTTAATGATACAATGTTAATTATGTATTTGCAATTTTATAATTTTATGCTGTTTATGATGTTTATAAGTTTCTAAAGTTCACATAATAGAAAGCGTAAAATTAACCTCTTGTCAAATACGTCTTATTAGCACAGTACTGTTAAAAGCAGCCAAGATTTCAAAAAAGTGCATATCCTTAACACAGTAAAACCCCTCTAAGTTTAGTATAAATATCGGCCTTAGAGACAGGTGGCAGCTTAATGCTCGATGAAAGTCGTACAGAAATATCTCTAGGAGATGTCTGCATGGTTTCACCCTGCATCAAGCATCAATCTGCCTAAAAGTATCTATATTCTACTCTGATTATAAACCCGGTTTAGAGAGGATTTACTGTAATTAACAATACGTTTCGATACTTCGACAATACGCTAGGTAATAGACTTCTTATGATGATCTCAACAGCATAGCATTGAATTCTAGCATACTGCTAGAATTGTTGATTTTAAAAATTAAAGACTGCATTGAAATCGGTTTAACGTTTCCATTAAGAGGGGTATGTTTTGAGAGCTTCAGGTAGGCGGTAGATTAATGCAAGACAACAGTACTTTAGAAAAACCTTACAAAGGAGTTTTAAGCATTACCCCTGACTTGCACTAAGCAACACTTACATTTTAAAGAGGAAGTCCCTACAATGAACGCATACTTTCAATAATGTCATAAAACTTTATTTGTGTAATGTTCAATCATTATTATGAACATTGTCAATTTGAACTTATATCGAAAAATGCCCCTGTGATACAAAATAAACCGTTTTCATCGACACTTATAATTTTTGTTCTACAACAAAATATTATCGACATTGGTCGAATAGTTACTTTTACGGACTACACATAAGAATGCAAATACGTTGATCGTTATTGGAGACTAAAAGTAATGCAGAAAGTTCGTTTATTACGGTATCTTTCTGAATGGTTTGTTATGCATTAATATACAACGTGCCTAATGACCATTACTTATACTTCTTTTTAGTGGTCGCTTGAGATAGATTATTTGAAATATAAAGTATACCGATATCAATTGAAATCTCTTACCTAGCGTATCACGTATCTCTGTATTCAAACTTATCGAGGATTGGTTATTAACCCTTCTAATGCTGACTTTTAAAATACATTTCTCCTTCTTTACACATGCCCTGTTGTATAAGTACATATATCTTCACTGTGTACAAGTATTTCGCTGTGCAATCACTGCTGTGGAGTGCACTGGTTGCAGACCCTGATGAGACAGCTCGTGCAGGAGCTGTCTCATCTGGGTCTTCACTATTTACAGGTAGGTATATTGACATGAACAGCAAGCGAAGGGTTAATGATTTGTTCAATGGGTTAGAAAATGTTTGGAATTAATGAAAACTTGATTGAATCCACAAACATTTATGTTTATTATTAAAAAAAAACACCGTGCAATTTGACCAATCAATTAATTATTTGTTACATGAGACATAGTTTCAATATCTGCTTTTATTTAACCAATAACATCAGCGGTTATGTAATATCAATGGCTTTCAAACGCACTGAATAAAATGGAAACCACAATGATCAAGGTGTGTCATTATTTATCTAGCATGTGACTCTCTAATAATGTGGAGCATTTCTGTTTGTGTTCCAACCTACATGTAGAAAATAATTTATCAAACTGATCTTCTGCAGTACTCTGTGTCTACACTCTTTACCTAAGTTTGTCTGACCAAAACAAAAAGTGTGACAATATGGTAACATTTTTCTTGTCTTTGCGTCAACAGCGAATAGCCATGTAGTCACCAAGACAACAAATATAAGTCTACCAGACTAACTGCAAAAACCTGGTATTGGTGTTATTAGAGAAGCAAATGAAAAGGTGCGGACGGCGAAAAACTATGGTACAAATTTATTGAGTCGCTTCGCAACACAATATATTGGACATGTCGTGAGCGTAGAGACCCGTCTGTGTGGAATTTTGACGCAGAAACGGTCTTCAAAATCTGGAAAAGGAAAATTGACTTTAGAGGTAAATGCTACTGTACTGTGCATACATTTTTATATTAACTACATGTATTTTGTAGACAAGAAATAGACAAAATGGAAAAAAGAGATGATAAAAACTTGAAAAAATGTATGCGAGTAAGGAACGTTTTATCGGATGAAATGAATAGTATGTATCGATGCAGTTCAGAAATCCAATGTTTAATTCGTCAACGTGACTTGTTTATCATATTGTGAAACCTTTCGTGTGCTTGAATAATTATTTCTAAACATAGAAGTGAGCTGAACTGGAGATATGACCGGGGAAGACTATTCAAATTTTCGGTCAGAAACTGCACTCCAGACTGGAGTATTGATGTGGCAGATATTCCCACCTTTCCTTATAATTTTTGGCACTATCGGAAACGTGTTATCAATAATTATTTTATCCAAGTCGAGATTCAGCCGATTTGCCTCGTCCGTATATCTTGTCGGTTTGGCAGTGGCCGATTTGAGTATTCTGTATATCGGACTTTTACGACAATGGGTTAAATACCTGTTTGAGGAGGATATTCGGTTTACGTCACCTGCCTTGTGCAAGATTCATTGGTGGCTCATGTACAGTAACGCTGATGTATGTGTATGGATACTTCCGGCCATTACTATAGAAAGGCTGATTTCCACGCTGTGTCCAATGAAAAGCAAAATCATATGTACCAAGCAACGAGCCAAGGCTGTTCTCGTGATTATTCTAATCACTGCTCTGGCGATCAACTCCCATTTACTATACGGGTTTGGAAGACTCGAACTCAACACTGGCAACGAAACGATTACCATACCCTGTGCACCTCTCACACCTTCTTATGACCATTTCTTCGGGAAGATCTGGACGTGGATTGACCTCTGTAAGTTTTCTTTGATACCGTTTGCGATTTTAGCCTTGGGGAATGTCTGTATCATATGGAAAGTCGTGCAAAGTACGCGGAAGACGAAAGTTCGTGTTGGGCCTGTACCCTCAAGCGCTGACAACAATGCGGAGAAGAAGACATCTGCAATGTCCAAGCTTCTGGTAGCGCTAAATTTTATGTTTATTTTCTGCACAGCGCCTGTATGTATTTACTTCATTGGGGAGCCCTACTGGATCCCGAAGGACGTTCCAAGGGGTATACAGCTTCAGGACCCGTGGTGGGCTCTTGTTAATATGTTGATGTACGTTAACAATACAGCTAATTTCATTCTGTACTGTGTGAGTGGCTCAAGGTTTAGAGCCGAACTCAGGAAGCTATTTATGAAGACAGGTAGGCTAAACAGAAGCATTACAGGCACTTCTCACATGCCATCTTCAGTACATTTATAAACCAGTATAACTCCGAATTGTGAATGTCAGGTTTTTTGACGTCTTATATACATATACACTTACAATAACCACCCCCTCTAAACCGGAATTCTAGTAAACCCCTAGAGGAGCTTTCTGCATGACCTTTATCCTGCATTAAGTCGCCTCCTGTCCCCAAGACCGATATTTGTACTATAATCAACGCCCGGTTTAGAGGGGGTTTACTGTATGCTACACAGCTATAATCAGGACACCATGACAAAAGACAAAATTTACCTTAGCCAGTCTGTGATAGAACAGATACAGTTAAACCTCTCTAAACCGGACGTTAAATCTATTATAAATACCGTTCTTTGCGACAAGTGGCAGCTTAATGCATGGCGAAAGGTATGCAGAAAGCTCCTCTATGAGCTTTCTGCATGACTTTTACCCCGCATTAAGCAGCCACCTGCATAAAATGTACTTGTGTAGCCGGGTAGATATTGTGGTGAAACAGTAGATATGCTTAGACTGTGTGGCTTGGTAGTTATATATGTATATTGATAGTTATATTACACAATAACTGATTTAGATATTTTTACTCATATGGCCCCGAAGGAGTCATTTGATTGACATCTCATCTGATTTTTGTTCCAATCAATGTACGGTAAAACCCCTCTAAACCGGACTTAAAACTTTTAAACTTAGTATACATGTCGGTACTGGAAACAGGTGGCAGCTTAATGCTAGATGAAAGTCATACAGAAAGCTCCTCTAGGAGTTTTCTGCACGACATTCACTCTGCATAAAGCAGCCACTTGCCTCAGGGTATGTAAACCCTTCTCTACTATAATTCTGGTTTAGAGGGTTCTTACTATCTTTGTTTGTAAGAACCACTCGTCGACAATGGATGGGCAGTAAATTTCAGTTTGGAGGTGTCTACTATTTGTAATATGAGTCGACTAAAAGGTGTCGCTTTGGACAGGTTCTATATGACGTCGTGGTGTTTCGACAGCTTATATTAACCCTTTCCCTCATATAAACGTGTTTTCACGCATCTGCAAACAGAGTAGACCCAGATCAGACGGCTCCTAGAGGAGCCGTCTGATCAGGGTCTGCTCTGTTTGTCTATAGAATTTGATAGATTTGTTTCCTTGCTTTCTAAAATATCTACGATGTTCCACCCTTCTTATTTCTTTAAAACTATATTGTTAATGAACATTCGGTAGGTATTGAAATTTGGCCCAAATACAGAACAGGGAACGGGTTAAACGTGTGTACATGTAGTGTGCAATTATGATAATAGAGGTCAGCAACGCCAGGTGAATTTTGCTGGACTATAAAAGGGATGCTATGTAATAAAAAGTACTACGGCACTGACAGATCCCAGGCAATGTAGAAATTGTGACTTGTTTAATAATTAAAAGTATCGTCAGTAGAAATTGTGGCTTGTTTAATAATTACAAGTATCGTCAGTAGGAATTTTTTGTTTATTTTTAACCCCCTGATAGTATACGTTAAGCTATATACAATAACCAACCAATAATCCTACAGCTCTTAAACTTTTGCTATGCAGTAAATCCCTTCTAAACCGGAATTCTAGTAGGGGAGAATTTACATACGTTTAGGCAAGTGGCTGCTATATGCAGGGTGAACGTTCTGCCTGACTTTCACCCTTGCATTACGCCGCCACCTGTCTCCAAGACCGATTATTATATTAAATTTAATGTCCAGCTTTGAGGGATTTTACTGTATTTATATCATATTCCAGTAAAACGTCTCTATACCGGACGTTAAATTTAGTAAAAATATCAGTCTTGAAGCCAGGTGGCAGCTAAATGCATGATGAAAGTCATGCAGAAATCCACATTAGGATCTTTCTGCGTGACTTTTACCCTGCATTAACCATTTCCCTGTTCTATGTTTATTTCAACTTTCGATACCTACTGATTATTCATGGACAAAATAGTTATAATGAATTATGGAAGGTGGAACATTGTAGCCATTTTAGAAAGTAAAGAATCAGATCTTTCAAATTCCAATAGCAAACAGAGGAGACCCTGATCAGACGGCTCCTCTAGGAGCCGTCTGATCTGGGTCTACTCTGTTTGCAAATGCGTGAATCTCCACTATTCCGGTTTAGAGGTGTTTTACTGTATCTCCAAATAGAAATACTTCATAACTCAACCCTTTACTTCATATAATACATTTTTACGCCATTGGAAATAGCGAGCTGGCTGGATAGGATCTGCTCTGTGTGCTTATGTAATGACACATATCTGATACTACAGTGTCTGCATAGCCAAGCATTCGCGTGCTCGTATGTCATTATAAAAATCACTGCATTATTATTCATAATTTATTTATTTCATACAAGAATTTTCATTAATTATATTGTTCAAAATTACCAACATATTTACTAAACATATATACTTACCAACATATTTTAATCGAAATCAATCAGAAAAAATTAAAGTCAATTAATAACTTGACACTTTTAACCTAAAAAAAGACTAAAGTTATATACATGTCACATAGAATCAATAAAATAGGTTTTTATAAAAGAACTATAGTCTTTTTCTATCTAGTGCTAGTGCACAAAACCCTATTAATTACAAGAAACTCACATGACTCGGTGTCGATAGAGAAATAATTGAGGGAGACCTTCAAATAAAAACGAATATATACCGGTACATCCCTTTTCCTCGGTATTGGCTCAAATATGTAAATACAGTAAAACCCCGCTAATGCGACCACTTAATAAACAGCCACTGGCGTCGTTTAAAGCAGGTGGTTGCTTAATGCAGGACGACAGTTACGCAGAAAGATCCTATAGGAGCATAACTTTCGTCCTGCATTAAGCTACCACCTGCCTCTGCCACCCAGATTTATGCCCATTTTTGGTGGTCGCATTAGAGGGGGTTTACCGTACATACAAACATATAGCTTTCAAGATGACAAAAATAATGTAGCCACTCCATGATATATGCAGCTTACTACATGAGAACGTATTATACCACATCACACAAATGTATACACACTTTTCTCTACACTTTTTCTTTTACAGTTTCGCGCCAATTATCATGAATCATCACCCCTTTTAATTAAACAACCGCTAAGTGGAGATACATTTAGTATAGATATCGGTCTTGGAGACGGATGGCAGCTCAATGCAGGGTGAAAGGCACGCAGAAAGCTCCTCTATGAGCTTTTTGTAGGACTTTCACTCTGTATTAAGCTGCCTAAAACTATCTAAATTCTCCTCTACTACAGTTCAAGTTTAGAGGGAGTTTAGTGTATGAATAGGAGCATGTACGCTTGCAATTTTCATTACTATCCAACCACAGTTATTGGAGTAGTAGTTGAAGATTTGTCAGACAAAATGCCGGTAATGGTTGTGGCGATTTGTCCATAAATCCGAATATTTTCAAGCCAATTAATAAATTGTTATTTCCCAGGTTACCAAATTGTTGCTTCTCAAGATACCACAAAACCTTATTAATTACTATGAAAAGAATCCATACTGCTTTCGTAAGTTTGCAAATATGTTCCTAAACTAATTATATCGCAGGGATGAGCTGTGGTGAAATAGGGCATTAATTGTATTTAATGAGGAGGTAATTACTATATTCAGTTAACTAATGTACATGCATTTGCATCTTCTCTTACTTTATAATTTCATTACACTTCTTCCATTACTGACGTGACACGACATGCTACTTAACCCACCCCCTCACGCTGGCGCCTCTATAAAAGCACCTGTCTGAAACCATTGTGATAAATACAGTACTTGCTCCTATGGAGCAAATGATCTAACAGAGTAGACATAAGTAAACCGTGCAGACAGACCTATCCTGATCAGACAGCTTCTGGACCTGCTCTGTGTGCAAAGGTGTGGAAATCTGTCTATAGCAGGTAAAGGGTTAATGAGCAAAGCAAGTCGAGGAAACCATGTACATGTATGTTCACTTAGGAGGACTTTGTCGTCAGGCCCGTCTTGTAGAGCTGATGTATTTTCCGTACTACTGTCCATTTCAATTTACTTTGTCACTGAATTTTAGTCGATATTTTTTTCATTTCGAGTCAGACTGACCTTAGATATACTTGATCAGATCGCATCGTTTTTCAGGAACTCTCATGCTTTATATCCCTCAATATCATGCAGCAACAAGGAATAAAATGTCGAAAATGCATTTTTTACATGCTAATTCGATCAGCTTTTTCTTTGCAAATGGCCGCCGCATGTATGGATCGTGGAGCGTATCATTTTTCAACAGGGGTGAATTGCATACTGATATGAAATAAATTACGTAATTTCGTGTATGACGTCAACTTTTAAGAGCTATAATTACCCTTAGTTAAATTCGAATGTTCCACTCGACGTCAATCGTCCGCCATTTGCAATTTGAAATTAATGTGTTTACAATAGGAAAACATTGTTTTTATGCATGCAATCTTCATTTAAAGATGGATTCAATGGAAACTCGGGCACAGAGTACCTGAAAAACGATGACACAAGTGGTTTAAATTTGATCTCGATCCGGTAAAAAATGAAAAAAATCTCGATTCAAATTCAGTGACAAAGTAAATTGAAATGGACAGTAGTTTATTTAATGTGTATGATATGCTGCGGTTAAAGGTTCCAGCCTACGAGTGTATGTTGGTACCAATGTGTGCTTAATAGATGTAGCTTCAGCAAAACGCAACGTACTACTTTTACAGATAAGAATAATTTTCCAACATTGCTTCAACTGCATAATCTGATTAGATGC
Organism: Azorinus chamasolen; assembly: GCA_963576725.1. Classification (NCBI taxonomy): domain Eukaryota; kingdom Metazoa; phylum Mollusca; class Bivalvia; order Cardiida; family Solecurtidae; genus Azorinus; species Azorinus chamasolen. Next base: position 81,928,782 of record OY755236.1, on the reverse strand, counting down.
CATACGTCGAATGGACACGCGAACTAATCTTAGTTGCCAGAGGCCTGTTCAGGAGCGCGGGCGCTTGATGAGCGCTTGCCCGAGCAAAAGTACCACTGCTGAACGCGATCGAGCGCCCTTTCTAAAATCAAGTAAATGTTTGATCTGCGGTCGAGTTCTAGAGCATCTGTTTGTTAATTACGATTGTTTTCTTCTAGTCGGTTGCTTCTGTTACCGTGTTGGTAGCCATCTTGGAAACACAATCGAATGTCAAAGCGATACACATCGCGAGTAGGCTAGCTTGCGCTAGCTGGCACTAGGCGGGCGCCCTCGTTCAGAGTCGAAGCGCTCGAAGTGACATCGAGCGCCGACACTCCTGAACAGGCCTCTGGTAAAACACACTTGCTCATAGTGTACCAGTCTGTTGACACTGCCAAGACACTATACTTTTATAGTGTACCAGTCTACTGACAAACATGAAGCGTACGTTTAGTATCAGTCAGAGAGAGAAGTCCCAGAATCTGATTGGTCGGCTTGGTGGATTGTACGAGACCCTATTACTGTTCGGAGACAGATGATATGGATAGTAAAACATCCTTTCGATGTTATTTTCTATCGATTTTAACGAATTAAACGCCATCAATAATTATGGGCTGAACAAGTATGACTGAAACAACCGTGAAGCATTGCGAAAAATAATGACGCATGACCTCGTTGTTCATATTGTTTCTGTCTCCCTACAGACGCATAAAATCTCAATCAATCCATCTCAATGACATTCAATTTCCATGTAACCAAGGTAAATAAGATACCGGAAGTGACGGATTCGTTTATAGCACTACAAAATACCGGAAGTGGCGAATTCGTTTATAATACTATCAACCCATCTGGGTTTTCACTATTTACAGGTACGTATATTGACGTGAATAGCAAGCGAAGGGTTAAAACAAGTTGCAAGTAGAGACTATCACTTTAACCCTTTCACCGCCACAGTCGAGTAAATCCACCACGACAAATAGTGCAGTCCCAGATCAGACGCCGCCTTTTCAAGGCGGCGTCTGATCAGGGACTTCACTATTTGTCTCAATCTCTAGTTCTATATATGTGCTTTATTCCTTTGAAATTTGCATTTATTTATCTCATTTCCTTATTTTACTGTATGATTTAACAAAGTTGGATTGCAGACGACAATTAGAAATTTGGCGCCGAAAGGGTTAAGCGGAAATGACAAAAAAGTTTCGACATGATTTTTATAACTCAATGTTGTCCACAATAGAGACTAGAAATTTTATATCATGGTGGTAGAATTAATCATATCGTTTGCTTCTCTGCCAATCTGTATCCTGCCGCCCGCGACCTGGTAACCATTTGTAAAACAACTTTGACTCAGATCTGATGCCGAGTTAATCCAAGATGTTTTCAAATACAGTAACTGGACACCTCGTCAAGATGATCAATATAGGAGTCTCTAAAACTTGGATCAATCGATCCAACACATCATTTTTACAACAGGATACGGACTGAAAGTAAGCAATTAGAAGGTGCATCGGTCCGTGTAATAAGCGACAAATATTATTGAACTCAATACAGTAAAACCTCTCTAACCGGACGTTCAATTGAGTTTAAATATCGGTATTTTAGGCAGTTGTCAGCTTAATGCAGGTTAAAAGTCATGCAGGAAGCTCCTCTATGAGCTTTCTGCACGACTTTCACCCTGCATTAAGCAGCCACCTGCCTAAAAGTGGCCACATGTAAAGTGCTCGATTCGTTCTTTGTTGGCCACATGATCATATGCTATACACCGTATCGTGATCTCTCGATACTTATGGAGCAGCTACCCTGCGGTACGAATGTTCTGTTTGCCATATATCAAAACTCTTGTCAAAGCTCAAGCTGTATGCAATCTGATCCTTGTTGTTAAAACAAACTGAAAGAAATGACAATTTAACGCTTTCCCTGTTCTATGCATATTCAAAATTTCAATTCCTACTGAATACGCATGGAAAAATAGTCATAATGAAATACGGAAGGTGGGACAGTGTAGTCATTTTTGAAAGGAAAGAAAAAAGATCTATAAAATTCAACTGGCAAACACAGCAGGCCCTGATAAGACAGGTCCTGTAGGAGCCGTCTGATCTGGGTCTACTCTGCTTGGAAATGCGTGAAAACACTTTTATTTGAGGAAAAGGGTTAAACATACGAAGGTATCATTTAAACGATTGCAAAACAAGCTGCAATTCTGTAACCCTATACACGTATGTTCACACCTTCGCTAAAAATATGCAGGCCAGTATCAGATGGCTCCTGTTGGGACCATCTGCTCAGGGCCTGCTCGGTTTGCTTATGTAACAATATAGAATAGATTTTACCGTTTCTGTCATGGGCAAAACATTTTTGCTCATTAGCCATTGTAGATAATCAGGCAATTTATATTCAAAATGTCATTATTTCATTAGTTAAAGGGTTAGTTTGCAACAACATTACGAAGCATGTCTTATGTCTCACATCCCACCTACCCCAATTTCCTGTACACTTTTATTTGTTTACCAATTATTTAATTCCGGAAGTACATTCAGTATTACACATAGATATATACTAGATTAACATTAATTTTTTTTGATGATTTGAAAAATGTAAAATGCTGAATGGTATAGCGTCCAGTCCCACCATCACCTCTTTACCGGGAGAATGAAATATGGAACATTAGCCTGAACATTGAGCATTGTTATTCCATCTAGTATCACTGCTATAAAAATATGGTAGAATCTCGCTATTAAAGTGATGACACATGTCATCAACACACGAGTCTTTAAAAGCAGGTTGTTGCTAAGGGTACGCCAAAAGTATTACAGAAACCTCCTACATGAGCTTTCTGTATAAACTTTGTCCTGCATTAAACTATCACTTGTATTAAAATTCGGCTTTATACTTCGTTTTATGGCCGTAATAGTGAGACTGTACTATACCCGTATCCAGTTACTTTTTCAATGCATGTATAGTTCTGATACTTCATAGGAAATATTATACTGGCTGCATGATAAAGTTATTGTTTGTACCCGCTGTGAAAAAATCGATACAGTACCCCCCCCCCCCCTCCCACACACACACACCTCCTAAACCGAAATTCTAGTAGGTCAGAAAGCTCATAGAGAAGTCTGCATTCAGCTGCCACCTGTCTCCAAGACTGATATTTGTACTACCTGTAATTTTGAAAGTCCTATTTAGATGGGTTTACTGTATACAGTAAAACCCCTCTAAACCGGAATTCTAGCAGGTGGCTGCTTAATGCAGGGTGAAAGTCACACAGAAAGCCTTTGGCTCAAATCTGACCAATCAAAAGCCTGAGAACTCAAATCTGACCAATCAAAAGCTTGAGAACGAACTCATACTCAACTAAAAAGCTTTATAAGCATGGACCCAGTTTTGGTCACAACGCCACTGATCACTCATCCCATCCACCCACCAACACATACTCTCTCACTCATACACAGACACAACAACTCCTTTCGCAGTGCATCGCAATCTACCCACTACGTTTACATCATACATGTAGAAACCATTATTACCGAGTGGTAATCACAAATTCCTAAATACACCATTGCCACATATAGGAGCAAAATATAGCCTAAATGCATATACAAGTATAATTATCAAGAATCGATGTTTAGGATGAACTCAGACTCACTGAGCATTAAACCCATTCTTTCTAATTTCTAACGATGCTTTTATAAATCTAGCCAAATTAACTAATTCCGTCTTTGTTGTGGAACTCATTAGTTCGCAACAAGAGCACCACAAGCAGGTGCGAACGCTCGTCTGTTATCCTTTTGGTATTTGTGGATAGGCCTTGTCAAGATGAACATGCATACCAAAAATGAAGGTTGTAAATGAAGAAGTTATGGTCAATGTTAAGATTTCGGACGACGACGACGACAACGACGACGACAACGACGACGCAAACGCCGGTGTTACGATAATAGCTCGCGATTTCTTCGAAACAGACGAGCTAAGAATTAGCATAACTTGGTTTTAATAATATGTTTTCTGAATGTATTTCTTTCTACAGTCTCTATATAAAGTAAAAATACAAACTAGAACTATCACTAAATGTGATGAATACCCCCGCTTGGCAGCCTTGATTGCAAATGCACGTTTGTGACACCAACTACCCATGTAACATGATCTAATGACAAAAATACTCAATGTTCAAGTGGAGATAATTATGTAATGCCTGCCACTAAACAAGGAAAACATGTACTATTTGTGGTTATTATGTATGTCAAATATCTACTCAATAACTTTCAAATTGAAGGAGGAGTTTGCGCCACCAACTCGCCATGTTTCAAACCAAAATGACAAAAATTAATTACTCAAAGTTCGGGGGGGGGGGGGGGGTTAATTTTGCAATGACCAGCGGTAAACACATGAATATTGCGTCTTGCACGTCTACCATTCGTGGATATTATGTATACCAAATGTAATTCAATAACTTTAAAACTGAAGGAGGAGTTCGCGACACCAATTCATGTTTCGTGTCAAAATGACAAAAATACTCAAAGTTCAAGTGGAGATAATTCTGCAATGCCCATCGCTAAACACGTGAAATTTGCCTCTTGCACATCTACCATTCGTGGTTATTATGTTTACCAAATATAACTTCAATAACTTTGAAACTGACGGAGGAGTTCGCAACATCAACTCCCCATGTTTCATGCCAAAATGAAAAGTTCAAGAGGGGATAATTCTGCAACGCATAGCGCTAAACACATAAAAATTGCGTCTTGCACATCTACCATTTCTGGTTATCATGTATACCAAATATAAACTTTCAGATTGAAGGGGGAGTTCTTGACACTAACTCCCCATGTTTCATGAAAAAAGTAAAAAAAAATCCTCAAAGTTCAGGGGGAGATAATTCTGTAATGGCCAGTCGTAAACACTTGAAAATTGCGTCTTGCACATCTACCATTCATGGTTATTATCTGTACCAAATATAAATTCAGTAACTTTAAAACTGAAAGAGGAGTTCGCGACACCAACTACCCATGTTCAAATGCGGACGGAGGGACCGCCCGCCCGACCGACTGACCGACCAACCAACCAACCGCCCAACCGACCGACCGGCCGACCGCCGGACAGGGTGATTCCAGTATATCCTCTCTAACAAGTTTGCGGGGGTAAAATAAAGTGGTACTCCTCTTCCAAATCATACTTACTACAAAAAACCACAGTCCCGCTCGTTCATATCAACTTGTGCTCTGTCATATCGACCAGATTCAATTTTCAATGAGCGGGGCGGCATCCGTATTCTCGTTATGGAAACCGCTTAAAATTCTTGATGATAAGCCTAGATAATGCTTTAATACAAAATCGCACTTAAAATGCTAATAGGAATATAAAACATTAGACTTGCTTATATCTTCATATAGTTTCTGCATAAACAATCAATAACTCTCTTTTTGAATTCTATACAAAAATATTTACTGTTAACATCATGGGAATTTAACCATACATACAGATTTTTGTTAATACTCCTATTACCCAATTTCTACGACTTTATTTGTTACTTGCCAGCATTTTATACAATGTTTCAGAATAATATTATCAGTATCAATTAGTTATAGCCAATATTTGATTATCCAGCGATTTACAAAAGACGGCCTATAATATCCAAGTTCTCCGTACACTGCGGTTGACAATGATGACCTCTTGACCGGCAATAGTTTCTTACAAAAGTTCAAATACACCCATTCTATTAGCTTATTCTTTGATTTACCCCAGGCATCGCATGTATAATTAAGTATAGAACCAACAAAGGAAAAATAATTGTAACATTGCACCTTCTTCAGATGGTGTCTCGTTATAATAATATGAGCATTCATTGCTTTCAGACCCGTACCAGCCAAACACTCTGTGTTTATACACGTTCATGTTGAAGCTACAAGTACAATAAAACACAGTTCCAAGGTAATTAGAATCATTAACAGTATCCAAAGTAAATAAGGGGTTACCATAATACCAGGATTCATCTGGTATCATGGGACCTATTTTACGGAAACCCATAACTTGTTTTACCACAATTAACTTCTAAATCCCACGTGCATCAATAATGTTGCAATCTATTTAAGTTCCCCTGAAGTATAGTATTTTGTTCAGCTTAACCAATGGATCATTTTACAGTCTATTAATCCTTAGCCTGCTAAGACACGTTTGCTGAAACTCTGATCTGCTGGAATTGTTTCTTACCGTTGAATCGACTAAGCTTTTGAGAAACTGTTGACTGAGTGTCAAACAGCTTGGATCATTTTAGAGTTTATATGTTTCAATACTTTATCTCGTGAATATTTATACAGGAATTCACGACTCCGTTCATATAAATCAGTCTAACTTTTACCCTGGCATGTGGATATGTGAAGCTCTGGCCTTGGCGGAAACCATACAGTCACATACATGGATATAGTATTTCATACGCTAACAGAGCTGACCCTTATTAGACCGCTACTGCAGGGTATAATTTGCATACTGTATATATCTTATACTATGTGGTCACTACGCTACAGTGGGTAGAAGGGAATCAGACAATGATTTTGTCCCAGCTTGCACAGGTTGGCGGTATTGTCAGTTTCTTAACACCAAGTACAGATACCCTGATGTCTCGTTATGACTCATTTTGTAGAGAAACATAAATATATTTCATTTACAATAGAGATGCGTTTCGCAATTGGATTTTATCTAAGTAATGTTTTCAATATTAGTATTCATATGATACTTATGCTTTTGTAACACCTTGCTATTTTTTTCTAGTAAAAATAAAATATATGTATAAACATCAATGTCTGGTACTGGCTCTCTACATTGTATGATACACAATGTACACAGTAAACCCTTTCTTGTCTACACCGTACGATACACAATGTATGCAGTAACCCCCCTCCTCCTTGTCTACATCGTATGATACACACTGTATACAGCGAAGCCCCTCTTGTATACATCCTATGATACACACTGTATACAGTGAAACCCCCTCTTGTCTACATCGTATGAGGCACAAAGTATAAGTAAACCCCCTCTAAAGCAGACGTAACATTTAGCATAAATATCTGTCTTGAAAACCGATGGTAGTTTAATGAAAGTCATGCAGAAAGCTCCTTTTACCAGCAACCTGCTTAGAAGTAGCTAAATTATTCTTTACTCGAATTCCAGTTTAGAGGGGGTTTACCGTACCAGATATATTTGATCCGTTAGTTCGAAGTTATAACTGGATGTCTTACTAGGGTGTCTTTGTCTTCTTTCTTTCAAATCTATGTATAAAGCTGTTGGCGTTATATAAAAATCAGTTGGTCATATAACGGGCTAGCGTGATATCAGTTTCGCAGAGATTACTTATACGGCGGCTGACCTGAGCCACCACCCTTTGCATTATATAATTACCGTTTTCCAGTTTCAGAACGGGAAACAAGTCGTTAATATTCTTTGCAAACAACGTATATCCAGATAGAGAGCGCCCAGAGGAGTTCTCTCATCAGGGCCTGCATAATTTGTCATGTCACATGTTCCTTTAAAACAATCCCCGAATATTCACAGTAATCTTCACTTTGGGAATTTAGCATTGAAAGGGTTCGATCATGAGTGTATATTGCTTTATGAGGTGTTAGTTGTTAATTTTGAAGTTACGGTTATACATTCTGACCATCACAGTTTCTATTCTTTTAGACCACATTTTCGCCTTTTACCATTGTCAACCTGTCCATGAATCGCTATAATTTATAAACAGTGGTCGACTTAAGCGTTTCTCTCATAAAACGTGTTTTCACTTCTTTGCAAACAGGATGGACCCAGATCAGACGGCTGGCGTTTGCTCTATTCGCTTCATTGAAATAATATATAGATATGATCATAGCAAAAAATTATGAAAAAAGTACATTATGAACATTAATACAATGACTTTTCATGACGTGACCAATTCACGCATAAATACTCATTAGGGAAAGTGTCATGTCATGAAAGATGGTTTGTTAGAGGAACATCGTGCTCTAGGTATGAATATAATCTGCATTCAGACTATGCGAATAGTCCGTCCTTGTAGACCAATTAACAAATTCATAGTCAAACGCAACCTGGAGCAACTGTGACTTAGAGAGTACGTATATATTTCTAATTCTTATGTCAAAGTTTATTTAGATTTAAATTTGTGTTAATTTGAGTTAATGTCTGTCCTTTAAAGTTAAATACATGACAATAAAAAAAACAAACACAATCATCGCTAAAATTTAACAAATATGTGTACGTGTGGAGTGATTTAGTCCCTTGTAAATAAACATGCTAACAAACACCGGGGGTTTATGTTGATCTAAAACAGATTTCCAATTGAAAGTGGTCAGTTACTGATCAAAGAGTTAAAATAATATGTTTGATAACCAAACAAATTTAGATACCCATTACACATTCTCATGTAACAAACTTTCTAGAAATGTTGTTCATGTAAGCAATGAATACCACAATGCATGCAGACATGCAATATATCTTTACCCAAAATTCTACAATCTTACAAGGGCCATAAAACTACATTACTAACACAATTCTGGCTCTTTTGCACTTTCCCTATTGGTTATTCAGGTAAAGACATTGATCAATATCATCAACATTGCCTTTTCTTTTTGGAACTATCTTATGGTAGTCCTTTTATGATCTAATTACATACTCGTATGTCCAATGTCTAACAATAACGTTAAGGAAATAACGTAACATTGAATGTACGTGTATTTTAATTAAATCTTATTATTCTTCTTATTTCTTCAATGTGTTCTTAAAGTCTCCCAAGGCCATAAATGCCAATTATTTGTTTGTGTTTTTGTTTTGTTTTCAAAGTATTTTGTCAGTGATAATAGATCAGTGTATTGTATCGTATTGTGTATTATCCCCGTTCATCTTCTTTCAGAGATGGAATTTGTAGCCGGCTCCAGTTGAAAACATACTCTATGCAGATATCTTGTTGTCTAAATATGGTGTGTATTTCTCTCGAAATATATCAATGTATGAACAGCTAATAAAAACGATACTATTTTATGAATACGTTTAATTTAAAATTGTTTTTATCAGCTAATTAATACATAGTTTTATCATAAAATACAACGAATGTGGGTTAATCTTGCGATCGACAATTGTTTCAAAAATTAAGTGCATACGAGCGTATAAGGAATTTCAAACTTGCCCTGAACGAATTTTTGCCTTATATCCTTATGGACTTATTTATCAATATTCAAGTATTTGCCAAAGTTTGCTTTCATATTTACTAAAGAGTTAATTATTTTAAGAGTTTGTTTAAGATAGAATTTTGTATAACAGTGTTTCTTTCATATCACCAACCTATGTTCCAAGCGTTTTTACTTTCGGGCTAAATTTAACATCCTTAGTTTTTATTTCATTATGTTACTAATGTTGTCCAATAAGAATACCTTCAGTTTTGTTCTTATTGAACTTGAGTAAAGAAAAGTGTTCAGTTGCGTCTAATTTTCTTAATTGCAATCGGAATTTCATTAATATCTTTTAGGAATAAGGTTGGGTCGTCGGCCAACTGTGTTATTTTAAGATGGTATAATTTAGTGTCAAGTTGAACTGTAATACACCATACACGCCAATGCAGTTTCTGAAAGTATATGTATGAGTCGTGCAGGAAACACTACATACAAAACATACAGCCGCGCGAACAGCACCACGACAAAATCAATAAATGCACATAAGACACAAAGAGACGCAAAAAAGACATAAACAAATAGCAGGGCGAAGATGAAAGTACCGCATTGGAAAGTCTAATTTAATTACCTAAAACATCCGCTATGATAATGAAAAGTAGAGTTACAGTGGAGCAAATATCGTATAAAGAATATTTTCATCCATGGCAGTTGATAAAGTCATTCTAAAAACGAAGCTTTATTTAAACTAAAGACTTGAAGTCAAATTTACTGTACCGAAGGCTTTTTTAAAGTCAAGAAATAACATTACACAATATTTATCTAAGATTTCAGAATAATCAGTAATATCTAGCATTTGTCTTTTATCATAACTTATATATCCATTCTTAATGTATCCTTGCTGGTCTAGACTTATGTTTTTGGCATTCATTTCTGAAGTCACGAAGGTACTCTAGCTGAAATCTTATAATCGATATTAAAAAGGGAGAGAGGTCTCTGGTTTTTTTTAAGTTTTCAGGGTCGCCTTTTTATATGTACTATTGGAAAGGTACATTGTTTTTGCGAACCAGGAAATTCTTGGTTTCGTAGACTGTCTAAAACAGAACCAAACACTAATGAATTAGGCCAACTTTTGATATAAAATTCTACTCTTAAACCATCAAGTCCTGGTCTTTTATTTAATTTCATTCCCGTTAATGCTTCCCAGCATTCTTCAATAGCAATAGGACCTGCACATAAATTTGCTTCTGCATCCGATCACGTATATTCATTATTTGTTGTCTAAGTATTGTTATATATTAAACTTATTTCCATTTGATGAGAATAATGCATTGCGTCTTTGTGCTTGTGGTTTGTTCATGTTGTGGAACGTTTGTCCCTGGTTCTTGTGTGTCTTTTGGTGTTTTCTGTGTTCATTTCTTATGTGTGTGTGTGTGCGTGTGCGTTTGGGTGTGTGGTTGTGTGTGTGTGTGTGTCATGCTGTCTATCGGTGTTTTGGTGGTGGTTGCGTCTTGCATGTGGCTTTGCCTGCTTGACTTTACTACTTTTCCATTCATAAAAAATAACTTTTGAGTCTAAGATATTCTCTACGATTTCCACTTACAACGAGAGATGTTACTAGTTTTTTTTATATTGTTTCGATTTCTCGAGACTCAAATATATTTTGTGTGATTTTACCTTCTTCTAAAAAGTTAATTTTAGCTCGTATCTGAGGCCCCAATAGATTGTTCGTTATAAAGTTCTTTGATTTCATTTTCTGTTTCTATTATGTTTGCATTCGTTGTATTCGGGTATATAATAAGAGAACCTTTTCTCTAACCTTTGTAACTTGTTGTTCCATTTTCGTGATTATTTCTTAGAAAGATAAATAGATTGTTGTTGGTTTCGTGCAAGTTTAATTGTTTATATTGTTCTATCGTATATTTTATTAAATTACAGTAATCATCATTTGTTACATGTTTCAATTTCCAGAACCCCGGACCATGTTTTCGAATTGTCCTCCGTTGTATGTTTTAATTTGAACAGGGCTACCAAAACAACTAAAATGTACTTTGAGTTTTCTAACTACTGTTTTACTCGAGATGTTTGGCAAATGTTCTATTGCTATGTGATGGCTGAATGCATCGACCAGGACCGTAATTATATTGTTTGTTTTTCAAACATGAAAATGTTGCATAACACATTTTGCCATGGTCTCTCTTGAATTTCGTGCGTACGTAATGGTTTATTTGTATGCAGGACGGTATATTTCGCAAAGCGGACATGCCAGGACGTATTCCGTGATCTGCTTGGTCATGCCAGGCCAAAACATAATGTCGCGAGCGTAAACAATATGTCTCGTAATTTCATCATTTGGAGATAATATTTAAACTTGAAAACGTATTATCAAAAGTCTCGATACTTATGAAAAGTATCTTCCATTAGCACCCTGTTTTGTATCAATAATACTGACTTCTAAATGTTTACTTATTAGGATTGGCACACCTTTACAATTCGTAGATCTGAAAGAAGAGTGATATATTCCATTTTTCGAAAATATTGAAAAAGTAGTCTCCTTGAGAAAAACTATATCTCATTTTGATGTAACAGCCATTGATTAAGTCGGAGTCGTTGACTTTTTTCTCTTAGCCCTTGGGCATTGAGGGATATGTTCATGAATTAGACAGAAATATACATAAGGCACAAACATACATGTATAGATTCTACCAATACAATATATTACTAAACCCAAGTGCATATGTGTGAGTATGTAAACAGTTGCCTAAGTCAAAGGTCTGGACCTATACAGATTTGAAAGTACAGAAAACTCCTTTCAAGTATTTCGATAAAAGCAAGTGTAGTCGCGGATCTCCCGACTGTAAATTAAAGTCGAGTGAACTGGGGCTACTGTCTTTGCCAGAAATTGTACACTTACATGTATTTATGATACCATATTTCCTTACTAAATATTGAATATAATGCTGACTTTGCAATTGTTGATATACTAAAACGCGTTCTGAACAACATTTACCATTCTCACAAGGTTTGTGTCTACAATGTCGTACTGACGTTGTACAAATGCAATGCGTTATTTAACAATACAGCAAAGCTCCAGTCCAAGCAATAATATCAATATCGATTGATATTGACTTACATTGCTGTACAAAACGTGTGTACAATCTTTTATACAAATTGCAAAATGTCTCTCTGTACAACAATTGTAATCAACGCTTCTAAGCGACACATAACAGTGCACCTTCGGGCCAAACGACCTTTGACAGTCTCTGTTTCAGAAACTGTCTAGATACTGTTTCACAAATCGTTACGACCATTCATCATACGCTTTAGTATATTTGTGATATAACTTCTATGCCTTTCAGCACAAAATCTCTAGTCATATACGTATAGAATTACAATAAAATAATTCATCTTTCTGTTTATGACGGGGTTAGGGATCCGTCATCAACAGAAAGAGGAATGCTTTTATTAAAAATCTTATTGTTCTCTCACTGTCGAGGTCATTTGGGTTATTGTTCAACACAGATACTTTTTTAACCCGTAATGGTACCCTTCTGCAGGAAGAACAGCATTGTCTTTACATGTATTTACATGCATGTCCAAAACACAATATCTGCAGCAGTAAATACAGTAGAGCATGTCTTAAGCGACCACCAATATGTTTTGCCCGATAGGCAGGTGGTAGCTTAATGTAGGTCTACGTAAATCAGAAAGCTCCTACCCGCTTTTTAAGAATCCTGTGTCAAATTAATATATGGTCGCTTAAGACAGGTTCTACTGTTCAGTGAAGACCATTCAGGATACAAGTCAGTATCAACTCACCCCAGGTAGTGCGATGTTTTCGATCTACATGTACCTTTGAGTCACGATGATAAGTGGCCTTGTCGTTAACCCATTTCCTGATGAAAATATATACATGTGTAGTATAGTGGTAACAACAACAACAACAACAACAACAACAACAACAACAACAACATTTCTTCAGTTGATACTTTAATTAGGTTCATCCATATTACGGTTCTGGCGACATATCAGACCTAGTGGTGTGTCTCTGCTCTCAAACCGGACTCTTGCGGCGACCTCCCTTTTTCCAGCCCTTTTTATACTAGTCAGTTATCCCGGAAATCCTATCATGTAAATAGATATAGGTATTTCCTTAATTCGGTTGCAACCTTTAATCTGCAGTCGGTAATTCTCATTTTTTTTATTGGCATCCTTCAGTCTTGAAGACTATGGATTAGTGCCCTGAGAAGATAAACATCGTCTTCTGTGGCTGTAGAGTCCAATCCTCGACTTGCACTCTCTCCCACAAGCCTGGCATGAGAAGAATGATGTCTCTGCGTCTGTAACCGGTTCTTGATGGCTGACTTTCGTTTGACACTTTTCTCGCAGTTAAGCTGCTGTATCGCAATCTCTCCCTCTTTGAGACCAGCTGATACGGTCTGTTTCCAGAGTACTCTGTCACTTGCAACAGCTTCTCAAGACTCTGGCTTGATATGGCAGGCCTTCATGTCTCGCTTACAGACGTCTCATATTTACAACGCTAAGTAATAACTATATCGCACAGGTAAGAAATAATGACTGTGTGAATATTGATTGATTTATTTTCTATAATGCCATTATAAACAAGTACATTTCTGACCACGGGAGAACTTAAGTATCAGAGCTTTATTATTCAATAAACATACCAGACCGTGATTAGACGACTCACATTGGAGTCATCTGATATGTGTCTATCGTCTTCATTGGCGTCAAAAGATGCCTCTATAAGGTATAGGGTTAAGCATGTTAATTCTGAAATGTATCAATGTCGTCTTTCTGTACTGACCTCAATTTATATAATTTATATTTTAATCCTTTCCTCGATAAATACGCCTTTCTTACACCTCTGTAATAGTCACTTCTTGAAATCACTGTGGTAAATAGAGCATTTGCTCCATATAACCAAGTGCTCTGTTTGCCACAATGGTTTCTATACTACATAATTATAACATTTTCCTTTTCTAAAGTAAATGCTCCTTTTCTATAGATTCATTCATAGAGATTGGGTCTTAAATAGCTTATTGAGGAAAGAGTTAAGCAATAAAGTCCCGTAGTATCTGCAATGGACTTGTTCAAAACAGATCTGGAACCCATCCATGTGTCATTCAGAGGGGATGGGGCATCGCAAACAAAGAATATACGGGTGTAAACCGTTGACATCCAGAGTTCTACAAACAGTCTTGACTCTTCCATGCTCACTCTGATTTGGGTCAAGAGTGTTTGCCTATGTCCCATATCTGGGTTCGTGGGAGTTAATGGTTTAAGTGTTGATGCACCATTGTCAATAGATACATATACTATACTGTTGGTCTAGGTGTTCAGTGCTAATGAACCATTGTTCACAGGCACCTATACCATACTGTTGGTCTAGGTGTTCAGTGCTAATGAACCATTGTTCACAGGCACCTATATCATACTGTTGGTCTAGGTGTTCAGTGCTAATGAACCATTGCCAACAGGCACCTATATCATACTGTTGGTCTAGGTGTTCAGTGCTAATGAACCATTGTTCACAGGCACCTATACCATACTGTTGGTCTAGGTGTTCAGTGCTAATGAACCATTGTTCACAGGCACCTATACCATACTGTTGGTCTAGGTGTTCAGTGCTAATGAACCATTGCCAACAGGCACCTATACCATACTGTTGGTCTAGGTGTTCAGTGCTAATGAACCATTGTTCACAGGCACCTATACCATACTGTTGGTCTAGATATTCAGTGCTATTGCACCATTGTCCACAGATACCTATAAGATGATGTCGGTCTAAGTATTTTCAGTGCTTTTGCATACAAATTTTACATACAACTATACATTTTACATACAACTATACCATACTGTTGGTCTAGATATCCAGTGCTAACGCACCATTGTCCACATACAACTATACCATACTGTTGGTCTAGGTATCCAGTGCTAACGCACCATTGTCCACAGACACCTGTAATATACTGTTGGTCTAGGTATTCAGTGCTAATTGAAACACATAAATTATAGTAGAGCCTGTTTTAAGCAGCCATTCATTTATTAAACATGGGAGTTTTTTTTTTAAAAAACAGGTGATTGATTAATACAATACTACTGTATACCTATTATGAAATAGGCTGAACAAAACGTCTTCCTTAAGTACATCCTCATATCAAATTTGTTCATCTAAGTTTGAAATAAATCCTCTCAAATCCTCTAAAGAGTAGCTATATAATGAAGGCAATTTCAAAATCCCATAACTCGGAAAAAATGGTCGGAGCACAAATTTTCTTCTTCGACCACATATTTATATAAAGGTTTGTTCAGAAGGTTGTTCATCTCTGAAAGTTTAAAGTAAATCCTCCCATTGGTGTATGAAGTGTTGGACACACAATCGTACGGGCGTGCGTATGTACGGATGGACGAACAAGAGCAAGGCAATGTGCCTTTCACCTTAAGGGGGACATAATTGATGGATACTGATAAGACGCTTTTATAAATCATAATGCATAATGGTTAATTAAACAATTGTATGTATTAGTCTGTCATAAGCACAAACATGAAACAAGTATCAAAGGCGTGTATAAGCTATGCTTCTTCCATTAAGCTTTAGCCTATTGCGCAAATCTTCGCATTTATCCAAATATACTTTTTTAAATTCTCAACAATATGCTACACGAGCGTCAAACTATTTGGAACCTGATACGACGCCCAGTTCTCCTGTCTCTCCTGTCTCATTCAGACCAAACTGTTTTCACAAAATCGCTCATATAATGTCCTTTGCAAATAGTGTAGACCCAGAAAATTGTTATCTTTAGAAAAATCCCTAAATATTCACCATAAGCCTGACCTGTTTGAATTTTGGAATACGTAAGTCCATTTGAAAACTCAGCGTTGTAAGGGTTAATGTTCAGAATATCCAGTTTACCTTTAGCTATGGAGTAACACTGATTACCTTGACAGCGTACCCGGATTTAGATGAGACGCCGGAGTACAGTACTTCATCAGGACCAAAACTGCTGTACAGTAAAAAAAACCTCTAAACCGGAACTCTAGTAGTTAAGAATTTATATTCTTATAGCAGGTGCTTCTTAATGAGGGATGAAAGCTCCTCTGCATGACTGACTTTCACTCTGCATTAAGCTGAAACCTGTCTCACAGACCGGCATTAATACAGTACAGTAAAACCTGTTTAAATCGGAATTCTATTAGAGAAGAATTAAGATTATTTAGGCAGGTTGCTTCTTAATGCAGGGTGTAAGTCATGCAGAAAGCTTCTAAAGGAGTTGTCTGCATAACTTTCACCCTGCATTAAGCTGCCACCTATCTTACAGATCAGATTAATACTAATTTAAACGTCCATAGAGGCTTTACTGCAATTGTATCAGACAAACTTGTAAAACAAATGTGAGGAAACTGTATTCATTAGAACTAGCAGCATACGACCTCTATAGGCTACTACATATGGAAATTAAATCGCGTGCGAACAGTTTAAGCCACCTCTTCATTAGTTAAACATTATCGATAATAGGTATGTTATGTATTCATTAACGTTTCCAATACAACGTATTTTTTCGTCCACAAAATGTGTCTTCCACTACACTTCTAAAAGTACCGATATCTCCTATATCTTTTACATACGACGCAAGAGTGTCAAACAGTTTGGATCTGTTGAAGGGGAACACAAAGTCACACAGCCATTTATCTTGAGCAAACCTATTTGATAGATCATCACTAATTGATTCATACAGTTGAAATACTGACACATTAACGATAATAGGTAGGTTTTCTGTTCGTTAGGCGACATCCTTGGTCATAAAATATCGTCCGCTGGACAATGTTTTCTTCGATTTTCGCTAGCATTTCAAACCAAGTTCTTCGTAATCTGGGTCCATGCTTATAAAGGGTCCATGCTTATAAAGCTTTTAGTTGAGTCTGAGTTCGTTCTCAAGCTTTTGATTGGTCAGATTTGAGTTCTCAAGCTTTTGATTGGTCATATATCAAAAACTTGAGAACGAACTCAGACTCAACTAAAAGTTTTATAAGCATGGACTCTGGCTCTGGACAGTGTCTTCTGCGATTTTCACCTGCTTTTCGTAATCGAGTTTTTTTGTAATACGGACAGTATATTAATATTATGTGGTTTTCGACAGTTTTTCATGATAAAGTTCTTTATAATCTGGACGGTATCGTCTGCAACACCCCAGCCTATCATAACCTGGACCCAAGGTTATAAAATTTCTGAGTCTGAGATCATTCTCAGGTATCTCAATAATTCTAATTAATATTCATGAGATCATTATTCCTTACATGAATAGTCATGGGGTAGAGGGTTAACTTTTCCGCTGCCAGGTATTGTTGTCTGCAACACCTTTCGTTTCTCTAATTGCCTCGCCGTTATTTTCAAAAAAGGTTACTGCAGCAACAAAGTTGGATTCTGATGAGATGAGACGATGAGTTATGTATTTAATCACAAATGTGACATTGCATATACACCAATTTGTGCAAACATTTTGAATCAGGGTGAGAAACCGCCCCCTCCCCCCGTTATAAAACCTTTCTGCTCGAGTCTGAGATCATTCTCAATTATCTGATTGGCCAGATTCTGAGCTTGCTCAGACACAAACTCAAACGTTTTATAACATCGGACCACGGCGTCTTGTCAGAATCGAATCTGCATGACAACCAGACACTGTTTCGTTGTTATTTTTTATCAAAGAATAGAAAATGCAATTTTAGAGTTGAAGAAGGCAGCACATTGTTTCAAACGAAAGTTGGTTTCCATTGAATAAAGTGAATATTTTTGCAGACGCACAATGAGACTGGTCATGTGTTGCTTTTGCATGTTCACACGCATCTAGTTTTATGCATTTATTTGTAAATTGTCGTCTAAACAAAACGTGCAATACTGTGATCTGTTCTATCCGATGTTGTATTGGATTATAATGTATTGTAGTGTTTTGTATGCTATTGTATAGCACTAGTTCTGTGCTCTGTGCTACACTGTATTATAATGTATTGTAGTGTTTTGTATGATATTGTATAGCACTAGTTCTGTGCTCTGTGCTGCACTGTATTATACTGTATTGTAGTGTTTTGTATGATATTGTATAGCATTTTGGTGCAGTATAATGCTCAGTAATCTATTTTGTGCTGTAATGTTGTATTGTAGTGTTTTGTATGGTGTTGTATAGCACTAGTTCTGTGCTCTGTGATGTGCTGCACTGCATTATAATGTATTGTATTGTAGTGTATTTCATGATATAGCATAACACTGCGTAGTAAGTTGCTCGTTGACATGTAATATGCTGTCCGGAATCATAGTGTATTGTATTTTATTTCATGGTATAGTATAACAGTATGTGTAGTGTGGTGCTGTGATATGTGTTGAGCTGCGTTGTATTGTATCCTGTATTGTAGTGTATAGTATTGTATAAATGGTGGTGTAGTGCAAAACCCTATGATCTGTGTTGTGATGTATAATGTATTAAATCGTAGAGAATAGCATTGTATGTCATGGTGGTATAGTGTGTTATTATGTGATCTGTGTTGTGATTTGTTATAATATATTTAATCGTATTGCATAATAGTTTGCTGAAGTGCAGTGCTCTGTGATCTTTACTGTGCTTTGATATAATATATTGCATCGTAGTATATAGTAGTTTCAAACATTTTGGGGTAGTGCACAACCCTATGATATGTGTTGTGATTTGTTAGAATCTATTGAATTGTAGTGTATAGTATTGCATAATAGTTTGGTGCCCTGTGATCTTTGCCGTGCTTTGTTATAATGTATTGCATCGTATTTTATAGTATTGTATAACATTGTGGTGTAGTGCAGAGCCCTATGATCGGTGTTGTGATTTGCTCAGAAAAAAAACAATATGTGTTTGTGAAACACTATGCCCCCGGTATGACCCTTTACCTTAACCCTTCGCTTGCTATTCACGTCAATATACCTACCTGTAAATAGTGAAGACCCAGATGAGACAGCTCCTGTAGGAGCTGTCTCATCAGGGTCTGCACTATTTACAAGTTGATTGTGCAATCAGTGCACTCCACAGCAGTGATTGCACAGCGAAATACGTGTACACAGTGAAGATATATGTAATTATACAACAGGGCATGAGTAAAGAAGGATAAATGTGTTTTAAAATTCAGCAAGAGAAGGGTTAATAGTTAACACTTCCCCTCATACAAACGTTCTTCACGCATCTGCAAACAGAGAAGATCCAAATCAGACAGCTCCCATATGAGCTGTCTATTCAGGGTCTGCTCATTTTTGCTAATGGAATTAAATAGATCTTTTTCTATACTTTCTAAGATGGATACATTGTTCCACATTCGATATTTCATTAAAACTATTTTCTCCATGACTATTCAGTAGGTATTGAACTTTGTAATAAACATAGAACAGGGAAAGGGTTAAGACCCAGATCAAGAGCACGTTGTATGTAATAAAATGTGCACTTCGTGAAGTTAAATTTGTATTCAACATAACGTTATATTAGATAAAACAAAGTTTGTTACTTAGTTAAATATTTCTTCAGAACTATCAGTGTTTAATCAATATTTTTAGCTACTACATGTTGATGCACGGATCAAAATTTCGTTATGGTTTTTGTCTGGCCGTTTTGACTAAAATGGGGCCGGTTTGACCTGCCAAAATATAAGGCGGAGCCTGTGCCTATCGTATTTTGTGTTCATTTAATACAAATTAAAAAAAAGTTAATACATGTATCAGATAAATAAGTAGCAGCATATCGATTGAATACAATACTAACAGAAACAATATTATATATATTATTCATACATTATGCTTTATATTAGTAATAATGAACTGAAACCGTATGTGGCATTTCCTGCATGACACTTCCGACACTTCTGTGTCACGATGCACATGCGATTTGCTCTAGCACAAGAGACTATATATATATATATATATATATATTGCATATGAACATGAGTCTGTTTAAAGCCGGAATTTAATATAGTTACTTGTTTTGTAGTTTCCCGATATTTGCACACCAAAGTATGCTCAGATGAGTTTTTGCCCGTCCATCCGTCCATTCATCTTTTAGTTTAGTCCGTCCGTGCTTTAAACGGCACCTCCAAATGCACAAGGCAGAATGTAACCAAATTGTACATAAATGATCTTAGTATCATGGTCTGACAAAACTGCTAAATAAAAATGTTGAACCTTGGTTGTCATGGAAACCAAAATAAAGCTTTAAATATATTTTTGTCTAAAACCAGTATGTTTGAAAGGAATAGTCTTCTAGTGACGTTCTGCCTAAATTGCTTAACTTATGCTGTTATCTCAAAACATATGACCGTGAGGGGACTTGGACTTAATTTTAGCAATTCTGAAAGAGGGCCAATAGAGGACTAATTTCTACCAATTTCTATTCAGATTTGACCACCTGTTTTAGAGAAGGAGGTATTATCTCCTTTAGTCATATAATGCAATTTAACCCCGCCCAGGCGACAATTTTTTTCAGGTTTCTGTATGGTTTTAGCAATGTTGATAAAAGTTCGCCAAGCGACAATTTCTACCAAATTCCATTCAAACTGGAACACCAGTTTGGGAGAAGAAAGTTGTTAAAGGTTTTCTGTATTGTTATATAAGAAAATCTAGTCCTGACCAGTCCTTATCATATGTTTTGAGATATCGACATGAGTTTAGCAATTAAGGTAGAAGGTCAATATAAGATCGGTTTGTTTAAGATTTATATTGGTTTCCATGACAGCCAGGTTTCAACATGAATCTCAATTATTTATCGGCTTGATAGACCATTATACTAAGACCATTTATGTACAGTTACATTCTGCCTTGTGAATTCGGAGGCGATGCCGTTTAAAGCACGGACGGGCGGACTGACAAAGGAATGGACGGGTGAACGGACGGACACCAGGCGATGGTCGATCACAAAATCTCAACTGGGTATACACAGATGTGCTAAAAACAAGAAACTACAAAAGAATGAAACAGCTTAAATCCCGTGTCTAAGACTCATCTACAGCTAGGCTGTCTATATCTAGTTTCTAGTGCAATCAATAAATGCATCGTGACATAGAAGTGTCTGAGCTATAAATCAGTTTTAGTTCATTATTTCTAATATAAAGTATTATGTATAAATACTAATACATATAATGTAGTCTCTTTTAATATTGTATTCAAGTGTATGTTGTTATTTCTTTTTATTTTATATAAATCTTTTTATTTTCATTTTGTGTTAAATAAACACAATATTGAAAAAGGCACAGGGTTCACGGAATTTGATTTTTTTTTCAAATTCCGTTACGGTGCCAAAAACGTTTAACGTGATTTGAAAAACTGTCATTTCTCGTTACGATGTCCCCCTTTTTTAACGGGGTTTGAATATTTTTTTCATTTCTCGTTTTTTTTTTCATTTTACGTGTCTACAGTGCCCTGTAAAACGCGTGTCAGACAAAAATCGGGACATAGTCGGATAGTGTAAATACAGCTAATTATAAATATTACAATTTCATACATGTCTTAAATACGTTTATAAAAATAATTAAAATAGAAACTGAATTAAATTATGCAAAGTATACACGTTAAGCCCCCATGTTGATCACGGATACTTGAGCATTGATCGAAAGGGTTAAAATATCAAATCCGGATAAAAAAAAACCATGAACCAAAAAAATCGTAAACAGAAATAGCACAAAAAGGTCGGCTTATAAATATTCGTGACATCATTTTTTTAGCAGGGAAATGGTTAACCTTTACTATGCTACAGACGACATACATGACATTTGCAAAGGTTTGGATGCAGATAAGACACCGAGTGGTTTGTTTGACCAGTCTTATTGTATGACAATATTTGTCATCATCATTCGTCTTAAACCCTTTCCTGCATATGACCGTGTTTTTTCACGCAATAGCAAACAGTGTAGACCCAGATGAGACGGCTCTTATAGGAGCCGTCTGATCAGGGTCTGCTGTATTTGTTAGTAGCATTTGAAAGATATGGTTCTTTGCTTTCTAAAATGACTATAATGTCCCTCTTCCATATTTCATTATAGCTTTTTTGTCCATGAATTTTCAGTAGGTATTGAAATTTAGAATAAACATAGAACAAGGAAAGGGTTAAGCCATCTCAAATTTCATTTAGAAGTATATATGAGAGCAACATAGCATATATCTAATACCGCAACCGTGTTTGATTCCATTCTCTGTTTAAGATTAATATTGCTCAATTGATATATCAGTATAGACTGTAGGGAATGCAACACTAGCTTTGATATAAATGTCACGAGATGAATTCAATTGATTTCTTGATGTTATGTCCAGAGGGATTCCTGTATTTGTTTCTCAAATCAGTTTCTAAAGATCACAATGGCAAACGAATGCGACAATTAATTTTACTACTAGAAGACGACAAAAGACGACAAAGACGACTTTGAAGACGACAAAACCTTCATGATTTTGATACCGATTGCCCCGATATTATTCGCCTTCAGGAGCTTTCTGCATGACTTTCACCCTGCGTTAAGCTGCCACCTGTCTCCAAAACCGATACTTATACTGAATGTAACGACCGGTTTAGAGGGGTTTTATTGTACCTACAAGCCGTGTATCGAAGACATGAATGCTGCTCTCTTGAGACAATATACAGTTGAATTTCAATATCGCGAACTTCAATGGACCATACAAATTATTTCGAGATAACAGAAGTCGAGTCATCCAATTTCTAATATGGACAAGTTCACAGCATAATGCAGGTCTAAAGTAATACTGAAAGCTCCTGTAGGAACTTTCAGCATTACTTTCGACCTGCATTAAGTTGTCACATGTGTTTCTAGATATACATAGTGATACAATGTAGGGCAATTCTGTATTGTAAATTTTGGAAGGACAGATCTTTTCATTCGAGTTAAGCTTGAGTTATCCGAGTTCGAGATATCGAGGTTCCATTATAATTTGGAACTAATGTGAACTGATGTCAAAGAGTGAATACTTGATCAGATGTTGTTTAACTACAGTAGAACATGTCCTAAGCGGTCCTTCATTTATTGAAAATAAGAGATTTAAAAAGTATACGGTTACTTAATGCGGGGTAAAAATAATATAGAAAGCTCCTATAGGAGCTTACTGTGTTATGTTTGGCCTGCATAAAGCTACCACCTTCCTTACAGACCCATAGTTATACCTGTTTTAATGGCCGCATAAGACAGGTTCTACTATTAATTACTTTTATTCCTATGTTCCTCCATTTAATTCATTATGTTTAATAACGGTAAATTAAATCTGCTTTGAAACTAATACTTGTAATTATCTACCTGGATTCAGAAGCTATTAGCGCAAATTCCGCAAATATATCCAATTAAATGCTAATATCACAGGATATCATTTTCATAAGAGATCAAATAGGTTTCTCACATTGCAAGTTAGCATACTTTTTCTATAGCATGGTGAAGCCGCGTGACAACGCCGTGATAACAAATGAGACTGCGAGTAATTCGACACCTTTTTCAGATTCCAAATTGTTTGACATCCTCAATATCCATGAACCAAATCTATAAGAATTCTTGCTGACAGCGAAGAATTAGCTACAACGGCTAAATGGCGAGGAAAAGTCATTAGAACGGTTATTAGACATAACTGGCTACAATCGTCTATGACCTGTTGTATTACGAGGAACAAGTGCATTTGGATTTGAAAACAGTGTACATCCAGATTAGAGGGCTCTTGGAAGATGTACGCTAGTTCTACTACAACAGCCGGTTTGAATACAAAATGGATCTTCAACTTTTCCTACGTCCTGATGCATTATATCCAGAATAGTTTACCGGTGATGAGAGACCTCAACGTCCAACGCAGTTATCTCCCCTAATCGCTACGCTGAAGAGATCCCTGCCACCACGACATTCACGTGACCATGGTGTAAATCATGTGATCAATACAGGGCGAACGCTATATCGGCTGCAATGCCGAAGAAAAAAGTAGACCACTTCTTGATTGTAGATCTAATACAGTTTAATGTCTGCTCAATATTTCGAAAACAGTTTCTACAAATTGTAGATTCCGAATTTATTATAAGGGCACTGCAATTTGCTATAATGCCAATGGACTCACAACTTATTGGGAAACGCAGCCTTTTGCTTTTCTTCCGTTGAACTGTCAACGAAACACATAAAACAATTTACTTTCTGTTTTGTACGGGAGTTAGTTTCATTTCGGACTACTTTCTGAGCCAACTAGGGAGATCACTGTGGGGAATTTGCAGAGGTATATTTAATGAAACCGGGTGTAAGAGAGTGGCGGCAGTGATGACCGCACGCCGCACGAAGTGACAAGGGAGATCACTGTAAGAAGTTTGGAGAGACATAGGTGCACTTTTATGATCACAGAACAAAGCAGGCCAATCGTGTATGGTTAAAAAAATCCAGATGTCCTGTAATTACAAAGCGCTCTCAATCGGTGATATTTTTCACAAACCAAGGAGTTGCGTGGTAAATTGTTTGTGGTAAATCAGTAACTGACATGTTGTATTAAATGAAGAAAACTTATTTTTAAACGCCAATCATTTTACACATCACACGGCAGTAAAACAGATAAAGAGGTTACTGTCACAGTGTGCCTCAACACGTGACCTAATCGCGAAATCTAACCCCGTGTGACTATTTTTCAGCGGCTAGCTGTCTATTTTCATTCTTGTTCTAGTTTTCCACCAATCAGGAACTATGTTACATTGTAATTTGCATATGACCCACTAGTATTTAGTAGTAAACTGTATTTTCATTAGTTAATACCTAGACCGACATACAGCCTTTTTACAATGCCTCTAAACATGGCCAAACTAGTGGTACAAAATCAGGACACAGTCAGCTAATGTGATGAAAATCCCGGGGTCATTCTTACGACCTAGAAGTTATTTCAAAACACCATGCTTATGATCATTAGGTACTCCGCAAGCTGAATTCCATACATTCGATCCATATTAACCTAACCACACAAAATGTAAGGCATTCTGTTATACAAACCTTTTCTATAAACTTCTCAGAGTTCAGTCAAAACGCCATATTATACTCAGTCATATTTACGCTCATATTTAGCATGGAAGGCTGTCGAAAGTTCTGTTCTTAAAATAGATTCACAGGGAAATCCCCCCATATAAAAATAGACGTACACGACTCCGAAATAGGTTGGCATATTTAAGCAGTAGTTTCACAATTCTGCAGTGACAGACGGTTTTGCAATGACAGACGGTTTCGTTAAACTACCGGATCGTCAAACTGATATAACATAGTAAACGAAAACCGGTTTCGTCAGTATATATTTGCGGCATTATTTCCATCCTCTATTGCGACCACTTAACCCTTTCCTTCATGAATATTTATGTAAGACATAATGGCGTCATGCATATCAACTGGATTAATTTGTTATAATAACACACAGTCACAGTATTTTTGGGCCATGACAGAAACTGTAGAATCAGATCTGTATAAATTCGTGAGCAAACAGAGCAGACCCTGATCAGACGATTCCTATGGCAGCCGTCTGATCTGGGTCTACACTGTTTGCAAAGGTGTAGAAAAGCGTATTCATGGAGTAAAGCGTTAAAAGAAGGCTAATTGATCGTATACGAAAGGCAGATGGCAGCTCCTAAAGGAGCTCTCTGTTAAATACTTTCACATTGCTTAAAGCAGTAGTCGTAATTAAAGGAGTTTTACTGTATTACCGTTGGCACGCTTCGTTAACATATATGCAACTATCTGACCGTATCTAAAATGTTTCAATACACTTTGTAGGCAAATCTACCTTTTTATGGGACCGTTTCATGAAATGTAGCCGGTTTGACCAGCCAACATAGATCTGGATCTACATAGCGTATAGGACCAGTGTACATAATATTTAGTCTACTCTATATAGGTATACATACTTATTTTAATTCACGTATATAAGCGTTACTATATTTTAAAGGGTTAAATAGCCTTTCCAATAGCTCAGGGTTTAGGGAATTAGGCATCATCACCATCATCATTTCAAATACCAACAATAATAATAATATCGTCATCATCTTCATCCAAAGACCTTTAACATGATAGCATAGGTATTTGCTTCATCATTTAAGATTTGAATGGAAAAGGTATTATAAATAAAACCTCTTTAATAATAGTATCAAAAACCATTAATTTAAACATACGTATGATGAATTCTCATAAATAAATAATGTTATAATTACATGCGTGTATTATTAATAAATAAGTAATAATCATTAAAATACCAACACACTGGTGCCACAATTTATACCTGTTCCAAACCAATTATCTTCCTTATCACCCTCATGCTTATAATTGGTCAGCATTATTACCAGTTTGACGAAACCACTACCAAGCCTTAAAACTTTTATTATCAATTTGCTATCATTTTTAACCTTTTATCATAAAATCCAGTTTTAAGAACCGGTAGTTTGACGAAACCACCACAATCCACTGGCAATAATCATATGAGAAATAAAGAAGAAAGGTTGTTTCATATATTAAAGTAGTGGCATTACTAATTTACTAGTATTAATTACTATCCCCGAGCACAGCACTGAGGTTCGGGGTTGTTGGCTCTCTGTGATATAAACCTACTTACTGAAGGTGATTGCTACGGCTCTATCACTTGGGACTTTGGATCGTGGAAGCAGGTTGAGGTTGCTAACTTTATAATGTTTTAGAAATAGATTCGGTTAATTATGTCACTAATGATTATGCACACATTCAATTTGTTATCTTCATATCAATATGAATATACGCGCTTCAAAATATGAACTAATTCTTATGCGCAATAATATATTCATAGTAATCCGAACGTGCTTCAGACATTTTCCGGCGGTCATCCAAAGACATCTTTGCAGTGCTGTTGTGGTTGTTTTGCATTTCATGTACATTTTAATAGTGATTTCCTATAAAAGTTACTTGAACATGTTTCTTCTACTCCACATTCACTTATTCTTTTCAAACATTATAATCAGATAAAAACAAAATATGCAGACAGACCAAAACTCCAACTCATTGCAGTACATTTAACAAGCATCTCCTCCGAATTCACTAACAATAAGACACAACCACAATGTATATTGAATGAAATAGTATATTTGCATTTTGTTTAAGTCATTTCCATTACACACTTGTCTGCTAGTATAATAACAAGCAATCCTTCATAGATCTAGTTCCCTGCACTATAAAACTCCAAACATTGAATTTATTATGGCAGAGATTTAATACCATTATTTATTTGTACATTATGTCAATATTTGAATGCCGCTGAATATCTTTTTTAAAAGATATTTCTTGTTACTCTCTATGTTGCAACAGTTTGTTTGAGGGCGCAGATATACATCCAGGAAAAGTCTTATGTTCTTATGTTCTGCTATGTTTTTGCACTTGAGGTACAATAAAACCTGTCTTAAGCGGCCACCATTAATCATAGGATTATAAGGCAGGTGATAGCTTACTGCAGGTCAAAAGTGATGCAGAAAGATCATACAGGAGCATTAAGCAACCCCCTACTTTTTATCACTCTTATGTTCAATAAATGACTGGCCGCTTAATACAAGTTCTACTATATACGATTTTAATATTATTAAATTTATTCTAAATCGTGGAAAGAAGATAAGCGTCTGAAAATTTGTATAAAGTCAGTACTTTGAAGGGTTACGCTGAACGTTATGGCAAACATTCTTTTATAGTTATAAAGATAGTTTCATTAATTTTGGACGAACCCTACAACTGGAAGTCTTGACTCTTTTTTTTATAACCTTTTGATTTTTTCTCTACGTTTCCCGCCTTTCGACAAAGAATCTCTATATTATGTATACTTAATGGCGGTACTCATTCAAGATCTTACGAAAAAAGTTGATGTTTTCTGTAAACACTACAACTTTCCCAGAGGCCGTTCATTGGTGGTGCGTTGAACCTTAGCGACAATCCCATAATTCTCAGACTTCCAACAAACCAAAACAAACACTCAACAAGTTCTTTCGTAAAGAGTAGGCGTCATCAGACACCTGTTATGACCGATGTTAAGTCATCTGGGTCCATGCTTATAAAACATTTAGTTGAGTCTGAGTACGTTCTCAAGCTTTTGATTGGTCAGATTTGAGCCTCTGGCTCAAATCTGACCAATCAAAAGCTTGAGAACTCAAATCTGACCAATCAAAAGCTTGAGAACGAAACTCAGACTCAACTAAAAGCTTTATAAGCATGGACCCTGAACTCCTTCTAGAACACGAATCATGTCGTTTGAAAAAGGTACGTGAATATTTCAAACACTTTAAACTGATATAGGTCACTTTATTGAAATGCGTGTCTAATCAAGATCTGCAGCAAAAACACCACCGTTACCGGTGGCCAAAGTATAAGCGGAGCCTGGAAAGACACTACAATGGCAAGTTGCAGGAAATGTGTGTATATTTTCCCTTATCCCATTTGCGCACTGCTTACATACTCCGAATTCATGATTTATAAAAAAAAGATTTTTCCGGGTTAGATTGGTTTACGTTAAGTGAGATAAAGAGAGAGAAATCAAATTGTAGAAATTTATTGAAAATTGATGTTATAATAATACATAAATGTAATCGGTGTGTCCTGCCTACCGTTTTACCAAACCACTTACAAAAAACTTACACCAAAATTCCTGGTAAGTCAAAATGAGCTCGCTATGAAACAAAATCACAATCCAGATAAAATAACGCATCTGCATCACCAATGTCTACACTATTCTCAGTAGATATTGATAACAAACAACAAAAGAATGTGTAAGATGTTGATTCAGCCTTTCTTTGTGTGAGTGGTTTCGTAAAACAGTAATCTGCTCACTAGTGTTCAGCTGGATTATAGTCACCAAGATGCTTGGGAAATATTTGGGAGATTTATTATTTATATTCTGTGTATTATTTCAAATGTTTGATGAATAAGACTGAAATAGTTTAATTGTCGTCTGATATACATTGTACATGTATATTGTACAAGTCGTAACACAGATACCATTTTTTGAAAGCGGACACGAATGCACATGGATTTGCAAACAGTGTAGTTTCAGACCAGAGAGATCCCAGAGGATTCGTCTGATCTGTGTCTGCACTGTTTGTCATTCAATATCATGCAGCAAGTTTAAGCAGTTCATGCTAAGTGGAATCTGTAGTTAAACACTGATGGGCTATTCCACTCTAAAATCTCAGCTTTGAAAGGGTTAAACGCATATGTAAATATAAGTTATATAAGCACGTAGCTGTGATATTTATTTCCAAACAATCACAAAGGAGACAGCGATTCAAACAATAATTCAATAATGTACAGTAATCGGAAGGAACATGTCCTGTAAAATCTTTCAAAACACACCTGGCAAAACTACATCAGGGATCGAACAACCCAAACGTTCAGTCGATCATTCAGAATCATGGTACACGTCCAGGCATGTTGGTGTGCGTGTGGTGAACGAAATGATGACAACCATCTCTGTAGAGGCTGGTTTACCCATGCTGGTATCGAAACCAGGGAAATAATGGAAAGTGCTGGTCATCGGAATGAAACCAGCGTCAAAAGTTATAATGCCGACACGTCTGACAATCAGAAACGGGAGTATTCTTCAATTCTGCAAGAGCATTCCCATAAAGAGGAATTCGCCCCATCCGCTAGATCACGTGGGCCTCTTTGCAAATTCCAAACACATCCGTAGATTGTCGCTCTGGGCAGATATTTTCCATTTGCATGTCCACTTGGCCTATTATCATACTCATCAAATACATCCTCAAGCGAGGTTTTACGCAAGCGTTAAATGGCTGCGTAAAACATTTTTAAGCAGGGTTAGAGATAAAACAGAGAGCAACATTATTATTTAGTAATTAAGATTATGCAAGGACATACAAAGTTCTGACCAAAGACGATCATCTGACTTATGACATATAAGCAACTGTTCCTCTAAACAGGTATAAGTTTTGTTCCAACTGCTTTTGGCTTTGGTTTTTCATTTATAACAACCTTTGCAAGCAGTCTGATTCCAGATGAGACACGGAGTAACTTGGCACCTCATCAGGAGCCAAACTGTTTTTCACTCACAGCAGACGACATTATTTGCAGACATTAACCCCTTCAGTTCCAAGAAGACAGTTCTGTAATATCACATAAAAACAGTTTAGATCCAAATGAGACGGCGAGTAACTTGGCATCTCATCAGGATCCAAACTGTTTGTCACCCTGTTTATCTTTTTTTTTTAAAAAGACATTGAATAAACTCCCATTCTAAAATTTGAACTAGACGAAAATGGTTAATTGCTCAGAGTGCAGAAGATATTTGTTGAGTACATATATAATAATGCTGGACAGCAAATGACCTGAAAATGACCTTCATGGTGTTAACAACACACCAGACATGAAACAGTTCTTGGGCATAAGTGAGGCTATGTGAACACAGTGATAACTCTGGAGTGAAGTCTCGCAGTAAATCATGATCATTTTGAATTTCCATAAAAAATATGTGCAACCGCTGGGGAAAAATATATTACAATGCAGTAAATAAATGAAATAAAAATTAAATACTACTTGGAATTTTCTAACACGCATTTAAATAAAAGTTAATCTCGCAGCCAATCAACCAACCTATCTTTAATGTGCTGCCAATTCTATAAGGCAAACAATTTGAAATAAATAATTCCATTGATTTACACAGCAGCAATGTCGAGGTCATTCGACTCATCTTTGGTAGTTTTTAATAGGATCAACCATCAGAAATTCAATAGGACTATGATTTACAATTTTAATTTGTGAAAATCAAGTTTTCAAGTGAAAATAAAATCAACAGTTCCTAACATGTTAAACACAAGTGTTAGGTTTCGAGAGAACTATTTTCTATATGCGTAATGCGGTGATGTAGTTTTCATGACGTCATATTAAATGACGACTAACAGAAATCTCAAAGGACTTAAAGTGTTGTTTGTATTTCATCGTCTATATCTATGGTTGCATTACAATAGGGATAACCGCTGCGTATTTGAAGATTTGCAGCAGTATATCGGTGGTTTATATGTCGCAAATAACCGTTTAAAGGCTCCGCTAACGCGTAGCATCGCTTGCAAAAAATATTAAACCACCGATTTATTGCTGCAAATCTTCAGATACACAACGGTTATCCCCTAAATAGCATATGGCCACTCAAAATATGACTAATTTTGGATTTTTATAACAAGTAGTAGCTTAATTCAGAACAAAAGTGGCACAGAAAACTCCTATTATTATTTCGAGTCTAACATGTCAGTAATAAGCTATATATTTCATACAATAGGTACCATTCCACTAATTGCATTGTTGATAGGTAAATAATGAAGAAAGACTAGCAATAAATCTTTAACCAATACTTTATAATAATACATAATTCTAATGATAAAGAATACTCACACAGCAAATAGTACAGTAAAATCACTCTAAACCGGAATTTTGATAAAGAAAAATGTACATGCTTTTCGGAAAGTGGATGCTTAATGCAAGGTGAAAGTCAAGCAGAAAACTCCTAGAGCAGCTTTCAGTGCGTCTTTCACCCAGCATTAAGCTGGCACCTGTCCCCAAGACCGATATTTATACAAAATTGCACGTCTGGTTTAGAGGGTTTTTACTGTATCGCTAATGGATGGAAACAATAGACAAATCGTACACGGCACGCAATGTGATTTATAGCGAATTTAATCACTAGTTTGTTTATGTATAGAAGCAGACATGTCGTGTTAGAATATTTCACGAAACACAGGAGAGCGTGCGGGGCAGTATTCTCCATTATTTTAACCTACATTAACTGCATTGAGCTACATACAACTGAAACATGGACAATAAGACTTGTTTAACACCTTGCTCTATACATATGCCTTTTCGACATAGAGTAGAAAGTGACCCAGACAAGCCGTTTGATCAGGGTCTGTTCTATTTGCTGAAAATACAGATCTGATTCTAGCTGCTAGGGCCAAACTTTCCCATGTGTTATGTCATTATCAAACATCATTTAATATTCTTGAATACATTATTTCTTGCATGAATATCCACGAAGTAAAGGGTGGCCGCTTTAGGTAGGATTTATTGTATCAGAGGATTATTAATCCCATCATGTTTCAAGGACACAGGGATGGGCATGGTACACAACATGATGTGCGATATAACTGGCATACTATACATGTACTACTAAGTAAACTGGTGTTTGTATCAAACGTTTGACGTACATTCTATTGTAAATACAGTAGAACCTGTCTTAAGCAGTCATCAAAAATATGTCTTATTATAGGTCTGTAAGGCAGGTGGTAGCTTAATGCAGGTCAAATGTATATATAGGAGCTTTCTGCATTACTTTGCCCTGCACTAAGCAACCACCAGCTTTTAAGACTCCTATTTTCAATAAATGAATGGTCGCTTATGACAGATTCTACTACATGTATTGTACAAGGTTATAATCAGCGTCTTATAAAAACAGATTAACCCTTTCGGCGCCAAATTTCTAATTGCCGTCTGCAAACGGATCTTGTTAAATTATTCGGTTAAATAAGGAAATGAAATAAATAAATGCAAAATTCAAAGGAATAAAGCACAGATGTAGAAATAGAGTTTGAGACAAAAAGTGAAGTCCCTGATCAGACTTGTAAACGCGGCGTCTGATCTGGGACTGCACTATTTGTCGTGGTGTATTTTTGCGACATTTGCGGTGAAAGGGTTAACCATTATCTCGCTTTGCGCTACCTGACTCGCATTTTGGTAACAAATTGGATCCAGATGAGACGCCGAGTAACTCATCATTTCATCAGGGTCCAAGACGTTCGACACTCGGTCATTTGTTTTTTCAGAAGTTATATGAACCGGAAGAAGTCAAAATTGCACCAGATCCAAATTTGAGCAGATGGTATTTTTTAAAGCCCGGTAAGAGCTTAACGGATGTTGTCCAAAGTAATTTGTTACCTAAACTCAGTAATTGCTCTCCTCATCAGATACAAGTATTTGTCTTCTTTGATTTCTTTTGATCCATTCAGTCTCTGATGTAATTGGCCGATATTCTTGAACAACAATAGAAACGGCACACACAATGCCAGTTTATATATGTCATGTCGACTTAAGAGTTCCTGTTATTCAATTCTTAAAATAGGCAGAAGCCTAAACAATACTTATCCGACATAATTATACAAGACGGCAGATCGCCCTACCTGTTCGCTTTCACAATAGGGAATATTAAATACAGTGGAACTTCTTTAACCCTTTCATTGCTGAATTTTCAGAGTGGAATAGTCCATCATTATTTAGTGGTAGAGTCCACTTAGTATGAAAATGTTAAAATCCTCTAGGATCCCTCTGATTTGGGTCTGCACTGTTTGCAAATGACAGTGCGCTTGTTGGACCTGCATTCAAAAGGTTAAGCAAAAAAGACAATGTTTCTATAAATGATGCGTTTTAGAAGTCTGTAAAATCGTAGTTTGTTTAACTCTTTCGGCGCCAATGTTGTCTGTTGGCACCATTGAAAACAGTGCAGTCCCAGGTCAGATGCCGCCTTTTCAAGGCGGTATCTGACCTGGGACTTCACTGTTTTCTATATTATTTTAGCCCAAGCATACAGGTTATTAAAAACAAATGTTTTACTAATATACCTTTATTATTTAGTTTAAAATTATATTTAATATGAAATTATTATTGCAGACGACACTTTTAAATTTGGCACCAAAAGAGTTAACAACAAGTTGTAGGATGTAGAAGTATATTTTTAAAACATTATATGTATATATGTTATGTTTCAACGTCGTCTGTGTTATTCGCTTGCGTTTTAGACAAAATGCGTTTTAGTTCGGTATCAATCGTAACTATTCGGCGGTTGTTCCACTTAGTTCCCCGAGGTGTTCCGATTGGTTCCGTATGGGTTTTCGCAATATCGCAACAATATTTCGATCAAAAATTGGGAATTATGAGTGGCGATGTCAATTTTTATTACTGATTTACAAATGCGTTTTACGATACTCTATTTGCTATGGAATAATAAACAATAACACTTCTCTAATCCGGACGTTAAATCTAGTATTAATATCTGTCTTGGAGACAGGTGGCAGCTTAATGGTAGGTGCAATTCTCCTAGAGGAGCTTTTTGTATTAACTTTCACCGTGTATTAAGCAGTCACCTGCCTTCTCAATTAGAATTCCGGTTTAGACTGGTTTTACTGTTTCTGCTAAAGCCAAATATACTTGCGCCAGCATTCCATTATAAAACATCTAATTAACGCGCATGCTGTAATTACTATTTACATAAATATTCCCCAGGTACTGGATTGGGAATGGTTTCACTGCAAACCGCTATTTGAGAAAACTGCAGACATACGCCATCGAGTCCGTTAACCCATTCACGCAGTGTCCTTAAAATGACATTGTCGGACTGTTTAGACACGGACCAGATGGTGGTTCCTTTAAGGACCCCACATCTGGTCTGGGTCTAAACAGTCCGACAATCCTAAACAGTCTAAACGGTCCTATGGTCAGAATCTGTATTGTTTTTCTTTTGCAAATTACTTTCCAAAGGCAACATCAGCACGCGATTAAATACAGAAACTTCCCTTCAAATGAACGATAATCATTTATAGAAGATGATTGTTCACCATACATATTTAACTCCTAACCTGTTGAATAATTCAAACGTGCTCCTCCTTTTCTGAATATTGATTCAACAACAAGTATCAAAATTTATCATTCATAAAAAAAGATTTGCATGACAAACAGTGCAGATCCTGATCAAAGGGCTCCCTGGGAACCGTTTGATCAGGGTCTACACTGTTTGCAAGGGTCTTATATATTCAATTCCCTCACATTAAGGGTTAAGAAAAATGAGGCTTTGCCACTTTCCTTCATATGAACGTGTTTTCGACATAAACTTGACTGGTTTGAATTTTGGAATAGTCCATTTGAAAAGTTAGCGTTGTAAAGGTTAAGGTTGTTCAACCATATTGTTTGGTAACAGATGTGAACGTCTTCCCCTGTCATTGGGCAGTGAAATTGGTTTAAACATATTTTATTTATAAATATTTGTATGAATATTGTAATGATAACACAAAGGAAAAGAAAAGGATGGAAACGAAAGCAAGACTGCTTATTGTGTTTCTCTGTAAAATTTTCTTTATTATGGCTCTGTTATATCATTCAATACGACGCCTACGGAACTCTACAATAGAACACGTGTACAAAAAGCACGAAGTGTGTGAACATGTAGGATAATTAGTCTCAGAGCCCTGCTTACTGAAGAAGAAGAGTAATGTACAGCGGTCTTATTCCTATTGGAGCTTTCTGCATAAGGTTCGTCCTGCATTAAGCTACGACATGTTCTATAACCAAGTATCATACATTATAAGAACTGTCGTTGTAGAGAGGTTCTACTGTATTTTCATGGTGTCTGTTCTTTATGAGCTGTAGTTAACTCTTTCGCCGCCAATGTCGCATCTGTGATTACCTATGCAAACAGTTTGGATCCAGATGAGACGCCGAATGACTCGGCGTCTCATCAGGATCCAAACTGATTGTTATTTTCGCAATGTTTTTAAGGAAAAAATGAGAAATTAAACAAACAAAAACTGAAGCTGATGACAATTTTTGCAGACGACAATGTTAGCAGACGAGAATAATTAGCACCGAAGGAAAGTTCCGACCAGTTATTACCGAGAAAGGATATTTCAGGGATTGTGCGGGGCATAATTTTATGGAAAAGCTTGAAATTTGAGTTATGCCTTTGATACAATATATCTGGTAACAATAAAGTAAAACTAAATATGCAGTAAAACCCCTCTAAAGCGACCATCAAAAAGAGGTTCTAAAACTGGGTCGTTGAGGCAGGTGGTAGCTTAATGCAGGGCATAAGTTGTCCAGGATTTGAATAATTCTGAATAAGTTTCGTTTTACACTAAGCAACCACTTGATTTAAAACGCCAGTGTCTATTCATTTAGTGGTCGCTTCAAAGGGGTTCTACAGTAAAATGCCGCTAATGCGACCTCCCTAAAAGAGGTATAATTATGGGTGCTAGATGCAGGTGGTAGCTTAATGCAGGACAAAAGTAATGCAGAAAGCTCAGAGGAGCTTTCTGTATTACTTTTGTCCTGCAATTAGCAACCACCTGCTTATAAAGGCACCCATGTTTATTCATTAAGTGGTCGCATTAGAGGGGTTCTACCGTACTATACTCTCAAAGACAGATTCTTTATTTACACGTAATAACTAGCTTCAATCTCACCACATGAGATCCAATAAAGACGTGACTCTCTGAAAAATGTTTGGTATAAAACAATGGAAATTTGATAGATCTGTTTCTTTACTTTCTAAAATGGCTACAACGTTTCACCTTTCGTATTTCATTATAAATATTTTGTTCATGAATATTCAGTAGGTATGGAAATTGGGAAAAAACAGAACAGGGGAATGGTTCACCGCTTGGAGAAAGCGGGCAAAAAAGCCAAACATGAGAACACGCGCTTGTTCCACTAATTCTGAAACTTTAACCATTACAAATTTAGGTTTTATAAAGACAAGTGTAACATGGCAAGCAATGCAGACCCTAATAAGATGATTCCTCTAGGAACCCTCTCATCTGGGTCTACACTGTTTACAAAATATATTGGTGACTCGTTTCCCGCCTTGTAAGGGTTAGGGGACCAGTTACTGTTTTAATATATGCAACAAGGCTCGGTTGGAGCACGCCTTGAATTAGTTTCATTCTGCATTAAGCTACTGCCTGTCTCAAAGACAAAGAATTAGACTTCTTTCCGATCGCTTAACCCATTTCCTCATACTGACGCCTTTTGACGCGCTCTGTAAAAGTAGTAATCTACTTATGGATTAGCAACTTACTATGATAGTTTCTAGCATACAGTATGCATATTCATTTGTAATGTATTAAATGTGTATACATAGTTCATAATAATAATAACAAGATGTGTTTGTGAAACACTATGCCCCCTCGATATGATATTTGACCCTAAAGGATGACCTTGATCTTGACATGTCACCCCTCAAACTGTGCAGCTTCATGGGGTGCACATGCATACCGCATATCAAGTCTGTATCTCTACTGGTTCAAAAGTTATGGCCAATGTTAAAGTTGGTGACCTTTGACCATGAAGGATGACCTTGACCTTGACATGTTACCCCTCAAAATGTGCAGCAAAATGAGAAACACATGTATACCAACTATCAAGTCTGTATCTCTACTGGTTCAAAAGTTATGGCCAATGTTAAAGTCGGTGACCTTTGACCCTGAAAGATGACCTTGACCTTGAAATGTCACCTCCAAACTGTGCAGCTTCATGAGATACACATGCATACCAAATGTCAAGTCTGCATCTACAGGTTCAAAAGTTATGGCCAATGTTAAAGTCGGTGACCTTTGACCCTAAAAGATGACCTTTACCTTGACATGTTGCCCCTCAAGATGTGCAGCTTCATGAGATACACATGCATACCAAATATCAAGACTATCTCTATTGGTTCAAAAGTTATGGCCAATTTGAAGTTGGTGACCTTTGACCCTGAAGGATGACCTTAACATTTCACCCCTCAAACTGTGCAGCTTCATGAGATACACAAGCATGCCACATATCAAGTCTCTATCTGTACTGGTTCAAAAGTTATGACCAATGTTAAAGTCAGTGATTTTACCCATATGTTTGACCTCTGACCTTTAAGGTTGACCTTGACCTTGACATGTCACCCCTCAAAATGTGCGGCTTTATGAGATACATATGCATGCCAAATATCAAGTCTCTATCTGTACTTGCTCAAAAGTTATGACCAATGTTAAAGTCGGTGATTTGACCCATGTGTTTGACCTCTGACCTTTAAAGATGACCTTGACCTTGAAATGTCACCCCTCAAAATGTGCGGCTTTATGAGATACATATGCATGCCAAATATCAAGTCACTAGCTGTACTGGCTCAAAAGTTTTGACCAATGTTAAAGTCGGTGATTTGACCCATGTGTTTGACCTCTGACCTTTAAAGATGACCTTGACCTTGACATGTCACCCCTCAAAATGTGCAGCTTCATGAGATACACACGCATGCCAAATATCAAGTCTCTATCTCTACTGGTCCAAAGGTTATGGCCAATGTTAAAGTCGGTGATTTGACCCATATATTTGACCTCTGACCTTGAAGGATGACCTTGACCTTGACATGTCACCCCTTAATATGTGCGGCTTTATGAGATACATATGCATGCCAAATATCAAGTCTCTATCTGTACTGGCTCAAAAGTTATGACCAATGTTAAAGTTGCGTTAAAATTACAGACAAAAAACAGACAATTTGACCTTTGACCCTGAAGGATGACCTTGACCTTGACATTTCACCCATCAAAATGTGCAGCTTCATGAGATACACACGCATGCCAAATATCAAGTATCTATCTCTACTGGTCCAAAAGTTATGGCCAATGTTAAAGTCGGTGATTTGACCCATATATTTGACCTCTGACCTTGAAGGATGACCTTGACCTTGACATGTCACCCCTCAAAATGAGCGGCTTTATGAGATACATATGCATACCAAATATCAATTCTCTATCTGTACTGGCTCAAAAGTTATGACCAATGTTAAAGTTGCTGACAAACAAACAGACAAACAGACAAACAGACAAACAGACAAACGGACAAACAGACAAACAGACAAACAGACAGACAGACAGGGCAAAAACAATATGCCCCCCAGATCTGATCTGGGGGGCATAAAAATGTTTGATAAGAAAGAACATCGTGTTCAGTTTTAGCATAAATAATTTTTTGCTTTGACAAAAGCTGTAGAATCAGATCTAGATTATGTCAAAAGCAAACAGAACAGACCCAGATCAGACGGCTCCTATTGGAACCGTCTGATCAGGGAATACTCAGTTTGCAAATGCGTGCAAAAGGGTTTGTATGAGGGAAATAGTTAAAAGTTACTGCAGACATGGTAATACACATGATTTCCAATTAACCCTTCGCTTGCTGAATTTTAAAATACACATCTCCTTCTTTACCCATGCCCTGTTGTATAATTACACATATCTTCACTGTGTACACATATTTCGCTGTGCAATCACTGCTGTGGAGTGCACTGGTTGCACAATCAACTTGTAAATAGTGCAGACCCTGATGAGACAGCTCCTGCAGGAGCTGTCTCATCTGGGTCTTCACTACTTACAGGTAGGTATATTGACGTGAATAGCAAGCGAAGGGTTAACACATTGATCGCTAGTAGCGACTCTTTAATTACACGTGCAAAAAAACCCAATTTGGAGCACGGTGAGGCAGCGAGTATTCTAACTGTTGGGCACTCGGGCTGCCTTTAAAGAAAACGAGAGAATGTACTATCATTCAAAATTGTGATGGAAGCACGTGTATGCGGACTACAATTGACAAGCGTGCAAAGAGTTAAAGATTCCAGACATCTAATTCAATGTTTCCTTCCTGTTCATATCTAGATAAGTATACTTCAAAGTAAAGAATTAGATGTAGCCTAATAATCAAGCTTTGAACAATAATTAACTCTTTTTGAAATTATTTAACCAATCTAGCTGGCATAAGTCTGTAAAGATATTTTACAAACTTAACATACATGTGGACGTGCGTGTGAAGGTACGTAAGTACGTGTGTGCGTAAGTACGTACGTATGTGAATGCACATACACATATATACACACACACATACAAAGACACACAGACACAGACTGAGACATACACACACGTGCGCACGCACGCACCCACACACACAAACCGATTGGAGTGACTCGATGTCTCATCAGAATCCAAACTGCTTGTTACGTTGGTAATGCTTTTGAAAAGAACGGGAAGAAGCAACACAATCGAAGTAGACAATAATATTACCAGACGACAATTGCTCAGAGCACAAACTGGTTTATAGTAATATGTTCATAAATTTATCTTTTTGTCAAAG
Organism: Azorinus chamasolen; assembly: GCA_963576725.1. NCBI lineage: Eukaryota > Metazoa > Mollusca > Bivalvia > Cardiida > Solecurtidae > Azorinus > Azorinus chamasolen. The sequence goes on along the minus strand of OY755236.1, from coordinate 81,888,670 downwards.
GGGGAAGTATACAAGACAAACACACCGGGTCACTATAATAATTTGTTCTGAGCCAGAATTATAATGCTGCACGACCTTTGACCCGTAGAAACTTTTCTGAACCGGACCTTTAGTGGATTTTTGTAGATCCTTTTCGACAGGCGGTTGTATAATGCAGGGTGTTTCTGTGTGACTTTGACTCAACTTTCGGTCCGGTCTTAAATATCGGAATTGAAACTAATTTAAAGTTCGGTTTAGAATATTATCAGAGTCAAATAGTTTAGACTCTGTCAGACTCAAAGTTACTCGGCCTCTCATCGGGATCAAAACTGTTCCTTCATATAAACGTGTTTTCACGCATTTGCAAACAAAGTAGACCCAGATCAGACGGCTCCTATAGGAGCATTCTGATCAGGGTCTGTTCTGTTTGATTTTGACATAAAACAGATCTGATTTTACAGTTTTTGTCAAAGCGAAAACTTCCCTTGAAAAGTTTACATTATAACAATTGAACCAATACATATTAATGATGCCATTATTTCTCACATGAATACTGTATAGGGAGAGGGTTAAGTAATCACAATTATGCACAATTGTGCAGCTGTCGTGCAAAAAGTAAATACAAAAACATTCGAAATGTGTTAGTATTTTGACTTTTGTTTTATATTTGCATGTAGTAATTTGGACAATATTGTCCCTTCACATTTACCCTTTAAACTGTCTTTCATTTGCAAGCTTTCCCGGTATAACTACCTTTGCAAACAGAGTAGACCCAGGTTAGAAAGTCTGAACAGGGTCTGTTCTGTTTGCTTATAATAATAACATGTTATCGTGTCTGCCATGGCAAAACGTTTCTGTGTTCATATGCCATTTGCAAAATGGTTACTATATGTACATGTACATTAGTTATTCCTTACATGAGTACTAATGTTTAATTCTCAGGTAGAGATGGGTTGAGGTATCGACCCAGTATTAAAAGTGTTGCTTTCAAGTGCGGAACACGAAAGAATTGTCATTTGCAAACAGTGCAAACCCATATCAGAGGGCTCCAAGAGGGATCCTGTTATCAGCATCTGCTCTGCTCTGTGACCCAAAATCATTTCGCAAATTACACCCTTTCATTCTTTTAACTGGCGTATGTAAACAATGAGAAACAATAACTGTGCATAGTTTAACATGATTCCAATGTGTTTAAAGTAGCAGTATTTAACGTGTATCGATATTTCAATATCAATATCAGATCGGCAAGCGAATATCGAACCTATATCGATATCATTTCTATCCTGTATTATAAGGCACTGTGACATAAGCCCCTATTTCAAAGAAAGACGCTGTCGTTTGTGCATTTCTTACCTCTTTTCGTCGTCTCAGTATAACTCAAGCTGTTTGACACTTAGTCATCAGTTTTTTAAAAGCTTGTTCGAATTTAACGACTTTGCAAACAGAGCCGACCCAAAAAAGACAGTGTCTGTAGGCCTCATCTGACCTGCTCTGTTTGCTTATTGATCTAATTATGTAGTTTGTGCCATGGGAAACATCCCTTGATCATAATCCCAGTTAATCATTATTCTTAATGCCATTTATTTACATGACTATCCATGGAGTAAAGTGTCAATGTAGAAACGAAGTGCTAACATTGCTGCTCAGACTTGGTATGGTTCTAATAGTGCGGGTTATAGCTAAATTACAACGGTCTATGTAATACAATCCCTCCATACTTAACGGGTTATAGCTATTACAAAGATGCGTGTAATATAACCCTTTAATACATTAATGGGTTATAGCTATTGCAACGGTGCGTACAATACATACATGAGTTTACTATAATATGACACGAGCTGTCATGAAAACAATTTGTAATAAACACGAATGTAAGATTCTTTGTATCACATAAGCCTTAAAAATACCATAGAAAATGAAACAGGCTATAGCTGACGGATGTTTCGACCATTGCTTGCAAACAGCGTAGTAACACAACGGACGACGTACATGGAGCGCTACGATTGACTAACGCTTAAATGAGCGCTACGATTGGCTAACGATTGCTAATTTGCATAAAAATGCACTAGTGCATTTTCGCGATTTACGGCATTTTGTTGCGGCACTCCCACAAGACTGATTATGTAATAAAGCCCCTTCATACATTGACGGGTTATAGCTATTACAACGGTGCGCGTAATATACTCTCTTCATATAAAAATGGTTATAGTTTTTTACAATGGTGTGTGCAATACAACCAATTCATACTATAGCGGGTTATAATTATTACCAAGGTGCGAGTAATACCACCTCTTTCTACTATAACGAGTTATAGCTATTACAACTGCGCGTGTAATGAAACTTCTCCATACTATAACGGGTTATATCTACTACCACGGTGCGTGCATAACAACCCTTCATACTATAACGGGTTGTAGTATTATCAAGGTGCGTGTATCACAACCATTTCATACTATAATGGGTTAAAGCATTACTACAGGGTGTGCCATGCTATGACGAATTATAGCTATTCTATTCCTGGAATGTTTCAGTGGTCAAAAGGAATTATGTATACAGTAACAAACACTCTTTAAACAAATACATGTGTCTTTAAAAGCAGTTAGTTTCTTGATACTGGACGAAAGTACGGCAGAAAGTTCCTACGGAAGCGTTCTGTATCGTAACGTTCGATCTGCATCAAGCTACCACCTGCCTTTAACCCTTACAACGCTGACTTTTCAAATGGACTATTCCAAAATTCAAACATGTCAAGCCTATGGTGAATATTTAGGGATTTTTCTAAAGAAAAGTGTAACATGACAAACAGTCAACAGGAGCCCTCTCATCTGGGTATACACTGTTTGCAAAGGACATTAATGACTCGTGTCCCACTCTGTAAGGGTTAAGACTAAATCCTATTTGTGGTGCTCGCCTTAGTGGGGTTTACTGTACGTATATGTATTCTACATGATTTATGAGATAATTTATTGCAGCTAATTCATTCAACATTAATATTCTGCACGCTAGCGGCGATTTTGTTATATACTAAGCAAACAGTGTGTATCCAAATGAAACATCGGGTTTCTCAGTCTCTTGCCAGGGTCCAAAGTGTTTGATGCCCTCAATGTATGTTTAAGGAAGATAAACGGAAGACATGTAATCTGAGAAGTTGAAGCAGAGAAAATGTTTCGCAGGAGACATTTTCTTAATGTACATTATTTAGGTTAATGGAAAGATGTCATTTTATCTAAGATTGATTCTTTGGCTAATAATGACCTGGGGCTCACACTAATTACCCTATTTTAGAGCAACAAATTTCTGCTCCTCGCCGGTTTGTTAAGCAGAAAAATGAAAGCTGGTGTAGAAGGAAATAGTGTAGACTTTCATTAAACTGTTCCATTAATCCATTCCCTCATAGGCTATTATTAGAACCAACCTCATTGAATAAATTTACTGAAAAGGAGCATTTACTAGTAAAAAGGAACTTCTTAGATGTGTGCAGTTTTGAAACATTTGTGATAAATAGAGCATTTATGGAGCAAATCCTGTATTTATCACAGTGGTTTAAAAAAGAGATTTACATAAGTCGTCATAAGGCGTCAGAATGGGGATGGGTCGGGAGTCTACACTATCTGCCCAAGTTTGTATCGCGATAGTTTTAGGGTAATTACAGTGCTTAAGTCGAAGCTTAGGGAAAACCCGGGGAAATGAGTTTGTTCTTTAAAATCCATAGTCTGTTAGACAACATCCTCCCATATACATGTACAACAGTAATGACCAATCTTATAGGTAGAATAACCAAATGCTGCGTCTAATGTTGCACCTCCTCTCGGTTGTAGGACCTCAGGTTTCCAAGATCATTTACTTCTCCCATTTACTTTTCGTAAACCAATAAAAACGGAAGAATATACCCGATACTGGTTAATCACATTCTTCTCAGGTCGATGTAAGGTGCGATTTTAACAAAACTGTGCGTTTTTACACACGAATCACATTTTTCTAAGGTAGTAATTTTGAGGGTTGGAACTGATTTTCATCCGTCTTTCCGTCTGTAATACATGCTATATTTCATTAGAACTTGGCGGTCAAGTTTATATTAATAGCGGGATGGTGGTCACAAAATATAGATGTTATGTACATATTTATATCAAATCGCGGCCCATTATTACCTAACTTGTCCTGCCCCGATACTTTCTAAATACTTGTAAATCAGACGCAAGTTGCAATATTGCATGAATATATATGTATGCACGTTAAATGCTGTGTAAGATGGAAATAAAGGCGTATACAGTCTCAATAGTTTATGCATCAAGAATCTTTCTTAACCCTTTCCCTCATATAAACGTGTTTTCACGCATTTGCAAACAGAGTAGACCCAGATCAGGCGGCTCCTAGAGGAGCCGTCTGATCAGGGTCTGCTCTGTTTGTTTTTGGAATTTGATAGATCTGTGTCTTTACTTTATAAAATAGCTACAATGTACCGCCTTTCAGATTTGATTATAAGTGTTTTGTTCATGAATATTCAATGGGTATTAAAATTTGGACTAAACATAGAATAGGGAAAGGGTTAAACAGAACGCTAATAAGAAATATATTATGCAGACCACAGATACATGTATTTGTTTATATTCTAAGATTTTACATAAAAAGAAACGGTGCGGTATACGTATAGCAAAAGATACCCAGACAAGTAGAACTACTTGGGATAGTTTTACAACTTAAAACAATATATGAAAACATGCATGTAGTGTTACTCAATAAAGTTTGAACCAGAAACATTGGTATGAAAAGAAACATTTACTGAAGTACTTAGTCAGAATGTAAAACATCATTGCTGTAGTAAGGCGACATAGTGAACTGAAAACAAGATTATGGTATTTTGTTATCAATTAAAGGTTAAACTAAGAAAATGGTTTCGTTTGAAATCATATGGTTAGTAGCATCTAGTAGACCTCTACAAGGCTATTCAAATTACATGTATGCCCGTTGGGCTAATATTGACCCTACCCCGATGACTTTATTTTCATGCGAGCGACCAATCGCCATCATGATCCCCTTGTTATTTCAATATATCACGTATCCTTGTATATTTGCCAAATATTGAGTGACACCAGGGGTATCGTTACTTCGAACTAATGCAGTTGTAGAAGCAACACATACCGCAAACTCTTTCGCTGCCAAATTTTGTCGTCTGCATTTTATTCATCTGCTACACTTTTCATTTGTTTTTATTTTTATTCATTATTGTTTCAGAAACAGTTACAGTAACAAACAGTTTGGATCCTGATGAGACGCCGATTTACTTGGCGTCTCATCAGGATCCAAACCGTTTGCATAGGCAATCACAGATACGGCATTGGCAGCGAAAGACTGTGAATAAAGGTAATAGACCGTAATACATCTAATAAACATTCCCAATCGTGACAGTCAATGTTTTATTAACCTTAAATCTGCTATTCCCGGCCTGGCATGCATCAAAGGTGCCCGACGCATGCTTGGACTCACCCATAGACCCCCCACCCCCAAAAAATAAAATGTGATCGAAGTATGTTCAACTAGCCTAAAACTATCTATTTGAACCCTAAACCACTCCGAAAAACAAGAAAAACACGACCCGGACAAAAAATTCCTTTCGGGTCTATATATGTATTGAAAGGTACCTAACTACGTCAGATCAACGGCGGAAAATACAACAGTCATGTTTTTCAAAGTCTTACAGCAAAGCCAATTCAACACCGATTTCAATCATTTTGGTCTTGATCCGTTCCAAATTCCATATATTAAGCGGCACAGTTAGTGCTTCCCTTAAATATTGCTCCGTCTTGTCGCTGCAAGACCGCGAATTTGAAAAAACGCTAGAGCGAAACGATGTGACTCCCGCCTGGATGCATAGACGTATATAGGGGGATCTGTATTAGTTAATCTTTTCAACAAAAACAGGAATTATGGTGAAACACTATCGAAAAACATTAAACTCACCGCAATTAAAACGACGCTTACTATTTCCAGTCTGCTACGAGGCGCCAGTTTTCTTTCCCCAACTTTCTTTTTGAACGGATGCGACCATTTTGCTGTGACCCGGCTCATAAACTATTAGATATGCAAATTGACTACTACTTCCGGGCCACAGCGAAATGGCCATCTCCGTTCAAAACGAAAGTAGGAGAAAGAAAACTGGCGTCTCATAGCAGACTGGAAATAGCCAACATCGTTTTAACTGCGGTGAGTTGAATGTTTTTCGAATGTGTTTCAGCATAATTCGCGTTTTTGTTGAAAAGTTAAACGAATACAGATCCCCCTATATACTTCTATGCATCCTGGTGGGAGTCACATCGTTTCGCTCTAGCGTTTTTTTCAAATTTGCGGTCTTGCAGCGACAAGACGGAGCAATATTTAAGGAAAGCACTAACTGTGCCCCTTAATATATGGAATTTGGAACGGATCAAGACCAAAATGATTGAAATCGGTGTTGAATTGGATTTGCTGTAATACTTTGAAAAACATGACTGTTGAATTTTCCGCCGTTGATCTGACGTAGTTAGATACCTTTCAATACATATATAGACCCGAAAGGAAATTTTTTTCCGGGTCGTGTTTTTCTTGTTTTTTCGGAGTGGTTTATCAAATAGATAGTTTTAGGCTAGTTGAACATACTTCGATCACATTTTTTTTTTTTTTGGGGGGGGGGGGGGGGGGGGGGCGGGGGTCTATGGGTGAGTCCAAGCATGCGTCGGGCACCTTTGGCATGCATTTGGAAGTTGTATTCTGATGAGACAGGCTCCAAGCTGTTTGACACTCGGTCAGTGGTTTCTTTATACCTTGAACAAAACGCAAGTAGTCATAATTGCACCATACCAAATTTGAGCAGCAACTTTTTTTTTTACAGCAGTCTAAGGGTTAACCCTTTCCCTCATATAAACGTGTTTTCACGCACTTGCAAACAGAGTAGACCCAGATCAGACGGCTCCTAATGGAGCCGTCTGATCAGGGTCTGCTCTGTTTGCAAATAGAATTTGATAGATCTGTTTCATTGCTTTCTAAAATGTCTACTATATTCCACCTTCCATATTTCATTATAACTATTTTATCCATGAATATTCAGTAAGTAATGAAATTTGGAATAAATGTAGAACAGGGAAAGGATTAATACACCAACATTAGCTTCACTGTTCTAAGATCGCGACGCACAAATTGGTCATATTCGGTAAAACGACGGAATCGTCAAATCAACGGTAACCTCTTCACCTCCACTTTGAAAAAAAGTATTGCAGTCAGTACTCCAGCTGGTACCAATGGAAAAGACGGCCATCGGTCACTAGACTTCATTTTCCAAGTCCTCATTCTTCTCCGGACTAAAATGAGACTTGGCATGATCATATGCTTGAAACTTTGAAAGCGTATCGACTTCCAATGACCATTCCAGTGCAATTTGAGCAAGACTGTCCCAGTAGTTTAGGAGAAGTTGTTAAAAGAAATGGTTGACATAACACAGGGCACACGACACGACACACGACGCCGGACGCCAGACACAGGACGACCGTATCGGCTCGCATTCGCTTTTGCGCCAGGGGACCTGAAAAGCAACAAAAAGAACCATTCTGATTGGTCAAAATACAAAAAGATCAGAAATTGGGTAAGCTATCTAAAACATCATGGACAAGAGCATTTCAGAACGTCTACTTCTATGGTAATACTGCCCAGGGCTGGCGCATCACGGGCAAGTGACACCATCTACATGGCTAAAACACCTATGTGTTGTATATACAGTTAAAAACCGACAAAACGTAGACGGGATGTAAACTCAGAGAGGATCAGCACAAGATCCAGACGAGGTTACAAAACATGTAATGTATGTAATGTATGTAATGTATGTAATGTATGTATGTATGTATGTATGTATGTATGTATGTATGTATGTATGTATGTATGTATGTATGCATGCATGTATTTACGTACATGTATGTATGTATGTATGTATGTATGTATGTATGTATGTATGTATGTATGTATGTATGTATGTATGTATGTATGTATGTATGTATGTATGTATGTATGTATGTATGTATGTATGTATGTATGTATGTATGTATGTATGTATGTATGTATGTATGTATGTATGTATGTATGTATGTATGTATGTATGTATGTATGTATGTATGTAATGTATGTATGTATGTATGTATGTATGTATGTATGTATGTATGTATGTATGTATGTATGTATGTATGTATGTATGTATGTATGTATGTATGTATGTATGTAATGTATGTAATGTATGTATGTATGTATGTATGTAATGTATGTATGTATGTATGTATGTATGTATGTATGTATGTATGTATGTATGTATGTATGTATGTATGTATGTATGTATGTATGTATGTATGTATGTATGTATGTATGTATGTATGTATGTATGTATGTATGTATGTATGTATGTATGTATGTATGTATGTATGTATGTATGTATGTATGTATGTATGTATGTATGTATGTATGTATGTATGTATGTAATGTATGTAATGTATGTATGTATGTAATGTATGTAATGTATGTAATGTATGTATGTATGTATGTATGTATGTATGTATGTATGTATGTATGTATGTATGTATGTATGTATGTATGTATGTATGTATGTATGTATGTATGTATGTATGTATGTATGTATGTATGTATGTATGCATGCATGCATGTATTTACGTACATGTATGTATGCATGTATGTATGTATGTATGTATGTATGTATGTATGTATGTATGTATGTATGTATGTATGTATGTATGTATGTATGTATGTATGTATGTATGTATGTATGTATGTATGTATGTATGTATGTATGTATGTATGTATGTATGTATGTATGTATGTATGTATGTATGTATGTATGTATGTATGTATGTATGTATGTATGTATGTATGTATGTATGTATGTATGTATGTATGTATGTATGTATGTATGTATGTATGTATGTATGTATGTATGTATGTATGTATGTATGTATGTATGTATGTATGTATGCATGCATGCATGCATGCATGCATGTATGTACGTACGTACGTATGTATTTGTGTGTGTGTGTGCGTGCGTGCGTGCGTGCATGCGTTGTTCGTGCATGCATGCGTACGTACGTATGGATGTATGTATATCTAATCTATCTATCTATCTAATGTGGCAATATGGTGCATTTGATTATAATTCAAATAAGTACAAGTACATATTTTAAATTGTAAGATGGCACAATGCCGTGTGCTTCGAATTCATCGGCTGTAAATAATAATGCACAGTGGATTTCACCTTTTTGCAACAATTTTTCACATAGTCTAAACCAAATCCCTTATTTTTGTCTCAAGGTGCAGTTAAATTGAAATGCCATTGTGTGCAAATAATTGGCCTGCTCAAAGAACACTAATAATTTATTAACAGAATCTGCATATTTATGATGGCAGTGCTATGTTTTCATACTATTATCACCCATAATGCATGTTCCTAAAATAGTTATTTTGGCTGGCTTGTTTTCCATACCCAATTCGGTGACTTGTTAGTCGGTTTTTACGTCAATACTGACATATAACAGTATATAAAAAATCAATGACACACACACGCACGCACGCACGCAAGAACAGATTTACAAACTGTTGGAATATTCGATACTGCGGGAAGAATTTTAAATATTTAAATGAATACGCTTTATGCACTGCAAATCTATGGACTGCTATCAGTTCATTGAAAATGCGTAGTATTAAACACCGTGTGATGCAATTTGCGACACGGCCCGCTATACTAGCAAACTATTGTGCATTCGAATCGGAAATGCTTAACTACACCATCTATCTTGTCTTAATAGAAATCTACACAATGTCTCCAAGCTAGCTTTTGTGTTAATTGTTTTGTTAATCATTTGTGTTATAATGTTCACCGGAATCTCTGTTAATCAGTGTAGATTGCCTTATTTGCCGATTTTCCAACGACTGTTTACAGGAATAGTAGATTCTGTCTTAAGCGATCAACAAAAAGAGGTATATTGGTTCTATATGATGGTTCTGTAAGGCAGTTGGTAGCTTAATGCATGTCAAAAGTAATGCAAAAAGCTCCTATAGGAGTTTTCTGCATTAATTTAACAACCACTTGCTTTTAAGACTCATATGTTCAATAAATGGATGGTAACTTAAGACAGGTTGTACTGTACATGTCTGACATTTATAAAAACGTACACATCATTATTAGCCCCCCCACCCACTAGAGGGAAACTAAAGGTTTGCACTCCGTCCGTCTGTCCTTACCGTCAATCTCTTCGTCCACCAGTCCTTCCGTCCGTCATTCCGTCCTGATGTTTATTCGGACGATATGCCATCAACCATTTGGGTTATAGTTTCCAAATTTCTTGTATGGGTGCATCATGAGAAGGCGGAGTGGCGCGGTCTACTTTGGTGTCTCTGTAACTTCGCATTGACCTTGACTTCAGTAAATATTTGTCAGGAAATTTCTCCGGATGATATATCCTCAACCCCTAGGGTCAGGATTTCTAAATTTATTGTGTGAGTGCATCTTGGGAAGTGGGAGTGTCGCGTACTACTATGGTGTCTCTGTGACCTTGATATTGATCATGACCCCAGTTTTAGTACAAAAATTGTCAATAAAAAATCTGGATGGTATGTTCTCAGCCCCTTATGTTTTGATTTCCAATTTTAGTGTGTGAGTGCATCTTGGAAAGGGAACGGGTCGCATACTACTTTAGTGTCTCTATGGCCATTACCGTGACCTTGACCTCAGTTTTAGTAAAGTATTGTCTGAAATTTTTCCGGATGATATATCTTCAATCCTTTCGGATAGGAATTGGAAATTTATTGTGTGGGCGTATCTTGGGATGGGAAAATGTGGCTACTGCTTTGGTGTCTCTGGCCTTGACCATGACCATGATCACAGTTTAAGTAAAGCATTTTCTAAAAGTTGTCCAGCTGATATATCCTCAAGCCCTTGGGTTTCAAAATTTCTTGTGTGGAAGCATCTTGGGAAGGCAGAGTGTCATATACTACTTTGATGTCTCTAACGACCTAGACCCTGACCTTAACCCTACTCTTATTTAAAGTTTGTCCAGAAGGTTGTCTGGAGTAAAGAAATGCTAAGAGCAGACTCCAGTGTGGGCCGATTTGTTGCTTGACAATACTTGCTTGATTATTCTTATGCCATATATACGCCTTTTTAACGCATTTGCAAACAGAGTAGACACAAAATCAGACCGCCCCTATAGGAGCCGATCCGCTCTGTTTGCATATGAAATAATATAGATCTGATAATACAGTTTCTGCCATGGCCAAAAATTTAGGTGTTCATATTGGCATTTTAAAAATGGATTTAATTAATATTCATACTGTCATCATTTAATGGAGTAAAGGGTTAAATACAGTCAAAGTATGAGAAATAGAATCTAGTTTAATCAAATGTTTACTACCCGTAATTATGTAGGGTTAAATACAGTCAAAGTATGAGAAATACAATCTGGTTTAATCAAATGTTTACTACCCGTAATTATGTACGTGCAGACATATAAAATAGATTTCAAACATCGTTTACTATTGAAAGCTTACAGATAATCAGTGCGACAATCCATTGCAGTCTTCGTAATAGGTTTTTAAATAAAAGAGACAGAAGTTGCACTTGTTTACCAGCATGTGATATATACACCGAACATCGGTACACAGTAAAACCATTCTAAGCCGAAGTTTTAGTAAAGGGTAAAACAATATTTGTTTGTTCAGCCTCACATTGAAGCTGCCTATATGTCTTTCACCCTGCATTAAACAGTGAAACGTTCTTGAGTGTTTATTTAATTAACACATTCCCTCCTAGTGACGCATTTTGGCGCCTCTATAAAAGTCACATTTTGAAACCATTGTGATAAATAGAGCATTTGCTCCTATGGAGCAAATGCTCTATTTATCACAATGGCTTCAAAACTACACAATTCTAAAATTCTCCCTTTCGATAGTTAATGCTCCTTTTCGGTAGATTTATTCAAAGAGGTTGTGTCTAAAAATAGCCTAGGAGGGAATGAGTTAAGAGATGATTTACTACTGTCATATACTTTCGATGTCTTGACATTGTTCAAGATGTCAATTGTAGAGCATGGCTATTCTTGACAATAATTAAACGTTTCTTTCTACATAAACTCTTATTTCAATAACTATCCTAATTTCCAAAATATGCTCCTTCTGTAAATTAACCCATTTGCTCCCAGTGGATTCGTCCATGCTTATATATTGGATTAGTCTATCTTTTATCTAAGGGATGTTTCGTCTAAATTTTCATTTTTCTTTTGTTTTATACTGAATTTCCTATCAGCAAACAGTGTAGACTCTGATCAGACGCCGCATTGTGCGGTGTCTGATCAGAGTCTTCACTGTTTGCCTACGTCCCATATATGGGATCGTGGGAGCAAATGGGTTAAAGACTGGCGACAAATGTGCGACTGCCTGTGAAACTGAACTCAAGGAGGATGGATTAAACAGGATATACACTAGAACCTGTCTTCAGTGGCCATAACAGACATAATTATGGGTCTGTAAGGCAGGTGGTAGCTTAATGCAGGTCAAAAAAATTGCAGAAAACATAGGCCAGGTTCTACTTATGTTATACCGTTGCCCGTCCGTCCGTCCGTCCGTCAAGGAGTTTGTTGAGGTCACGTTTTCCCGACTTTGTTCTATAGTGCTTCGAGATATTCAACTACAAATCAATTATGTATAACTCTGTTTTAGGTAATGCATGTCGAGTCTGAACTCTGTTGACATACGTTTTTGGAGTTCTGGTCCTTTAGATTAACAGTCAAAACGTCAAAGCTAGAATATTAAAATCTCTTCATTAATGAATATACACGTTGAATCAAAGAAAAGACGGAAAGCGCTATTTGCAGTTAGGTTCGGATTCAGGCATCATAAAATCCCATCCTAGCACTCAATGGCGAATGATATAGTAGAAGATTACCGTTAGCAAAAGCTATCAAACTGCCAACGCGCAACGAAAGAACTGTAAACAGAACTTTCAAAGTGTCTTCTGAATTACAGAAATACCCCACATCCAAATACCGGCATGTTTCCTGTTGAAATTTTGTTTAACTGCAAAATCATACTAAACTACATGTACCGCAGTACAAAAAGGACAAGTACATCAGACTGAGAGGTAGCAGAGCAAGAGCAAAGAACAACCTTTGCACATACAATCGTCCTAAAACCAAGCAGTGCATTGTAAAACCTGAAGACGGCGTGCTCGTGAAAGAACGACAACAAAATAATCTGGACACCCCCTTTCATCCAGTGCCCAGGAAAATGCTATATCGGAAAGGTTCAATGATAACTACTAAACACAATGATCGCATGATAACACGCGAAGCATGTCACTTTAAATTTGTACCGTCGTACGAACAATGTCAGCAGGTAGTCCTAAACCCAACCGAGGAACCAACCCCGCCTGCATTACGACGACAACCGACAACTTCCGAAAAGATATTTGGATTAAGAGTGCAAGCAGGTCATAATAAAATTTGTTGCACGCGTGTCTTTTAAATCTATATTCAGTTAATAATAATGTTAATATCTTAATATATTTGTGTGCGATATATTGAGGGGATCTAGTTATATGTTGACAATGTGTTTACTAAAATGCTTTAATAATGCCTTACTTTAATTTACATACGTTATGTGAACTAACTGTGTCTACAGTGTTTGGCATCTAGAGAAATATCACAATCTCTGAAATGACCATCACAAGGTTAAATCTAGTTCATTTATATTTATTATCTCAGACTTGGCTTCCTTTGACCTGGGTCCATGCTTATAAAACATTTGGTTGAGTCTGAGTTCGTTCTCAAGATTTTGATTGGTCAGATTTGAGCCTTTGGCTCAAATCTGACCAATCAAAAGCTTGAGAACTCAAATCTGACCAATCAAAAGCTTGAGAACAAAACTCAGACTCAACTAAAAGCTTTATAAGCATGGACCCAGATATATTGATTCCCAAGCCGTGGTCAAATGATTGTTCGCACATTTGTGGCATTTGAAGTATTTTCTTTAGTTTTCTTGGAATTTTATAACATCACCCCGGATATCTGCATCACAATAATCCCGTGTAAAATGCTGTGCGATATTTACATATAGTTTTGAGGTTAAGACTCAAGGACACGGATTTATTGACTCTGTCAGTTACAAATTTGCAAATGTGGTATGATTACAATCTTCAAAAAAAGCGGGTCTTCTTTTTCTAGGACTTTGGCACCTTATGGCTGGCCGCAATTTAACATCCAATTTCCTGGGAGGAACATAGAGGAGACTATCAAGTGACTACTAGTTACAGTAACGTTTTGTTTATGAATTTTAAAGGATTTATATTACATGTACTTTTTATCTCAGAATCTTTCACCTTGTTTACATTGAGCATTGTTTCATTTGAACTGCTATACACATGTTTATGCTTACATCGTTCAGAAGAAAGTGGAGGGGTGTAGTGATCAGTGAGTAAATAGGCTCCGCCCATAACAGGGTCCAGCGTATCACGATACAGTGAATGGTTCCATTCCTATCATGTATGTCAGTAGAATGCGGTATGCATATACATGTTGGTTGCAAGTAGTAAACGTAGTAATTTACCATTAGGATTTGTTATAAATACCATCCCTTAAGGGTCTGATACATAACCCTTATACAAAATACAAACATTACAGTAGTGACACTATATTCTCTTATTTTATTGTCGTCCTGATACATATTTGTTTAGTAAGAGGACACAAGAAAGAGATTCAACACATCATTAGTTCCATTATACTTTAATACTGGAATGGTACCTTGACTACATAGTTTTTGAATTCTGAAATATGACTAATTATCAATAACCAAACACAAGTTTAAGAACTATTATGATGTAATATTACATAAATGATTAAACTAAAGCTTACCGATGACTAACTGGTCATCATGATCAGAAGAGTAATCTCCCTTACCCATTCATTAAATACGCTAAGGAGGTTACACCCATTGAACAATAAATTACAACACGGTTGGCATCAGTTCATATTTTAGTGTTACCCAGGATACAAGAAAGAAGAAAAGAGAGAGAAGAAAAATAAATCAAAACGGAACACGTAAATAGTATTAGATAGTTATAGATTTTATTAATTGGGAATTTATTCTTTGCTTTATCTGTCTCATTCATCTCAATATAGAGAAATTTAAAACGCTCCAAAATGTAGGAGCTCCATGTTGTCTTCTATTGATTGTACGCCGATTATTTCCACTGTTCGTGCATCCAACGATGTAGCATGCTTTTCTACCCCTTCCGTTAGGCCTATATTCCTTGTTTTTGATAAAAGTATTAATGTTATACATCTATTCTGTCCATTTTTCGTTAATATAAATCAACCACCATTAAAAGTTGTATACACCTTCATATTATTTCAACGAATATATTCGGCCAAACTCCAATCACTTCGAAACAACACTGAATGTTTTAACAAAACTATTTCATCATAAAGTTAAAGCTGACACGGGTCAGATGAAAGTGTCACACAAAGCGCGAAAGAGGGCATCAACTGCGTAATAGCTGACGTACATGCACGTCAAAATAAGTACGCCCTTTGTAATACATATACTGAATTTTACGGCAGATTCCCGTAAAGGGCGACGCTCAATCCACACTGTTCTCCAGAAATACCATCTGCGATGGACTAGTCATGTGTACAGGATGTCTGACGACAGGGTTCCTAAACAACTTCTCTATGGTGAGCTCAAGCCTGGAAAGTGGGATGTATGTGGAATGAGAAAGAGATTCAGTCACAGCCTAAAGACTTTCATCAAGCCATTTAACATTGACTGGAAAAGCTGGGACATGCATGCTCTTGATTGTCCTTATTGACGGCATCAGTGACGGATTCGTTACCTCAGAAAAGTCACGAGAAAGTGCAACCAGTAAAGCCAGGTCAGTCAGCACTCCATCTACAAACTACAAGTGCCCCACCTGTAGTCTTATATTTGTGCTCGGATTAGACGGACTGGCCATCTCCGAACCAATCAAACCGAGTCAACTGCATAGAAGGAAATCCATGGTCATCATCATGCAATGACGGGCGAACAACAGCAGCAGCCGCAGTAGTAGTAGTAATAGTAGTAGTAGAAGTAGTGGCAGCAGCAGTAGTAGTGGCTGTTTTGGTGGTAGTAATAGTAGTGATAGTAGTAATAGTACAGCGTAGTACTTACTTAATACAATGTAGCAGTAGTAGTAGTAGTAGTAGTAGTAGTAGTAGTAGTAGACGAAGAAGAAGAAGTAGAGTAGTAGTTGTAGTAGTAGTAGTAGTAGTAGTAGTAGTAGTAGTGGTAGTTCAGCGTAGTACTTACTTAGTACAATGTGGTAGTAGTAGTACTACTACTACTACTAGTAGTAGTAATAGTAGTAGTAGTAGTAGTAGTAGTAGTAGTAGTAGTAGTAGTAGTAGTAGTAGTAGTAGTAGTAGTAGTAATATTGTAGTAGTAATATAGTAGTAGTAATAGTTGTAGTAGTAGGGTGGTTGTAGTATTGTTATTGTTATTATTATTATCATTATTATCATCATTATTATCATTAATGATAATTATTATCATTAATAATAATAATAATAATTATTATTATTATTCAATTGCTATATTCAAATTTTAGTTATATTCACTTTTATTGGTTATATTGTAACCCACTAGCTTATTTTCGGGGAAAGAACTACATGTAGTATATAGAGGATCTTACATGAGTGTTCATTACAAATCGTTTATAGTATCATAGAAAATAAAACAGACTATATATGACGACTGTTTCGGCCATTGTTTACAGCGTTGTACAGGGAGATTCAAACTGCTCATGTACATAAAACGCACTTGTGCATTTCCGCGATTTACGGTACTCTGTTTCGGCACTCTCGCACGGCAGATTATGTGATAAATTAACAGATGTCAAATATCTTCCTAATCAATTAGTATCCCTATGGTCGTTAGAAGCTGTCTCGAGTCTTTCAGGTTTTTGATTTACAGTACATGTAACTGGTGTAGACCACAGGGGTCAGTACAGCTTCATGGGGTCTATATATATATAATAACAAGGATTCCAACTAGCAGAACGGACATTCGTGTACCACAAGTACAAATATGAATGCAACTCTTGCAATTTCAATTATAATTTCGTAATTCTTTTGGCTATCGAAAGCCAATATATTTTACTATCAAATAAATATAATCGTCCGATGGTAACTTATGCACAGTTATCAATCCAACAATTAAACGTGTTTTCGGGGTCATTGACAAACGTTCGTTCACCCCGGTTTCACTATATCACAGCAATAACCTGGCGATTTGCAGTCCAAAAGAGATCATGGTTCAATAAAACAACCAAAGTCTATCACCAATCTCCATTTGTGTTGTCCTCTAAATAAGTAAGCAACTAGCAACAGCGGCCTTTCCGTCTGTCGGAATTTCGGATAGTGCCATTTTGCAACAAATATGAATGGTGCTATTTCCTTGGATGAGCGAAGGAAAACTTGGTAAATCCGTGACGTAACGTACAATGGCTCCTTCCTCGACGATTTAAAAAGTAAAGTACCTAGTTATAGTCTACTTTCAGTCCGAATGACCGCTCAGCCGACTGTACATTTACACCCCTGTTCATTGAGTCATTCGCCTACAATATTGAGCACTGCAATCATGCAGCTGCAGTACCGGCTAGTGACCCTCACAGGTACCCATTTTAACCCCTGGGTGAAGAGATCGGTGATAGAATCGAGTCGTTTTATTGAATCACGCCATTTTTTTGAACTGCATACGGTCAGGTTATCGCTGTGATAGGGTGAAACCGGGGTGAACGAACGTCTGTCAATGGTCCTTAAAACACGTAATTTTTATTTAGAAAATCATTGTTGGATTTATAATAATGTATTTGATACCGCCAGAAGAGTATACTTACTTGGTAGTGAAATATCTTTACTTTCAGTAGCCGAAAGAATTAGGTGGTTTCTAATGTTGTCAAACTGTTTGCTGATGACACCAACATTTTCAAGGAAATTTCAGGTACAAGTGACATTTCAAATCTTCAAGAAGACTTAGATGCTCTGCAGGAATGGTCAAATAAGTGGCAAAACAAATTCAACGCCTCAAAATGTAAATGCTTACATCTCGGTAAAAAGAAATCGGAAAGTAATTATTGGCTGGTGGAAAATGGTGTAAAAATTAACATTGAGAGTGTCGAAAGTGAAAAAGATATTGGTGTCTCAATCGACAAATATCTGAAGTTTAATCAGCATAATATACAACAAAAAGTTAACAAGAGCACCGCGAGACGGGGCAATATACGCCCGAAGGCTGTTCTATTTACACAATGTGTGAACCTTCAGAAGTTGCGCATATGAGGACTCTATTAGGGCTAAGGCAATAGCAAGGAGAGTAAAACTGCTTATTGTAATAGTAATCTTTTATTTGTCGGACACAAAATTTGCTAACGCTCTATTTGTGACCTTGACCTTGAAAGTTCACAATTGGGTTTTGTATGCAACACACCTTCAAGTGATACTGAAGCCCTATTTGTGACCTTGACCTTGAAAGTTCACAATTGGGTTTTGTACGCGACACACCTTCAAGTGATACTGAACATATGTGTGAAAGAATTTTGAAAATCGGAGAAAAAATGAGTAAGTTATAGCCAGGACACGAATTTGCTAACGGACGGACAGAATTGCTAACGCCCTATTTGTGACCTTGACCTTGAAAGTTCACCATTGGGTTTTGTACGCGACACACCTTCAAGTGATACTGAACATACGTGTGAAAGAATTTTGAAAATTGGTGAAAAGATGAGTAAGTTTTAGCAAGGACACGAAAATTGCTAACGCCCTATTTGTGACCTTGACCTTGAAAGTTCACAATTGGGTTTTGTACGCGACACACCTTCAAGTGATACTGAACATTTGTGTGAAAGAATTTTGATAATCGGAGAAAAAATGAGTAAGTTATAGCCAGGACACGAATTTGCTAACGGACGGACGGACAGAATTCGGACAGAATTGCTAACGCCCTATTTGTGACCTTGACCTTGAAAGTTCACCATTGGGTTTTGTACGCGACACACCTTCAAGTGATACTGAACATACGTGTGAAAGAATTTTGAAAATTGGTGAAAAGATGAGTAAGTTTTAGCAAGGACACGAAAATTGCTAACGCCCTATTTGTGACCTTGACCTTGAAAGTTCACAATTGGGTTTTGTACGCGACACACCTTCAAGTGATACTGAACATTTGTGTGAAAGAATTTTGAAAATCGGAGAAAAAATGAGTAAGTTATAGCCAGGACACGAATTTGCTAACGGACGGACAGAATTGCTAACGCCCTATTTGTGACCTTGACCTTGAAAGTTCACCATTGGGTTTTGTACGCGACACACCTTCAAGTGATACTGAACATATGTGTGAAAGAATTTTGAAAATTGGTGAAAAGATGAGTAAGTTTTAGCAAGGACACGAAAATTGCTAACGCCCTATTTGTGACCTTGACCTTGAAAGTTCACAATTGGGTTTTGTACGCGACACACCTTCAAGTGATACTGAACATTTGTGTGAAAGAATTTTGAAAATCGGAGAAAAAATGAGTAAGTTATAGCCAGGACACGAATTTGCTAACGGACGGACGGACAGAATTGCTAACGCCCTATTTGTGACCTTGACCTTGAAAGTTCACCATTGGGTTTTGTACGCGACACACCTTCAAGTGATACTGAACATACGTGTGAAAGAATTTTGAAAATTGGTGAAAAGATGAGTAAGTTTTAGCAAGGACACGAAAATTGCTAACGCCCTATTTGTGACCTTGACCTTGAAAGTTCACAATTGGGTTTTGTACGCGACACACCTTCAAGTGATACTGAACATTTGTGTGAAAGAATTTTGAAAATCGGAGAAAAAATGAGTAAGTTATAGCCAGGACACGAATTTGCTAACGGACGGACGGACAGAATTCGGACAGAATTGCTAACGCCCTATTTGTGACCTTGACCTTGAAAGTTCACCATTGGGTTTTGTACGCGACACACCTTCAAGTGATACTGAACATACGTGTGAAAGAATTTTGAAAATTGGTGAAAAGATGAGTAAGTTTTAGCAAGGACACGAAAATTGCTAACGCCCTATTTGTGACCTTGACCTTGAAAGTTCACAATTGGGTTTTGTACGCGACACACCTTCAAGTGATACTGAACATTTGTGTGAAAGAATTTTGAAAATCGGAGAAAAAATGAGTAAGTTATAGCCAGGACACGAATTTGCTAACGGACGGACGGACAGACAGACAGACAGACGGACGGACGGACAGCCAGCCAGACGGCCAGACGATGGAGACCATAACATAATACGACCCTTCGGGCGTATAAAAAGGCTAATCAGACTCTGGGTTTGATAAGAAATACATTCTTATGTTTTAATAAGGAAGTGTACCATTATATATAAATGGAAAAGTAGTAAAGTAAACCTCTTTAATCTACCGAAATTGAGCATTACCTGTAGAAAAGGAACATTTTAGAATTGTGCAGTTTTTAAACCATTATGACAAATAGAGCAGTTGCTCTATTTATCACAATGGTTTCAATAAATCAGTTTTACAGAGACGCAAAAAGGCGTCAGTAGGAGAGAATGGGTTAAGACAATATTTAATCATATGTTTAGAAAATGAAATAATGACGGAAGTCCCCACAACTAATAAAAAAAAAAGAATTCGTAAGGGAAAAGGCAGAAAACTATTTCGATACATAATTATTGCGTTTGTGATAAATGTACCATATGGTTCCATAAACACTGTTGATGCGCCTGAAAATAATTCGCTTATAGGCGTCTAGTTTAAATGTCCTTGTTACTCATTTATTACCCCAAATTACCATGTTTAAGACATGTCTGCTTATTTCTTTAACCCTTTCCCTCATGTAAACGTGTTTTCACGCATTTGCAAACAGAGTAGACCCAGATCAGACGGCTCCTGTAGGAGTCGTCTGATCAGGGTCTACTCTGTTTGCTAATAGAATTTGAAATATATGTCTCTGTACTTTCTGAAATGGCTACAATGTTCCACCTTCCATAATTAGTTATAACTATTTTATCCATGAGTATTCAGTAGGTATTGAAATTTGGACAAAATATAGGACAGGGAAAGTGTTAAAACATAACACTGCTCATTGTGATTCACAGGTTAATCCAGCGAAAAGAAAAACACTTGCTGCCTTGCGTTTATCCATAATGTATTGTAAATGCCATTGTTTAACCCATTACTCAATGAATATTCATGTAAAAAATGATGACAGCATTAAAATTAAGTATATCAAATACTATAATGACTATTGGATCTACATTGTATAATAAGCAAACTGAGCAGACCTGGATCAAACGGCTCCTACAGGAGCAGTCGGATCTGGATCTACTCTATTTGCAAAGGCTTAGCTCATGCGTATTTATTGAGTTAAGGATTGACCCTCTCCCTGTTGAATATTTAAATTAGAGATAATAGCATAATGCATATTTATATATTTCTGTAATAACATCTGTATTAAGGATCTTTTAGTATTGGTAGAAATGGCTGAATCAGATCTACTGTAATTCCATAACTAAACAGAACAAACCCTGATCATACAGAATCGGATCTACACTGTTTGCAAAGGCGTAAAAATCTGTATAATTTGAGGGAAAGGGTTAAAATCTGTGATTAGTTGCTATATTTACATTACTGATAATTTTCGTTTATGGTTTAATATTGTTGATTCTTGTCATAATAAAATGTACGTGAGTAGTATTTCTGTTGTGTATTTTGTAAGTTTGCCTTGAATACTATAAAGGTACAGTAATACATGTCTTAAGTGACAATTAAAAACAGATCTAATTTTGAACCTTTAAACCAGGTGGTAGATTAATGCAGGTCAAAAGTAACACAGGCGGTTCCTACATAATGCAGCTCTGAGTATTACTTTTGCCCTGCATAAAATAATCACCTGTTGTTTTCGAGCGTTGAGAGTCCCCCCCCCCCCTTACTGTACACTGTACTTTTAATAAGGCGATGAATGTGATCAATTCTGTGGCATGAGTAACCTTTAAGCTGCTGATCAAAATGACGTAAGCTCCTTAAGCTTCCATAACTTAACCCTTCGCTTGCTAATCACGTCAATATACGTACCTGTAAATAGTGAAGACCCAGATGAGACAGCTCCTGCATGAGCTGTCTCATCAGGGTCTGCACTATTTACAAGCTGATTGTGCAACCAGTGCACTCCGCAGCAGTGATTGCACAGCGAAATACTTGTACAGAGTGAAGATATAGGTAATTATACAACAGGGCATGGGTAAAGAAGGAGACATGTGTTTTAAAATTCAGCAAGAGAAGGGTTAAATTCTATCATATTAACCCTTTCCCTCATAGAAACTTGTTTTCACGCATTTTTAAACAGCAGAATCAGATCATACACTTCTATAGGAGCCGTCTGATCAGGGTCTGCCCTGTTTGCTTATAAAATTTGATAGAGCTGTGTCGTTAGTTTCTAATTCAATTCAATTCAATTCTTTATTTGATATAAGGCCTCCGGCCCATACACAAAAACATACAGTACATAATATACACAAAGTATAATATAGTGCGGAGTAAAGGAACAAAGTTGTTACATATGTTAAACGTAATTAGGACCTTTTTAATCTTGTTTTACATAAGCATGTATTCATTGTTTTTCCCTCTCGAACAGTGTAGATCTAGCTAAGATCTCATACATGAGCCTCTTACCATGAATTCTACTGTTTGAGATATGTTCAGTGTACTGAAAGTACAAAATGATATAACGTACAAAGGTACAAAGATAAAATGTTATTACACTGTACACAGTGTAGATCCAGATTACAGGGTTCGTTGAGGAAGCCTCTGATCGTGATCTCCATTACTAGACCCAGTTTTTGAACACTTTACTGTTTGATTATCTATTTTTTAATCCAAACAGCACATACACATATCTTAATATTACATGTAATGATATTAATTCATAGCATATTCATAAGATCCAGGTTGTCACTCTTATTTTACTATACAGCATTTTCAATCATATATATTAAGATATGCATCTCGTTCCTTAAAAGCATAAAAAGTATACATAGCAGTGTTACGTATTACAGTCTCATTTGTGGATGACATCAATCTTTCAAACTTGTCCACTGTTGGATTTTCTATGAAATATTCTGGAATATACCTCAAGCGTAGATGATTGTACAGTGGACAAATCAACAAGAAATGATATTCATCTTCGATCAATCCTTCACAATAATGGCAGTGTCTAAATTCTCTCGAAATACCATAATGTCTACCCTTTTCTATCATCAAGCAGTGTGATGAACTACGTAGATTCACTATACTTTTTCTGAACTTTGATACATCAATTGCTGAAACATACTGTTCAATATCATATGTACGTTTAAAATTGACATAGTAACAAAGCTTACTACTTTCACGACATTTTGACCTCCAATTTTGTATATGTTGGTCTTTAAGTCTTTGCAAATACTCAGCAATAAACAATGCATGATTTTGCACATTCTGTGACTCCCACATATATCCAAAACCATTTCCATACAAGTTTAATCGTAATTCTGTAACCCAATTTCTGTACCCAAGTCTATCATAATGCATTAACATTTCATAACACAACCTGACATATCTATCATTTGGCATTGACAATATCCTCAACCAATATTTGATACACCTTCTAGCAGCATAAATATGCATTGGGTATCGCCCCAAATCACCCATTATTACATCATTACATGCATGTTTATTGGCATTCAAAAATCGTTTACATCCATACACATGGATATTCTCAACACAGGGCATATGTCTAAGTCCCCATAATTCAGACCCATATAACAGGATGGAAGCAACTTTAGCATCAAACAATTTGAAAAATGAGTTGTAAGGTATACATGAAAACTGATTTAAAGAGTTAAAGATGTTTATTAAGACTTTCTTTGCCTTAACAGCAGTAGATTCTGCCATCTTAAACAAAGACAGCCTATTGGTAAAAAGCATGCCCACATATGTGAAACCATTAACTGCTTCTACTCTGCTGCCGTTGTACCTCCACTTCTCACAGTTTGCTAACCTTCCACCACGCTTAAATACAACAACTTTAGTTTTTGCAATATTTACAGTTAATTTGTACTGTGTACAAAACTTCTGCAACACATCTAATTGCTTTTGTAAACCAACAACTGTGTCTGCCATTAAGGCTATATCGTCAGCAAACATAAGCAAGAATATTTCAACTATATTTGGAAATAATTGTACACCACGTATGTCATTATCACATAGTAATGTATGCAGCTCGTTAATAAACATAACAAACAAAATCGGGCTCAATTTACATCCCTGTCTTAGTCCAACTGGACATGTGAATGTATCGGTATTTCCTTGGTCAGTTCTAACACATGCCTTTACTGTCTTATAAATGGACTGGATGGACTTAAAAAGATTACCACGTATGCCATTTTTCTGTAAGATCTTGTACAAAATACTGCGGTCAACTGAATCAAATGCCTTCTGAAAGTCAATAAATGCTACATATACTGATTTTCTTTTCATACTCAAATATTTCATTACAACAGAGTATAAAATGTAAGCATTGTCAACTGTGGAATAGCCTGCTCTGAAACCACTCTGGCATTCACAGATCTTTTGGTACATATCAACATAGAATGTCACCCTTCTCGTCAAAATAGCTATGTAAACTTTGCTAACAACATCTATAAGGGATATTCCTCTATAATTATTTGCAGAATTTATATCGCCTTTTTTTATGCACAGGGACAATAATACTCTGAGCCCATCTATCAGGAAACTCTCCTTTTTCAAATAGTCTGTTATAGAGTTTACACAGAAATGGTATCAATACACTGGCACCATAAACCAACTGTTTAGGCATAAGGATACCACCAACTGATTTATTCACATTTATACTCTTAATAGCATCTGTTATTTCTATATCGGTAATCTCTGAATTCAAAACCATCCCTTCTATCTCATCAAGGACTTCTACGTCAGCATCGCCATCCAGTGAGCCATCATAGATAAAAAGCTCAGTATCGTGGGTAAACAAGTTACTGAAATGTTCAAACCACTGGTCCAGTGTTATATTTGGCTCTACTCTAGGTCTTCCTGTTAGTGACTTAATTTCACGCCAGAAAGATCTAGAGTTACTGGTATTAAATTCTAGATTAGCAAGATACAGTCTATTGTACACACGACGTTTTTGCTTGCATACACTTTTGTATTTGTGTTTACTATTTACATATTGTAACAAGTTGTCATCTGATCTATTGCCTCTAAAGCGTCTGAGACATCTGTTTACTTCATGTTTGGCCTGTTTGCAATCGTTATCATACCACCTTTTACCATGTTTTCTTAACACATTGCGCTTTGCCCTCCTAAACTCTGAACTGCTTTCTAATATAGCAGATTCTAGTTCTACCACAACAGAGTCAATATTAGATGTGGGATCACTTAACATGCTATCGACTTTATTAAAGGATCCACTTAAAATCCTTTTCTAAAATGGCTACAATGTTCCACCTTGTACATTTCATTATAATTAGTTTGTCCATGAATATTACATAGTATTGACATTTG
The DNA here is from genome assembly GCA_963576725.1 of Azorinus chamasolen. NCBI lineage: Eukaryota > Metazoa > Mollusca > Bivalvia > Cardiida > Solecurtidae > Azorinus > Azorinus chamasolen. The sequence continues at coordinate 81,863,025 of OY755236.1, read as the reverse complement.
AAATAAAAATAGAGAAAGAGTTAAAATATTGATTTTTTTTTAAATCATATTCACAATCTAAGCATCAAACAGTTTAGATTCAGAGGAGTCATTGAATAAACTGACGTCTCATCAGGATCCATACCGTTTACTAGGTAGCCTTACCACACCAAATATACCAAAGTATAAAGGAAACTCGATTAAGAAAATACGGTCTCTTTATAAACCTGCAATTTCTACAATTATCCCACCACTACTAAATGGCTGTCAAACAGTTTAGGTCCAATACACAACGCAGTTTTCATCCTAATCAAAATTCAGAAACTAATGTAGATACAAACTGTTTGCAAATGTTTAATTATCACGATTTAGGAACTTATGTCCTCGAAATAAAATCTTGAATAGATATAAGCATACATGTATGTATATGTCTCTGTAAAATCTAATAAAATTATATAAATGGTTATGGTTTGGATCTAGATAATGTGCTTCTACAATAACACTGTTTGTCTATTCTAATTTAATCAAAACAATAAATTATTATAAACCGCTAAATATAATTTTGTAATTTAAAACTATTTTAAACATGACATTTATAGTTTGTTATTGTTTAGGGCGATATCAAATTTTAATTATCGGATCCAGATCTATCCCATACCAGCGCATTTTTGGCCTGTTCTTTATCTAAGTCGTCAACATTTTCCGACATCGTTTTGTGGTCAGCAGTTTCCTATATATCTTATATGGTCAGTCAGCGTTTTAGTGAGACTCTTTTTAGTCACGTGATCAACCTAACGCACTTCATGAAGGGTTGACTTTAGTTGTTAACGGAACTTGACGCTGGCCCAGTCAAATAGGAATCGTTAACAACTAAAGTTCCGTTGACAACTAAACGTACCAGTCGAATACGGCCAGTGTTATAGTAATGGCAGTGGCTATTCGTACGGTACCGTACGAATATCCCCAGACGCTATTCGTACGGAAGTTCCGTACGAATAGAATTAAGTACCGTGTACGCTATTCGTACGGGAGTTATTCAATTGTTTTAATCAATAAAGATAGTTATTGTTTTAAATCGTTTGTTTTTGAATCTCCGTAGACGTGTTACTTTAATCCGGGTTGACTAATTAAGACTAATTAAGTCAGTTTGCAAATGAGATCACCGATCTACAGCCCTGTCCTTAATTATGTGTTAAAGAAGTTCAAAACTACAAGTTAATACAAGTTTCCGTTTTCAAGTGAATTATCGCCTGATTCGGGTCTACTCTGTTTGCAATTTCTTGAATATGAGTATACATATCAATCAATCAATAAGTTATTGCATTCATCTTCATAAAATGCTCATAGCAAACATAATGTATACGCAGTAGTAAATACATAACTCATACATCTATCGTTTTACTGAGGAACTAACGTATTGTCGGGTCCATAATCAGCACACATAAAACTGTCTAACCTTGACATACATTGTATATGAACGGTTATTCTACTAATCTATTATTCATGGCAAAATATACGTACTTAGCAATATTTAAGACGACTCCTTTTAAATTTAAATAAAAAGAATGATTACTGACATTATACTTCTCCTATCTGACCATCTCAATACGACATCTGTTGTTGTTGAATGTTAACCTTTAGCTTGCTGAGCAAATTATTTGGTTACACAAATCTCCCACTATATTTTCAAAATGCAAGCTATATTCGAGCTGACTCAAAACATTAAAGCAGGGTGTCAAACAGTTTGAATCTTGATGAGAAACTGAGTCACTCAACATTTCATCTGGATCCAAAGTGTTTTCAATGATAATCATGTATCAGCAGCATCAGCAGGCTAAAGGTTAACATCTTACAACAAAATATGTCCGTATGGCATTCAATTCTGCAGATTCCGTTCAAACATATTAAACATTTCATAATCTTGGTCTACTCTGTTTGCAATTTCTATACATATTTAAGCTATATTTGATCTGTCTCCAAACATAGAAGCAGGGTGTCTAACATCTAGTCTGGATCCAAAGTGTTTGCACAAATAACATCTAACAATGTTTAAAATATGTCCGTATTGCATTCAATTCTGCAAATTCCGTTCAATCAAATTAAACATAACATAATCTTGGTCTACTCTGTTTGCAATTTCTTTAATGAATCTTTTCTGTGTATTCCTTCCAATCACATCACAATTGCCCTTTATATATTCTATAATGTGGCCGAAACTACCAAGGCCGAAACTACCAAGGCCGAAATGGATTGGGTCCGAAACGACCAAGGACCGAAACGGTTTGGGTCCGAAACGACCCGACACCGGCTGGGGCTACGTACGAATAGCCACTGCCTTGTAATATCCGTAAATCTTCACGCTTAAGAAAAAAGTTTATTCTTTTTGAAAGCAAAGCTGCGAAAAGGAATTGTTAATGATGTTACCTGTATGTCATCTATTAAGACAGCCTTTACACTTGAGATTAATTAATTCTAATCGAAAGTTGTTTTCCCAATACCGCAAACATTTAGTGAATTGCACGTTTGCGATACAGGAATCAAGACCGACTGCCTTGACCCAAGTCCCTTTCCCAAACATTGGATTGTGCAAGTTGCAAATTTCAAGGCATAAACACAGCCTAGTCGATGTCGAACGTTTAAAGTTACCACACAAGTACTGGAGATGGTGGCAACGCCTGTATATAAAATGGCATATTGGTTCAAAATTTAATGAAGAGGATTTCTTCAAAGGCGTTATTCATTCATTTTTGTTTATATCCGAGTGTGTCGCCAATGGAAAAACTAGGGATTTGTATGACTTAGTGACTGATGAAGGAATGCAAGACATACCATATTACATGACCCATGCCATGAATGTGTCACAAGAAGCATATTTAGTTGAGGAAGCTGACCTAGTTTATCTGCATGTCAGATCTGCAAATATAAGATCAATGGAGAACTATGACGAGCACAGGTAAGGGTGGTCTCATCAATGAGCTGTAAGACAGATTGCTGTTTTTGTGATGATTGCTGTCTTACAGTCTCATGGCAATACATCAAATATGGGGTGTAAATCTTTAATTTTCTAATTTACAATCTTGTCATGTTGGACCTAATTTTCAATGTAAATGTGCACTTTTGTGGCATAATTACATCATTCAAACAACAACTGACTTACTGTCCATTTCAATCTACTTTGTCACTGAATTTTAGTCGATATTTTTTTCATTTCGAGTCAGACTGACCTTAAATATATTTCATTTGATCGCATCGTTTTTCACGAACTCCCATGCTAAATATCCCTCAATTTCATGCAGTAACAAGGAATAAAATGCCGAAAATGCATTTTCTACATGCTAATTCGATCAGCTGTTTCTTTGCAAATGGCCGCCGTTTGTATGGCTCGTGGAGCATATCATTTTTCAAGAGGGGTGAATAGCATACTGATATGAAATAAATGACGTAATTTCGTGTATGACGTCAACTTTTAAGAGCTATAATTACCCTTAGTTAAATTCGAACGTTCCACTCGACGTCAATCGTCCGCCATTTGCAATTTGAAATGAACGTGTTTACAACGGGAAAACATTGTTTTTATGCATGAAATATTTATTTGAAGATGGATTCAAGGGAAACTCAGGCACAGAGTTCGTGAAAAACGATGACACAAGTGGCTTAAATTTGATCTCGATCCGGTAAGAAATGAAAAAAATTCTCGATTCAAATTCAGTGACAAAGTAAATTGAAATGGACAGTAGCTTAGATATGCTCATAAATCCCCATCCACACTAGCTGTTGGTGTCATGCGATGTGAGTGTATACACACAAGTGCAGTGTATTGGTTATTGTAAGCACTAAGAGGATACGGATTAAGTTGATAAAAAGCAACCAAAAAATATCTTTTCTTGTCAGGTACATACATTTATTAATATTTATACTACTGCATGTCTTTATTATACCCCCTTTTTGAAAAAATGGGGGTATATTGCTTTGCACATGTCGGTCGGTCGGTCGGTCGGTCGGTAGATCGATGGTTTCCGAATGATAACTAATAAACGACTTGGCCTAGAATCTTCAAACTTGCTGTGGTGGTTGGTCATGACAAATAGATGACCCCTATTGTTTTTGAGGTCACTAGGTCAAAGGTCAAGGTCACCATGACCTTAAATGGTGAAATAGTTTCTGATCAATAACTGCTCAAGGGTTTGGCTTGGGATCTTCAAACTTGCTTTGGTGGTTGGTCATGACCACTAGATGACCCCTATTGATTTTGAGGTCACTAGGTCAAAGGTCAAGGTCACCATGACCTTAAATGGTTAAATGGTTTCCGATCAATAACTGCTCAAGGATTAAGCTTAGAATCTTCAAACTTGCTGTGGTAGTTGGTCATGACCACTGGATGACCCCTATTGATTTTGAGGTCACTAGGTCAAAGGTCAAGGTCACCATGACCTTAACTGGTAAAATGGTTTCTGATCAATAACTGCTCAAGGGTTTGGCTTAGGACCTTCAAATTTGCTTAGGTGGTTGGTCATGACAACAAGATGAGTCCTATTGTTTTTTAGGTCACTAGGTCAAAGGTTAAGGTCACCGTGACCTTAACTGGTGAAATGTTTTGCGATCAATAACTGCTCAAGGGTTTGGCTTAGAATCTTCAAACTTGCTGTGGTGGTTGGTCATGACAACTAGATGACCCCTATTGATTTTGAGGTCACTAGATCAAAGGTCAAGGTCATCATGACCTTAACTGATGAAATGGTTTCCAATTAATAACTGCTCAATGGTTTGAGTCGGGATCTTCAAACTTGCTGTGGTAGTTGGTCGTGACCACTAGATGACCCCTATAGTTGTTGAGGTCACTAGGTCAAAGGTCAAGGTCACCATGACCTTAATATGTGAAATGTTTTCAGATCAATAAATGATCAGTGGTTTGGCTTAGAATCTTCAAAGTTGCTGTGGTGATTAGTCATGACTGCTAGATGACCTCTATAGTTGAGGTCACTAGATCAAAGGTCAGGGGGTCTGGGGGTATACATGTTTTACAAACATCTCTTGTTTAAGAATTATGTTGTATTTTTGAAGAAAATCCAATCCGACAGGAATCATTAGGTGTGTACTGAGAAACATTTGAAGTAGAACCTATCTTTGAAGCGACCTTATTGTAATTGATTGGACACAGGAATCATAAAAAGCAGGTGGTTGCTTAATGCAGGGCAAAAGTAATGCAGAAAGCTCCAATAGGAGCTTTTGGCATTGCTTTTGACCTGCATTAAGCTACTGCCTGACTTACAGACCCTTAATTAGACATCATGTCTACATCTACATGGTATGATAACGAAACTCTGTCGAAATAGACCATTATGTTTCTGGTGTGTAGCATTGGCAGAAGAAAAGAAAAGGATGATAGGGTAGGTAATAAGTAGTTAGTTCAAAGAGTAGAAGTCCACAATGTAAACCTGTCTGACAACCATGGTGGCCAAGGGTGACAGACACCCAACCAGCATAAATAGTGCCCCACATGAAAATGCGGGTGCCCAATAGTAATCAGCTTGTCCGTTGTCTGTCCATCCCTTTTTGGTTTCCGTACAATATCTCCTTAAGGAACGGTCCAATTTTCACCACACTTGCTCAGTGTACTTGATATCCAAGTACCTCGCATGGGTTCTGTGTTCAGCAATTTCCGCGCATGTTTTTGTAAGTTGCAGGCATTTTAACTTTGGCTGATGCAATCTGATTAGCCAATTGGTTTCCGCGCAATATCTCCTCCAGGAATGGTCCAATTTTCACCAAACTTGCTCAGTGTGCATGATATCCAAATACCTCGCATGGGTTCTGTGTTCAGCAATTTCCACGCATTTTTTCGTTAATTACTGGCATTTTAACTTTGGCTGACCAATGTAATCTGATTAGCCAATTGGTTTCCGCGCAATATCTCCACAAGGAATGGTCCAATTTTCATAAAACTTGCTTAGTGTACTTGATATCCAAATACCTTGCATGGGTTCTTTGTTGGGAAATTTCCATGCATTTTTCGGAAAATTACGGACATTTTCACTTAGGCTGCTACAATCTGATTATCTGATTGGTTTCCGTGCAATATATCCTCAAGGAATGGTCCAATTTTAACTAAACTTGCTCAGTGTACTCAAGGGTATGCCTGTATTATTGGAACAAATAGGCCTAGGGCTTCCATACTTAGTATGACCATGCCAACATTTTTTGCCCTTTTGACCTTGACCTTTGACCTACTTTTGCAAAAATCTTTAAATGCCTATAACATTTGAACAAACAGACCTAGGGCTTCCTTATATACTTGATATGCACCATTCCTGTGTCCAGCCCTTTCCAACAATATCATTGTTTGCCCTTCTGACCTTGACCTTTGACATACTTTTGAAAACATTTTTAAATGTCAATATTATTGGAACCAATATGCCTAGGGCTTCCATTCTATTGAATAAACATGCCAACATGTTTTGCCCTTCTGACCTTGACATTGACCTTTGACCAACTTTTGCAAAAAACATTTAAATGACTATAACACATGAACCAATGGACCAAGCAGGATTACAGACAAGGTTTTGATGCAGTTGGGTATTTACTCCTTGAATTTTTACAGAATTGGGTATTTGCAATTTTATTGGGTATTGGCAATTTCGTAATGGGTATTATTCATATTCTCATTAGGTATTCTATTTTTTTTTTTGCTTTTTGCTATATTTATTTGCTTTGTGTTACTCATTGTTTTGAAATTTTAATTTTAATTGGGTAAATACCCCAATACTCCCCTTATCTGTAACCCTGGACCAAGGGCTTCCATACTTCATATGCAACTTTTTATGCGTTCAGATCTTTCCAACAATATTGTATTTGCCATGTTGCTTTGACCTTTGAACTACTTTTGCAAAATTCTTTAAATGCCTATAAAATTTGAACCAGTAGGCCAAGGGCTTATATACTTGTAATGCAACTTTCTTGTCTTCAGACTTTTCCAACCATACCATTGTCATAACCATGTGACCTTGACCTTGATCTTTGACCTACTGTTGCAAAATAAATTCAAATGCCTATAGCAATGCAACCAATAGGCCTAGGACTTCCATACTTGGTATGACCATGCCAATATGTTTGCCTTTCTGACCTTGACCGTTGACCTACTTTTGCAAAAGTCTTTAAATTCATATACTTCCATACTTGGTATGCATCTTTTCTGTCTTATGACTTATTCAAATATACCAATGATGTTTACCATATGACCTTGACCTTTGACCTACTTTTACAAAAAGCTTTAAGTGCCTATAACATTGGAACCAATAGACCTAGGGCTTTCATACTTGGTATGACCATGCCAACATATTTGGCCCTTCTGACCTTGACTTTAAACTTTGACCTACATTCGCAAGTTTTTAAATGCATATGGCCAGGTGCACAGTAAATGTGCCAATTAAGTTAGCATCTGGGTCAAAAAATAAAGTTTCTTGTATTTGTTCATTATATCAATTTTTATATGACTTAATGTATATAAAGCGATGTCCAGTTGTTAAAAAGATAACTTTTTGCCCATAGTTTTATATTTTCACATGTGTCTGTCACTAGGTATACAAGGGGACGGACATTACAATTTAATGCATTACAGGGTTATATCTGAAATTCACTGACCAACTGGTGTGTTTAACAGCTTTTATTTTTCACTGACATACATACACATCTGTCTACTTTCGAACAAAAATAACTTCATGAGAAATAGTAGTGAAAAATATGTCTTTTGTGAAGGGTCTAATTAACACTCAAAGTGCAAACTAAATTCAATTATTTTCATTCTGTGTATTTATAATATGTTTCCTAAAATTAAGTTGTCAGGGACCTTAAAACAGGTATGATAACATGAACTCATGTATATGAAATGAAAATATCTTAAATTTTAAACATAAATACAGATTAATGTATTCTATCAACCTTTTTGCATGGGGGGGACGGACATTACACTTTTCAAGACCGGACATTACAAGTCCTCTCTATCTTACAAAGACAAAACAACAGACAACTGTTGTGCAAGCAGCGAGTAGCATTTATAGAACTCCTAATAATATAATATAATTTATAGAATTATTATTCTCCTGGCATAATGTAAAAAATGATTTTGAAGGTACATAAGTATTGTGTATGCCCATTATTGCTTAGATGTACATTGATATATGATTTGGTTTTAATTTTTATTCAATTTTATTCATTTCAAAATCAATAATTACATAAATTATTACAGGTAAAAGGTTGATCAATTTGTTCGGAACAGCCAAGTGGTACATGGAATAATTATAATTTAACAAAGATAGGATGAATAAACTTGAATGAAGACATTTTGAAACTCTTTGAAAAATAATGGTTGTAACATTTTTTTTTTCATTTCAAACAGTTTGGATCCAGATCAGATTAAAAAAAAATTATGGTTGATTAAAATTCATGCTGTTTGTCCATACTTTGTGATTCGTTGTACAATCAAATTATACTTTCCAATTTAAACTTACTTCAGATATCAAATCTGAAAAGTTAAAATTTAACTATTTAACCCTTACAGTGTATGAAGCCAGTTTATGAGACATTGTGTAGACCCTGATCAGTGGGCTCTTGGAGGGCCCCTCACCAGGGTCTGCACTGTTTTATTTTGCAGACATAATTTTGGTGCAATCACCTATCTAGACTAAAATGCAGGTCTTTCAGTCAGACAATAGACATTGAACTTTACAATTTCAGTGACTTTATTAAGGTAAGGACCTAGATCAGGCATTTAATATTAATAACGGAACAGATGGTTAAAATACAATCTTTCTTACTGGTGCCAATATTTATGATCAGTTTCTGATCACTATCCGAGCTGTATCAAATTTATATTTAAATTATCTTTGTGGATATTGAAAGTCTAAATTTAATTGCAGAGGAAAGAAATTCGATTAAAGCTGAAGCTTTTTTCTTGAACTTGTCACTAATGTGATATATCTGATGTCGGTACCCCTATTTCCTCCCCGGTTGAGCGCATTTCCTGCCTGCCTTAGGCCCCTTACCCCTCTTTGATATGCAGTAGGTATTGAATAAACAAGTCCTTACTAATTAAATTTGGAGGTCATGACACAAAAACAAAACAGCAGGGTGTCAAGTTCTCAACTACTTTGAGATTAATGGTAACTTATCTTTGATAGTGCTGGACTGTTATACAGACACTACTGCAATGGGCCCACTGTAATGTCCGTCCCCAGACTTGTAATGTCCGTCCCCCAATATAAAATATTGTGTAATTTTTTTATTTGATGATTTGTTTTTTAAATAAAGACTTTTTAACATTACAGTAGTAGTCTGAATGTGGTTATTGTATACAGCCAGGTACAGAGAGAGCAGGTAGAGTAGGTTTAGAGTTAAAATGAAAATTTATTAGTATTTCACATGGGAATATCTTTAAAAGCATGTAATTTGGGAAAAAAACCTTTTTCTCTATGTGCATAATATATTTTTACAAACAGTAGACTTATTTATACTAGAATAATTTTCAAATTTAGCTATATTATGTAATTAATATGGCTAATAAGTCTTCTAATGAAACATATTGGAGAGGGGACGGACATTACAGGGGACGGACATTACAGATAACTTTTATACTTTGCTGGAAAAACATCATTTAATATGCAGTCATAAGGAAAATTGATGGTGAATTGATGAGAGGCACCTACTAGGCTTATGTTAAAATGGTTGACACTACATAGATATGGTTTTCTGAAAAAGTAAGAGGGGGGGACGGACATTACATGATTTTTGACACAAACCTAAATGAGATACTAAAACTGACAAAAAATAAAAAACGTACACTTTATGGAAAAAAAAATGGTATACTTGGATGATGTTATCAGTTTTATGATCAGTAATACATTAATTTCTTTAATTATACTATTTTTGTTGAAATTATGTCAATAATAGGATGATAGGGTTTGTACGATTTAGCAACCATTACATCGACACGCTTTTTGCTATTTTGCATATAACTTCATATTCATGAAAGCAAGATACTTACATTATATATCAAATTAAACAGAAACAAATTCTTCTGTTGATAATATTGTACTTCATAACCTGTTACTATTCAGATTCTAATAATAATGACTTGAAAATAGGCAAAAAAAGTGATGCTAATTCATTACAGCCAAATTAGGCATTTTTTGGCGTTTAAAAGTTGCATAACTTCATAACGGATAAAGATATTTGCTTGAAATTTTCAGCACACCTGCAGAATTGCTCATAGATAGAAATAGTAAACTTGCTTTTCTCTTGTAAATTGAATCTTTGGAGAAAAGAACATGTACACTGTTTTTTAAAGAATTGGCACATTTACTGTGCACCTGGCCATATAACATTGGGACCAATAGGCCTAGGACTTCCATACTTGGTATGTATCTTTCCTGTCTTAAGATTTACCAACCATACCAATGTTTTTACAATATGACCTTGAATTTGACCTACTTTTGCAAAAATTGGACAAGGTGGGCAAAGGGCTTCTATATTTGGTATGACCTGACCTTCAACTTTAACCTACTTTTGCAAAAATCTTTAACTGCCTATTATATTGGAACCATTAGACCTACGGCTTCCATACTTGGAATATATCTTTCTTGTTTAAAAATATTTTTAAGTTGCTGAAAATTGGTATTTGGTTGCATTTTGGTTCTGATATTGATGCAATTAAGTTTAAATTGGAAATTGAATGATTTTTTTGTTCAGTATGACACATTTTAGACTTAACTTTTAAACAGGCGAGCATCAGGTGGCTTTGACACCATTTACATTCATTTTCACGTAGGCTGCTGCACTCTGATTAGCCGATTGGTTTCCATGATATATCTCCTCAAGGAATAGTGCAATTTTCACCAAACTTGCTCAGTGTACTTGATATCCAATTACCTCATATGGGTTATGTGGTTGGCATATTCTGCACATATTTATTGATGATGATACCATCTGGTTGGTGATTATTTCTGTGACATATCTTCTGAAAGATTGGTCCGATTTCTATCAAACTTGCTCACTATATGCGTATTATTCAAGTACCTAGCAAAGAGTATCCAGTTAAGCAAACTACATGTATATTTAATTATGCTGCTGCAGGTCTGCATTAGGAAAATCAGGCTTACAATATATGTGATACCTCTTACGCGGGCGGGGCCCTTCGTCGTCAGTAGTCTAGTTCTTCTAATCTTTGATCCTTACTTACAGTTGCCGGAGCCCTTATAGAAATATCATGTGGAGAGCTCAAGGTTGAAGGATACCATGTCGGGAGCCTCATCTACTGTAGCTGGAAGAGAATTCCACAGGGGTATAACACAGGGAAATAAGCTGTGTTTGAAATGACGGTTCTTGGAAAGAACACTGTCATTTTCAAGGGTTGGTTTGCCCTTGTACGAGAAGATATGGCAGTGACGTAGTCTGATGCTGGAATGTCTATTAGGTTGTGGACTATAATGCAGAGCATCACTAACTGTAGTCCACATTTGTGTACTCTAAATTGTGATACCTAGCTACTTTCAGTTTGAGACTATATCCCCCGCAGACGGCAACCAGCTCATTGATGAGGCTAAACTAACTGTGCCTTGGCTCTCCTTGATTCCAGACTCTCCCAGCCCAGTTCGTCTAACATGCTGCTCACACTGCTGGTGTTCCGGTACCTGGCTGTGGTGTACCAGTTGCAGCACTTCTCTATACCATCTCAGTCTTGTCTTTGGCTGCATCTGTATGCGGATTCCAGACGGTGGCACAGCATTCAAGACGAGGCCATCTTGAATAGTTGCTTAAGACAGGTTCTACTGTGTGTAAAAGTTATTGTAATGGGATTAAATTCAGTCTCGTAGTCTGATGCTAGGATGTCTATTAGGTCATGGACTATCTGGTAGAGTATGACAGTCATTGACTAACTGTGTCTTGGCTCTCCTTGATTCCAGACTCTCCCAGCCCAGGTCGTCTAACATACTGCTCACACTGCTGGTGTTCTTGTACCTGGCTGTGGTGAACCTTGCAGAATGTCTTTGTACCATCTCAATCTTGTGTTTGGCTGCAGCTGTATGCGGATTCCAGACGGTGGCACAGTATTCAAGATGAGGCCAATTTGAATGGTCATGGTTAAGACAGGTTCTACTATGTGTAAAAGTTATTGTAATGGAGTAAAATTCTGTCTTGTACAGGTAAATGTTGGAAAAGCTATGTCATGGATCATGTACCAGTAGCTTGTTAGCTTAGTACAGTTTAGTGGTATTGAGGGAGAAGTTTTGGTCCTGACTTTGTATCTCCCTATATGTTCTATGTATCAAATATATCTATGTATTCTCCCTTAGCTCAATACAGGGAGAAGTCAGCAAGGTTAGGGAGAATTTTTCTCCCAAATCGCCCTCTTGCTTGAGCCCTGTAGTAGTGGAAATAACTGCACATTTGTGTCTCTTATCATTTTGAATTTAACTGACATGCAGGGTTCAACAAATTAATTAGCCGCTCGCTCAAGACAAGGAAATTTTGACACAAGTTGGTAATTATTCAAACTGACTTTAAATAGTCTACAGGCATGGAAATTGTGTTTCATTTCTCTGCTGTAGAAAAATATAATTTTTTCACAAATTCTGTTTCCAAGTTTTATTGATCAAACTGTAAGATTCAATTTAAGGCAAATTGAACCCTTTGCATAAAACCTTTTCATCATACCAATGCTTTTTCACTCCTTTGCAAACAGATTAGACCCAGATCAGATGGCTCCTGAAGGAATCGTCTGATATTTCTTGCATGAATATTCAACAGGGAAAGAGTTAAAATTACTTAATAAGTATGTCCTGTGGATACATTCCTGTGTTTTTAGCTCACCAGAGCACAAAGTGCTCAGGGTGAGCTTTTGTGATCGCCTGATGTCCGTCGTCGTGCGGTGTGCGTCGTACGTCGTTTGTCGTCCGTCGTCAACAATTTGAACCTTTAAAAATCTTCTCCTCTGAATCTATAGGATTCTCAGCTTTCATATTTGGCACATAGCATCATGTGTAGGTCCTCTACAAAAGTTATATAAATTATGCACCTGGGGTCAAAATTGGCCCCGCCCCAGGGGTGCATTGTTTTCTATAGAAACATATAGTGAAATATTTGAAAATCATCTCCTCTGAAACTGGAAAGTTTTCAGCTTTCATATTTGGCACATAGCATCTTGATCAGGTCCTCTACAAAAGTTATATAAATTATGCCCCTTGGGTCAAAATTGGCCCCACCCCAGAGGTGGCCAGTTTCTTAGAGCAGGCTGCTGTTTCAGCTAATTCAAACTGACCATTATTTACTGGGAGACTACTAGTACACTCCAGATTTACACTCCAGAAAAATGCAGCTGCAATATTTTTCACTTCACTCAATCAGCCTCACTGATGCCCAGGACCTCTTTGCTGTTTGATGTGTTGTAAACATCATGCAGGTTATTATGGAGGTCATTTGGTGTCTAGCATAATTTTCTCCAATCCCCTTTGCACTCTGAGCAATTACTGTCTGCAAATAATGTTATCTGCTGCAAAAGTTGTTTCCTTCCATATCTTTTAAAAAAACAAATGTCATAGTGAAAGACAGTTTGGACCCTGATGAGATGCCAAGTTACTTTGTATCTCATCTGGATCCAGACTTGATCCAGACTGTTTGCAAAGGTTATTATAAATGCAAAAGAAAAACAAAGCAAGTAACTGGTGTAATATTAGCAGGCTAAAGGTATAGGACATTTGAAGAGTGAGTGACCAGCCATAAGCATATTGACTAGGGATAATTGCAGATCACTTATGCATATGGATGGGTTTTCTTGGTTCACTAAACTTGTATATAACCAGGGCTAAATGCTAGCTAACCCAAACCTAAATCACAAGCTCATTTTTGGCTAGGATTAAGTTTGCAACAAGCTTGCAGTTGCAAGCCAATTAAGGGAGACTGGCATATTTCTAGTTAAACATTTACTGGTGTCTATTTTTAGCATACATTTAAAGGTAGGTTATCTCCCTTTTTGATAGCAACTGGATTGCCTCCTTTGTTGGTAGTAGATCTGCAGTAATATTGCAGACCCAAAGAAAGAAAATTGTTATAGTTAGATTTCGCCTGTTGCACATTAATTAGGACAAATAACCCTTTACTCCATAAATAGGCCTTTCTTCACCTTTGCAAACAGAGTAGACCCTGATTAGATGGCTTATGTAGTAGCCATCTGATCAATCTGCTGTTTGCTTATGATATGATATAGTGCAAATTGCATTACATTATTTTCATTTTGTGTACAATATACATGTACTTATAATATGTTTACTAACCCTTTCCCTCATGTTAGCACCTTTTCACACATTTGCAAACAGAGCAAACCCAGATCAGATGGCTCCTATAGCAGCTGTCTGATCAGGGTCTGCTCTGTTTTTCAATGGAATTTGAAAGATGTTTCTTTACTTTCTAAAATGGCTACACTGTCCCACCTTCCATATTTCATTTTAACTATTTTGTCCATGAATATTCAGTATGTATTTAAATTTTGAATAAACATAGAACAGGGGAAGGGTTGAAAATAAATTAAGATATGAATAATAATAACTCATGAAGGTGTAATGAAAATATCTGAAATGTTAAATATAAGTACATACATGTATAGATTAATTTATTCTTTCTGAAATTCAACCAATTTGCCCAGGGAGAGGGTATACATACTTTTGTACATGCCCTTCTTTAGATTGACATTTCTTAAATTTTCTTCACTTGAGGTCCTCTACAAAAGTTACATAAATTATGCCCCTTGGGTCAAAATTTGCCCGCCCCAGGGCCGGGTAGTTTTCTATAGAAACACATAATGAAAACTTTGAAAATCTTCTCCTCTGATTGTCTGGTGAGCGATGTCAGGGCCTTTCAGGCCCTCTTGTTTTAGCTCACCAGAGCACAAAGTGCTCAGGGTGAGCTTTTGTGATCGCCTGATGTCCGTCGGCGTGCATCGTGCGTCGTTCGTCGTCAACAATTTGAATCTACAGAGGTCTCAGCTTTCATCTTTGGCACATAGCATCATCTGAAGGTCCTCTACAAAAGTTATATAAATTATACCCCTGGGGTCAAAATTGGCCCTGCCCCAGGGGTTTTCAGTTTTCAATAGAAACATATAGTGAAAACTATGAACATCATCTCCTCTAAAACTAGAAGGTCCTCAGCTTTCATATTTGGCACTTCAGGACTTCTACAAAAGTTATATAAATTATGCCCCTAGGTTCAAAATTGGTCCCACCCCAGGGATTGCCAGTTTTTTGTAGCTGACTGCTTAAACAGCCCATGGGATCACTAGTTATGCATAGGAAAAACTTTAAAAATATTCTTGTCAGAAACTACATGTCCCAGAGCTTAGATATTTGATGTATAGATTTACTTGGCATAACTTTATGAGTTTTATAAGTATCATAGTTCTGGGGTTAAAATTGGCCCTGTCCTGTGTGTATGGACTTCTTCACATCAGAAACCAAGTCTAAAGGTTTCTCCTTAATATATCAGCCTGCAGAGCTGAGACCGGTCAGTGTGAGTTCTTATATAATCACCCTTAGCCTGATCAGTAGAGTAGAAATTGTGTTAAGACAAAAAACACACACTCATTAAAGATTGAGAAAACTGTGGATAATTCTCAATATGCAGAACACTCTTAAAGCTTTTTTAGCTCACCAGAGCACAAAGTGCTCAGGGTGAGCTTTTGTGATCGCCTGATGTCCATCGTCCGTCGTCCGTCGTTCGTCGTCAACAATTTGAACCTTTAAAATTCTTCTTCTCTGAATCTACAGGGGTCTCAGCTTTCATCTTTGGCACATAGCATCATCTGTAGGTCCTCTACAAAAGTTATATAAATTATGTCCCTGGGGTCAAAATTGGCCCCGCCCCAGGGGTGCATTGTTTTCTATAGAAACATATAGTGAAAACTTTGAATATCATCTCCTCTGAAACTGGAAGGTTCTCAGCTTTCATATTTGGCACATAGCATCATGTTTAGGTCCTCTACAAAAGTTGTATAAATTATGCTCCTGTGGTCAAAATTGGCTACACCCCAGGGTGGACAGTTTTCTAGCAAACTTATAGCTGACTGCATTTTTAAGCATCTTCTCTTTGCTCATAAATAGGTCAGCAGTAGAGAGAGATGACCAGTGGCTATTTTAAGTGCACCTGTATCTGGTGCTGGAACTCTGTCTTAACCCTTTGCCTGTTCTATGTTTATTATTAATTTGAATGCCTACTGCATATTCATGAACAAAATAGTTAAAATGAAGTATGGAAGGTGGAACATTGTAGCCATTTTTTTTCCAAATTTCACAACCTACTGAATATTCATCTGCAAAACAGTTATAATGAAATATAGTAGGTGGAACATTGTAGCCATTTTAGAAACTCAAGGAACAGATGTATAAAATTCCATTAACAAACAGAGCAGGCTCTGATCAGATGGCTACTATAGGAGGCATCTGATCTGGGTCTACTCTGTTTTCAAATATGTGAAAACACGTTTATATGAGGGAAGGGTTAATTAATAATAGTGATTGGCATTATGATATTATTATAACCTGCCCTGCAGTTCAGAAGAAGGGTAAATCATGTAAAGACTTCAGAATGCCAAATTAAAGATTTCAAATAAATTATGAAATATTTTTTAACATGAAATTGTATTACTTGAAACTATTAAGTTAAACTTATGAATATGAAATTATTATGTAATAATTTATAATAATATTCAAATGCAAAAAATCAGTTTGGAATGCTAGGGTACACATACCCGTTCAAAAGAACAGTTGATCGCCTTTAGTCAGAACTTTGTATGGCCTTGTTTAAATTATGCCCCTGGGATTAAAATTGGCCCCACCCGAGGGGTGGTCAGTTTTCAATAGAAATATATAGTAAAAACACTGAAAATCTTCTCTGAAACTGGAAGGTTCATAACTTTCATATTTGGCACATGGTTATATAAATTATGTCCCTGTGGTCAAAATTGGCCCTGTCCTAGGAGTAGCCAGCTTTCAATAGAAACATACAGTACAACCCCGCTAATGCGACCACTTAATAAACAGCCACTGGCGCCGTTTAAAGCAGGTGGTTGCTTAATGCAGGACGAAAGTTATGCAGAAAGCTCCTATAGGAGCTTTCTGCATAACTTTCGTCCTGCATTAAGCTACCACCTGCCTCTGTCACCCAGAAGTATGCCCCTTTTTGGTGGTCTCATTAGCGGGGTTTTACTGTATAGTGAAAACTTTGAAAATCTTCTCCTCTGATTGTCTGGTGAGCGCTTCAGGGCCATTCTGGCCCTCTTGTTTCATACCTCTGCTCTGCATTAAGCTACCAGATATCAATATAGAGCATGTCTGTTGTGAATTTCAGCTTAACTCTTTGCATGCTGGGTAATTTTGTCATCTGCTAAATTGTTGTCTGCAGCATATTCATAAGTTATCCTAACTTCACACTTTCTTTCTAAGTTTTTCAGAAGTTCAGTCTCATTGACAAACAGTTTGGATATCAGATCAGGCCCCACATTGTGTTGACCCTGATCTGGATCCAAACTGTTTGCATAGGTCATTAGTGGTGGGAGAATCCCACTACACACTTTCTTTCAAGTTTTTCAGAAGTTCTAAGTTTCAAAAGTTTCTTTTCTAAGTTTTTCAGAAGTTCAGTCTCATTTACAAACAATTTGGATATCAGAACAGGCCCCACATTATGTGGGGCCTGATCTGGATCCAAACTGTTTGCATAGGTCATTAGTGGTGGGAGAATCCGCCTCTAGCATCCAAAGAATTAATACAAGTTCCAGTGGTCTATGCTCTATCCATTCTTTCACTACATTCTTTCAGCATCATGTTCAGGTACTCTACAAAAGTTATATAAATTGTGTCCCTGGAGTCAAAATTGGCACCGCCCCTGGGGTGTTAAGTTTTCAATAGAAACATATAGTGAAAACTTTGAAAATCTTCTCCTCTGATTGTCTGGTGAGTGATGTCAGGGCCATTCTGGCCCTCTTGTTTACCGTTAAAATGCGTTAAAAAGCATATTTATGGAGTAACGGGTTAATTCAGAGCTGTAGTTAAAAGGGGTATATAGAAAATCCTAAGTAAATTATTTCTTATATTTCTTCGTGTGACTCTGACTTCAATGTATCATACTGCTACCCATTAGAATTGACTTTCAGAGGTAATTCTAATTGGTAGCAGTCAGATAGGGTTAGGGTGAGAAATAAAAGCTCTGGAAATCTAGCATTGTGCATCTTATCTACAGCCCTGTTACCAACTTAACCCATTACCTCATACGCTATTTTTAGATACAACCTCTTTGAATATATGATATCTACCAAAAAGGAGGATTAAGGAAAATTTTAGAATTATATAGCAAAGAAACCATTGTGATAAATAGAGTATTTGCTCCTACGGAGCAAATGCTCTATTTACCACAATGGTTTCAAAATGTTACTTTTACAGAGGCGTAGAAAGGCGTATTTATGGAGGAAAGGGTTAATTGCTTATTTTGCAAGCGGCTGTCTCATATATTCTTGCGATGCAAGTTACTTCTCATGGTAAACATAAACAGGCACATTGATATGAAGTTCGTGAAATTTACTAGAAAGGTCATAATGCCAACTACTGATGGTGAAAAATTACAATTGACCGTTGTTGATTATCCCCTTGACAAAGTAGTTTTCGATCATTGATAACAATCGGAATATTGCTACTTGAGAGTATTATCTTTAATAGATATCTCTTGGGCATAACATTGTTTAACCCTTTCCTTGTTCTATGTTTATTTCAAATTTCAATACCTACTGAATATTCATGTACAAATTTGTTATAATGAAACATGGAGGGTGGAACATTGTAGCCATTTTAGCAAGTATAGAAACAGATCTATCAAATTTCATAAGCAAACAGAACAGACCCTGATCAGACGGCTCCTCTAGGAGCCGTCTGATCTGGGTCTACTCTGTTTGCAAATGCATGAACACACTTTTGTATGAGGGAAAGGGTTAAAAGAAACTTCTTGCATTTTATACAGAGGTGGTAGCTTAATGCAGAATGAAAGTAAAAAAGAATCTAGTTATAGTCTACTTCCAGCCCGATGAACCATTCAGCCGACTGTATATTTACTCCCCTAGTCATTGAGTCATTTGCCTACAATATTGAGCACTGCTAACATGATGATATGACGCAATTATGCAGCCGTAGTACTGGCTAGTGACTCTCACAGGTACCCATTTTAACCCCTGGGTGGAGAGGATGTGCGAGTGGGAGACACTGAAAAGCATCTCCGAAATTTCCGGGAGGGACTGGGATTGGTAGTCAAGCGCGTTACTACTAGACCACCGCACACCACTAAGTAATGTAGAAATCTGCTAAGGGAGCTTTCTGTCAGCATTAAGCTACAACCTGTACTTTGGAAAACCTGTATTTCTTTATTTAACCCTTTATTCCATTAATACACCTTTTTATGCCTTTGCAGAGTAGACCCAGATCACACAGCTCCTGTATTAGCCATCTGATCAGGATCTGCTCTGTTTGCTTATGATAAAATATAGATATCATTCTACAGTTTCTGCCATCGCCAAACTCCCTTTGACTGTATGCTATTATAACAATAAATCAGATGAATATCCAAGATATCCTTGTTTCTTACATAAATTTTCATGGAGTGAAGGGTTAATGGTTATTATGAATCCCTTTATATTTATTATATCCCTTTCCTCCATAAATACGCCTTTCTATGCCTCTGTAAAAGTCACTTGTTGAAACCATTGTGATAAATAGAGCAAATGCTAAATTTTAAAAAATTTCTTTTCTCTAGTTAATGCACCTTTCTAAAATTAGCCTATGGAGGAAAGTTAGCTATGACTATGACCCCCCCCCCCCCCCCCCCCCCCCCGGAAGTTGGGGGGGGGGGGCATTTAATAGAGT
This sequence comes from Azorinus chamasolen, assembly GCA_963576725.1. Classification (NCBI taxonomy): domain Eukaryota; kingdom Metazoa; phylum Mollusca; class Bivalvia; order Cardiida; family Solecurtidae; genus Azorinus; species Azorinus chamasolen. The sequence continues at coordinate 81,843,103 of OY755236.1, read as the reverse complement.
GGGAGAATTTGTTAGGGAGAATACTGTATAGTGGTTTTTTTTGTTTCAGGAATGTTAAAGTTGTAACATGTGGTGTGTGGATCACATATATTAGAGACTTTCAGAAGAAGTTGGCAGACAAGGAAGTGGAATCAAAAGCAAAAGATCGTATTGCATTTTTTCGAGAGATGTTCAATCATTTGTTTAAAGAAAATCATTTGGCAGTGCTTAAATTGCAGAGGGTATATGACCAGAGCCTAGAGAATGCTTTATCTGATTGGATGGTTTCTGGAATTATGTATCAAATTCCAGAGCTTATAAAGTAATTCTGGTGTTATCAGAAACTTATGATAAACGTCTTACTGCTGTTTATTTGCTGACACTGTTCCATGATGATAAATGTCTTACTGCTGTTTATGTGCTGACACTGTTCCATGATGATAAATGTCCTACTGCTGTTTATGTGCTGACACTCTTTAATGGATTGTCTCCAATTTTGCTTTTGTGAACTGTGAAAAAGGGAACCCAGGGGTGTTTTGGACAAGAAAAGTTGATGCAAAGAATGCAGATATCTACACCATTTGAATTCATTACTGTTTGATTTTGATTTTACTGACAAACTTTCTTGCAACAGCTCGACACAGGTGTCAGAATGACCGTTGCATATATGTGCATATGTTTACAGGTTACATTTGTTCCAGCTGTAGCTTTATTTTGTACAGAGAGAAATCATTACATATGTAACTTGTCATCATGTATACCTATAAATAATGTATAAACCCTTTTGGCGCCAAACACTTTGATATGCATTAGATAACAAAACTGATGTTATTTTAATTCTTAAATGGAAAAATAAGGTGATGCCAAAAGGTTTGAATCCTGATGAATGAGATGAGATGCAGAGTTACTTAGCGTCTCATCAGCTTCCTAACTATTTACAACAGGGGTGCTCCAGTGAGGCAGCACTATAACTTGTCTTATGCAGGTACAGTCTGCAAATAACTGAAATACTGTTGGTTTGACGTAAAACCCAACTCACTCACTAACTATTTACAAAGGAAATAGTGAATTATCTAATGACAAGATATGTGTCATAATTGCTTATTGTGAGGTAAAGGGGTAATTATATAAAATATAGACTACAGTAAAACCTCTCTATAACGGCCACTAAAGTGTGTTAATTAGTTTGGTATTTAGGGCAGGTGACTGCTTAAATCAAGGTGAAAGTAAAACAGAACGCTCCTATAGGAGCGTTCTGTTTTACTTTCACCTTGCTTTAAGCAGCCACCTACCTTTAACACAAAATACTTGATGTAATTTAGTGGCCGTTATAGAGAGGTTTTAATGTAGTTCATGTAGTTTCCAGGCCAGATGCATCTGTGTTGCATAAGCTTTGCAGCTTCTTCGGCCCATTTGCATTTGTTCTCTTCAGTTGAATTTTTATACACCGGTTCCAGTAATGTCCTTTATTGTTCACTTCACATGCATGAATACCTGTTCTGTTCATTTCATATTTTAAAATATCTACACTGTCCGTTCACTACTAGTGAACATTGATATTCACATTCGTTTCATATGTACACATACTACTCACAGTTCCATACAATTCTATTCTGTTTTATTGACTTTAATCAATGTCGACATTTCACTTATATGGGTAATAGCACTCGGCATCAAACTTATTAGCTTTATTAGTGGCCCCCCAGTGCCCATTCAGCTTTGATTTAAATATATTCAGTGTGGGTGCCTGAACAACGCTGTTAGGGAGAGAGTTCCAGAGGTCTATTACCCTATGGCTAAAAGTACCCTTTCTCTGTTCAGTTCTAGCCCTTTGCTTATCGAGTTTCATATCGTTACCCCTTGTTCTACTACCATCTTTTACTAATAGCAGGGTGGCAGATGTTTTGTCCAAACCTTTCAGAAGTTTAAATGCCTGAATTACATCTGCTCTGTCCCTCCTGTACTCCAGGGTTGGAATGCCGAGATGCTTTAACCTCTCACTGTAGCTTAAACCTCTCATACTTATGAGCATTCTAGTGGCTCTTCTCTGAACATTTTCAAGAGCAATAATATACTTTTTGTAATGTGGGGTCCATATTACTGATGCATATTCGAGATGCGGCCTTACTAGTGCCTTATATAAGTGGAGGAACACATCCTTAGAGACATATAAAAAAGTTTTAGCTATCAAACCAAGAATGCAGTTTGCTTTCTTTATTTTTGTGTAAATGTGATCGTTGAATTTCAACTGGTTATCAAATAATACTCCTAGGTCTTTTTCTGAATTTACTCTTTCAATCCTATCCACTCTATTGTCATCAGTTTTCATGAAGAATTCACTGGCATATGTTTTACCTATGTGCATAGACTTACATTTCTTTGTATTGAAAATCATCTGCCATTTGTCTGACCAGTGACATGCATCAAATAAACTATTTTGTAATTTTTCCTCATCATTACTGTTCTCATTTATCGAATACAGCTTTGTATCATCTGCAAACAATTTGATTGTGCAATCCACTGCATCTGGTAGATCGTTAATGTAAATAAGAAACAATAGCGGACCCAATACGCTACCCTGGGGAACCCCACTAGTAACTCTTTGCCATGATGACTTCGAACCCCCAATGATTACTCTCTGCCATCTACTATCAAGGAAGTCTTCCAAACACTTATAAATTTTTCCTTTTATTCCTATGCTCTTCACTTTTTATGCCCCCAAAGCTAGGCTTTGGCGGCATATAGTGATCGCACCGTGCGTGTGTGGGTGGGTGTGTGTGTGTGTGGGTGTGTGTGTGGGTGGGTGTGTGGGTGGGTGGGTGTGTGGGTGTGTGTACCTTTTGTCCGGAGTATATTTCCTTTGTCACATCAGCTACGGATACCAAATTTGGTGTGTGAGTTCATCTTGGGATGGGGGAGTGTCGCGTACCATTTTCATGTCACTGTGACCTTGACCTTGACCTTTGACCTTGATTTTACAAAAAGCTTGTCCGGAGCATATCTCCTTTACCTTACCAGCTACAGATTCCAAATTTGGTGTGTGAGTTCATCTTAGGATGGCGGAGTGTCGCGTACCATTTCCAGGTCACTGTGACCTTGACCTTGACCTTTGACCTCGATTTTAAAAAAAGCTTATGCCTTACCAGCTACAAAAAGGTTGTCCGGAGTATATCTCCTATACCTTACCAGCTAAGGATTCCAAATTTGGTGTGTTAGTTCATCTTGGGATGGAGGAGTGTCGCGTACCATTTTCAGATCACTGTGACCTTGACCATGACCTTTGACCGATTTTACAAAAAGCTTGTCCGGAGCATATCTCCTTTACCTTACCAGCTACAGATTCCAAATTTGGTGTGTGAGTTCATCTTGGGATGGCGGAGTGTCGCGTACCATTTCCAGGTCACTGTGACCTTGACCTTGACCTTTGACCTCGATTTTAAAAAACGCTTATACCTTACCAGCTACAAAAAGCTTGTCCGGAGTATATCTCCTATTCCTTACCAGCTAAGGATTCCAAATTTGGTGTGTGAGTTCATCTTTGGATGGAGGAGTGTCGCATACCATTTTCAGATCACTGTGACCTTGACCATGACCTTTGACCGATTTTACAAAAAGCTTGTCCGGAGCATATCTCCTTTACCTTACCAGCTACAGATTCCAAATTTGGTGTGTGAGTTCATCTTGGGATGGCGGAATGTCATGTACCATTTCCAGGTCACTATGACCTTGACCTTGACCTTGACCGATTTTACAAAAAGCTTGTCCAGAGCATATCTCCTATACCTTACCAGATACGGATTCCAAATTTGGTTTGTGAGATCACCTTCATATGGCGGAGTGTCGCGTACCATTTTAGGTCACTGTGACCTTGACCTTGACCTTTGACCTCGATTTTACAAAAAAGGTTGTCCAGAGAATATCTCTTATACCTTACCAGCTACGGATTCCAAATTTAATGTGTGAGTTTATCTTGGGATGGCGGAGTGTCGCGTACCATTTTCAGGTCACTGTGACCTTGACCTTTGACCTAGATTTTACACAAAGCTTGTCTGGAGCATTTCTCCTATACCTTACCAGCTACGGAATCCAAATTTGGTTTGTGAGTTCATCTTGGGATGGGGGAGAGTCATGTACCATTTTCAGATCACTGACCTTGACCTTGACCTTTGACCTCAATTTTACAGTCCGGAGCATATCTCCTATATCTTACCAGATACAAAAAGCTTGTCCAGAGCATATCTCCTATACCTTAAACGTTGACAATCAACCCAGGGTCCTTTTTAACGTTGAGAATGACTTAGGGTCCTTTTTAACTAAGTTTTGACGCTTGGCTCTTTTCTTAGCTATCATAATCGTCAAAGGTTCTGTTTCTAATGTTAAGAACTGACTCCTGTGTCATTTTTAACAGCATCAAAATTTCATGTTACACCTGCATTACATTGTATTGTTTTTCCACCAAAATGCATTTCGGTGTCAAACACTTTGGGGGCATTTGTCACCCGTGACGACCCTCTTGTTCCAAGAGTCTTTTATGTGGTACTTTATCGAAGGCTGCTTTAAAATCTAAATATATTATGTTAATGTCTTTATTCTCATCTATTGCTCTTGACCATTCCGCAATACACTCTAATAACTGGGTTACACAAGATCTATGTTTCCTAAAGCCATGTTGGTATATAGATTATACCTTTCCAAAAAGTTCATTATTTCATTCCTTATGATCTTCTCTAGAATCCTACAGCATATTGAAGTAACACTTATCGGTCTATAATTCCCTACACTCTTTTTTTTACCTGCCTTAAATATTGTACTAACATTCGCCCTTTTCCATTCGTTTGGGAGCTTACCTTCTTCAATTGATTTTGTAAATATCCTATATAAAGGTTTCACTATTGAATGTTTACTTTCGTATATGACCTTAGGATGGAAACCATCTGGTCCTTGAGCTTTATTTGGATTTATCTGTTGTATCACTTTTAAAACTGTTTCTTCCGTTAGTATCAATTCGGACAGTTCCTTATCCGTTTTATCCGCCACCTTCGGAACTATAGGGTTCTCATCTGTGAATATTGATACAAAATGAGTATTAAAGGCCTCCGCTATTGCCCCGTCTTCTTGTAATACTGCCCCATTTACTTCTATTACATCAACTCCGGAGGGAGTCCTAGTTTTAGTTCTAACATATTTCCAGAATTGTTTTGGATTTCCCTTTATATTCTCAGCAATATTTTTTTCATATTTATATTTAGATTTCCTCAAATGAGAGCTTACGCTGTTTCTAGCTATTTTGTACTCATTATAAGTCAGATGGTTTCTACAGTGCAAATATTTCACCCATTTCGAACGTTTGTTTCTTATTGCCGACCTGGTTTCACTGTCCACATACGGGTTCTTATGCCTTACAGAGTTATTACTTAATGGTATATTTTGCTCTATAATAATGGAAAGTTGCTCTGCAAAGAACTCCCAAGCCATTTGAACCCCCATGTCGTCCAGTACATTCCATCTTATATTCTGGATTTGACCAGACAGTGACTCATAGTCACCTCTATTATACTGATACTTAGGCGCAACATTTTTCCTGCAATTTGATTTGATTGTCAGTTCACATTCTAAAACAACATGGTCGCTTTTGCCTATCCCGGGTCTGTAAATGATTTCATCAACCATATTTTCTTCATTAGTAAAAATTAGATCCAATAATGATGGTTTATTTTTACTGTAGTTGTTTCAGTTACAGTACTTGACATTTACCATTAAGCAGGAATTAACCCTTTCCTTGATATAAACGCATTTTAGCGCATTTGCAAATGGTAGACCCAGATCAGGTGGCTCATGTTGGAGCCGTCTTATCAGTGTCTGCTCTGTTTGTTTATGTCATAATATAGATGTGATTCTACAGTTTCTGCCTGAGCCAAAAATGTCATGTGTTCATATGCCATTTCAAAAAATAATCTAATTAATACTCATGATGTCATTATTTCTTACATGAATATGCAAGAGGGAAAGGGTTGACATTCAAGTATCCATGCATACAGATACACTTTCCTGATTCTTTAGTAATAGATACGTAAGAATTGTATTTATTTTGTGTCCATAAGCCCTTGTTAGTAAAGCAGGCATACTAACCCTTTCCCTCATGAATATTTATACAATTTACAACTTCATGAATTTCAATTAATCCTTTCCTTCATATAAATCCCTTTTTATGCATCTGCAAACAGAGAAGACCCAGATCAGATGGCTCCTAGAGGAGCCATCTGATCAGGGTCTGCTCTATTTGCTAATGGAATTTGCTAGATCTGTTTCTTTGCTTTCTAAAATGTATACATTGTTCCACCTTCCATATTTCATTATCACTATTTTGGCCATGAATATTCAGTAGGTATTGAAATTTGGAATAGATATAGAACAGGGAAAGGGTTAACCTTACACATTGAATACCAAGTAAAAATGTTACCACCAGTTGCAAATAATGGTTTTTAAGATATACTTTGAGTTTTAATCCTTACTGTGTGGGACATGGGTCACTAAGTGTGTAGACCCAGATGAGAGGGCTCCTCTAGGAGCCCTCTCATCAGGGTCTGAACTGTTTATCATGTTACCATTTTCTTCAGAAAAATATCTAAAAATTCACCATAAGCTTGACTTGAGCTTGAATTTTGGAAAGAGTCCATTTGAAAAGTCAGTGTAGTAATATAAGGGTTAATGTCCTTCACTTAGTAGCCATTGCTTTGAATGATGAGCGTGCTGACCTCACAACTTTTGTTTGTATGGTAATGAGTACAGTAAAACCTGTCTTCAGGGTGAGCTTTTGGGATACTTGAATGTCCGGCGTGCGTCGTGCGTCGTGCGTCGTCAACAATTTGCTTGTGAACACTCTAGAATCTCGGACGAGTTCGAAAGTGGGTCAAGTGGGGTTAAAAACTAGGTCACTAGGTCAACTAGTAGGAAAACCTTGTGAACCCTCTACAGGTCACATTTTTAGCCCAATTTTCATGAAACTTGGTCAGAATGATTGTCTTGATAAAATCTCGGAGGAGTTTGAAAAATGGGTTATGTGGGGGAAAAACTAGGTCACTAGGTCAAACGGTAGAAAAACCTTGTGAACACTCTAGTGGTCACAATTTTTGTCCAATCTTCATGAAACTTGGTCAGAATAAATGTCTTGATAAAATCTTGGACGAGTTCGAAAGTGGGTCAAGTGGAGTTAAAAACTAGGTCACCTGGTCAAACAGTAGAAAAACCTCGTGAGCACTCTAGTGGTCACATTTTTTGTCCAATCTTCATGAAACTTAGTCATAATGATTGTCTTCATAAAATCTCAAACGAGTTTGAAAGTGGGTTATGTGGGGTTAAAAACTAGGTCAAGTAGTAGGAAAACTTTGTGAACACTCTAGATGTCACATTTATAGCCAAATCTTCATGAAAATTGGTCGGAATGATTGTCCTAGTTTGAAAGTGGGTTATGTGAGGTCAAAAAGTAGGTCACTGGGTCATATCTTAGAGAAATCTAGTTTACACTCCAGTGGCCACATTTTTAACCCAGTCTTCCTCAAACTTGCTCAGAGTGTTTGTCTTGGTGATATCAAGGTTGAGTGTGATCATGGGTTGGGTGGGAATAAAAAGTAGGTCACTAGGTCAAATCTTAGAAAAATTACTTTAGAGGGCACATTTTTAGCCCAATCTTCATTGGTCAGAATCATTGTCTTGATAAAATCAATATACTAAATCTTTGAAAATCTTGTTCTGCAGAACCACTGCTCATGATCCACAGCTCATGATCCACTATCAACATTGTTCATATATTGCCCCTAAGGTCAATATTGACCCTACCCATGGGCTACCCAGACATCTATGGTAATCAGGTGAGCGATTAAGGGCCATCTTGGCCCTCTTGTTGAACATGGGAGTCTTAAAAAGAAAGTGGTTGCTTAATGCAAGGCAAAAGTAATGCAGAAACCTCCGATAGGACCTTTCTGTATTACTTTTGCCCTGCATCGAACTTCCACCTGGTTTAAAGACCCAGATTTTAAGACAGGTTCTACTGTTCAAAGCAATGCACTTGTTCCTGTTAACCCTTAACTTCATGAATATTCATGTGAAAAATGACTTAACCCTTTCCTCCATGAATATTCATATAAGCAATAATGACATCATGAATATTAATCAGATCAATTTGCTATACTAGCACATGAACACAGGAAAGTTTGGCCGTAGCAGATACTGTAGAATCATATCTATATCATAAGCAAACAGAGCAGACCCTGATCAGACAGCTCCTACAGGAGCCCTCTGATCGAGGTCTACTCTTTTTGCAAAGGCGTAGAAAGACATATTTATGGAGTAAAGGGTTAATAAGCTGAACTTTTATCATGGTACATGTATATGGACTAAGGAAAAAGGAATTTGCAGAAACTGAAGTATTAGCTACAACTAGGGGCCATAAGCAAACAGATCAGACCCAAGTCAGGCAACTCCTACAGGAGCTGTCTGATCTAGGTCTTCTCTATTTGCAAAAGTAAAAATGTGTGTATACATGTATGAAGTAAATATGAGAGGATATTTAGAATTTATGTTGACAATCTAAGTTTCTTAGAGATGTAATATTCAAAACAGTGCATTTGTTAGTTTGAACAAAGTTTGAGTGAATTCTCGCTCTCCATGCCTGGCGGTCCTGTGGATTGGTACCACTCATTCCTAGAGACACACGGTCCAAATTCACTAGGTCAACCCAGGACAGCTTTGGTCTGCCTGATGAATATTAATTAGATTAATATAACTTTTGCACATGAACACAGGAATGTTTGGTCATGACAGAATCTATATTATTTCAAAAGCACACAGAGCAGACCCTGATCAGGCGACTCCTTCAGGAGTTGTCTGATCTGAGTCTACTCAGTTTGCAAAGGTGTGGAAAGGCATCTCGGGTAAACGGTTGACTACTATGCCACAGACATCAGATATGAGCAAATTATCTCGGATATAACTCAGAACATTTTTGTTATATGAAATGGTTTTTGTTGTTATTCCACAGCAACTAGTTTGGATTTCCATATGAAATCATCATAAACTAAGAGATCGGTGATAGAATCGAGTCGTTTTATTGAATCACACCATTTTTTGAACTGCATACGGTCAGGTTATCGCTGTGATAGGGTGAAACGGGGGTGAACGAACGTCTGTCAATGGTCCTTAAAACAAGTAATTTTTATTTAGAAAATCATTGTTGGATTTATAATAATGTATTGGATACCGTCAGAAGAGTATACTTACTTGGTAGTGAAATATCTTTACTTTCAGTAGCCGAAAGAATTAGGTGGTTTCTAATGTTGTCAAACTGTTTGCTGATGACACCAAAATTTTCAAGGAAATTTCAGGTGCAAGTGACGTTTCAAATCTTCAAGAAGACTTAAATGCTCTGCAGGAATGGTCAAATAAGTGGCAAAATAAATTCAACGCCTCAAAATGTAAATGCTTACATCTCGGTAAAAAGAACTCGGAAAGCAATTATTGGCTGGTGGAAAATGGTGTAAAAATTAACATTGAGAGTGTCGAAAGTGAAAAAGATATTGGTGTCACATTCGACAAATATCTGAAGTTTAATCAGCATAATATACAACAAAAGGTTAAAAAGGCTAATCAGACTCTGGGTATGATAAGAAATACATTCTTATGTTTTGATAAGGAAGTGTACCATTATATATAAATGGAAAAGGAGTAAAGTCAAGCAGGCAAAGCCACATACAAGACGCAACCACCACCAAAACACCGATAGACAGCATGGCACACATACACACACACACAACCACACAACCAAACGCACACTCACACACGAGATGAACACAGAAAACACCAAAAGACACACAATAACCAGAGACAAACGTTCCACACACCAACAAAATCACAAGCACAAAGACGCAAGGCAAACAAAAGGAAGGGTGACAAAGAGAGTACCGCCTTGGCACGGTCAGTAGCAAAAACACCACTGGGGGTTTAAACCGGTTTACGGACGTCCTAACCTCACACTTCTCTCAAAGTCACCCTAGCTTTACAAATAGTGTAAATAAAGGTATCCCCGCTGGACTTACCCACAACATAGACGACGGTGAACACAGGACATGTAAAACATAGCATAATAACTTTCACAATTGAAGTTTTGGTTTTTATTTGTTATCTGGATTAGATTCTTCTGTTGGTTTTATCTTCGTTTGGGATCTAAATAGTAGATGAGATGGTGTCCAGTATAAATCTTTATTGTAGAGACGGTCAAAAGTTGTGTGTCATATATATAAACAATTCAATCTAACATGCATGCCTATACAGTTCGAATTAGGGAATTAGCAAGATAAATAGTACTAGATCTGAAATGTAGAGCTACTCACTAACTTGTGTGAGAGAACCTATCCATGCCAGATATAGACATAATTTCAATATTAAGTTCATGTGACTCTTATACCGATTCTATATAAACTTAGACATAACAATATTTAACGAACTGCATAAACAACATTTCAAAGATATATACACAAATGAATAATTAGCTCAGGATACTTGAATACTTGACTTAACTTAACAATATTCAATATTCAAGTTTGATGCTAAACAATTTTCAATGTTTAACTTAAGCAAACATTCTAAATAGAGATACACATAAATATTAAGATAATATAATACAGAATATAACAGTCCAGCATTTCGTTTAACAGTAACATTATTTATAAAAGTTCTGTAACCAAATAGCAGTAAACCTGACTTACCTAAATAGTAGATGAGATGGTGTCCAGTATAAATATTTATTGTAGAGACGGCCAAAAGTTGTGTGCCTGTCTCAGTTTTGACTGCTTCTTATATACTTGAACACCAAATCTCGTTAGGTAGTCAATACAACGAAATAAATGAAAAGCAATATTTCGGATATATTATTTAAAAGATAGTCTTTAGAATTTCTTTCTAGTGTCCCCATTTGTATTAGTGGACCATATGTTTATTGGACTTTTTAAATACATTTTACTATACCAGAACCTATCTGACATATGTTTATAAATATTTATCAATAAGGTATAGTAATTTCCAATATTAATGTAAATAAGTAATTGGGAGCTTATTGGATATTTTCCTTGTGACAACTTCCCCCTGTTTTAAAAATAATGCTCCGCATTATAATTCAGTTAAATATATTTTTGAAAAAATTTCTTACAAAGAACTTTATGTACAAGTAAGTTCTTTGTAAGTAATGCTTAGACAAGTTATACAATTGACAAATATTAAATACAACATGCAATGTTAAAGTGAACATTATACATCCTTGTTTACAGATAATATATATAATATGTACACATGGTAATATCATCGTCTTTTGTAAATGAAAAAGTAGTAAAGTCGAGCAGGGATTGGTGACATCGAGTTTCTTGTACTGGTTGGTTGGAAGTTGGTATCCATGGGTAAGGTTGATAAGGTGTCCTGCTGTTGGGCCCCGGATGATGTCTGACAGTGCTGTTCGATGAGGTATGGCCATCAACATTGACAATTAATAAATTTGATCCCATTAGAATATTGAGTTTTATATCTGCTTTAACTATATATGAGGTCTAAAGAAAAAAATGAAGTAAACATTGAAATGTATTGTCTTATGGTATTAACGGATTGTTAGTTTCTTGCAGCTGCAGAGACTGAATAGCAATATCTGTTATGGGTGTTTGGATATCAATTGGTATGCATGTAGTATTCTGCTTGATCCAAAGAAAGGTTGCGAAGTTTGTTTTCAGTATCGTATGTAGTGTATATGCCTTAATTGGATTAGTTGTAAATGATGTGGGTGGTGGTATTGTTTTGTGAGTTAATTTATCTTCAATGAGAAAGTCCCCAAAGTCAATTTGCAGTCTTGATATAAGTGACATTTTTAATGTCACAGATGTGAGTGTATTAGTACATGTGAAATGACATTGGTGAACACTCAATTGCATAATCGGAATTTGAATATATTGACCTCCATTTGTTATATCTAACATAAGGGTATTTGTGATTGAGTTTGAAAAGTAATTTTGGATCAACTTGAATATTACATAAAACGAAAGTAGCTGAAAAATGACAAGGAACTCTGAACTTGAAAACACATCTATTACACTATCAGATGCAATGTGTTCTGTGTTAGACATTGTTGAAGTTGTGTAATGAAATGATGGTAGTTCATGTTTGATGGCATCAGCCCTTGCTATGATATTTGCTGCTGAATATAAGAGAACTAACTGGCGATATTTAACAAACAGGTCTATGGTTACTACTAGACAGAGTGTAGCAATTACAGTTGATATTATCGACATAGTAAATTCAAAAGGAATCTTTTGAGTCTTGGAAAATGCTTTTTGGAACAGTGAATCAGCTAATGAAGTGTAAATCATGTCATTTCTTTTAGCAATTTGGACCATTTTCTTTAGGTTATAATGTTCTGCCTTTTCTGTTGCGATAAGGTCAGAGAAGTTGTGTTGAAAGAATTTAAAATTTGGAATGGTTACGTTTATTTCATCAGTAAATGAGGTGTATGATTGAATTGAGTGTAAAACTGTGTCATCAAAGTATTGCTGAAGCACTGCAAGATTAATTGGATGTAGAAATGTGACTGGTGTTGTATGATGATGGCAGTGAGTTAATCGAGTTGAAATATATGAGTTAACAGTTTCTATAGAACAGTTGCATGGGACTGTCATCAAGCAAAACTGACATCCCTTGACAAGTCTTTTACCATTAGGACAGTTCAATGAGATTGATGATGTATTAAAAACCATGAAGTGTGTTTCATTTACTTGCCTTAAGCTTGGTTTTAAGACATCATGTTCAAAGGAACTGACAATAAGTGTTGATATTAGTTCTATTCCCAAGAAAAAGACTAACTGAACATTGTGGATGACTGATGGGAGTCAAAGGGACGTTATATTTACATACTTTAAATTTCTCATAAGATTCACAATAGTTCAAGGAATCACATTGTAATTCAACAAAATAATTGTTTGTCTCTGACACTGCCAGGTATTTGGGCACATCTTTTACTTTAGTTCCATGTATGGAAGATGCATGTACTGGAACTGGGAAAACCAATATTTCATAGTTTTAACTTGTTCTCTGGCTTATAAACTGGGACATTGAGTGTTATGTATATAGTTTCATTCTACCTAAAGAATATGAATTTTCCATCCCTGTAATAGAAGTTTGGATCTGATGACATGAGAGTATAACCATGGGCATTTGCAGAAATAGATACATTGTGTAGAACAGCTTTTAATGTTGGGTAGGGTATAATCGTTTCTGATATTTTACCCTGCAGAAGCATATTGACACCTTGGTAAACTTTAACATAAGCATTTGTTAAATCCTTACAATTAGATCTAACCTTTGCAATAGCCACATCCATGGCATGTTGTCTTGCAATTGATTGCAATGACTTGTGTATTTTGTTACTAGCATTTACGATTAAGTCATGATTGAATTCCTATGTTTTATATAACTTTGATATCCGTCTATCAGTGGAATTCATGAATGATGTCATTATTTTATTTCCATTAATAAATGAGTTTGATATAAACCTGGTTGTTTTTATAAGTGTATTTACATGATTGGCAACATCCTGAACATCATCAGATGTTGCTAGACCAAACAAGCCTTTACCAATCTTTCCCACAAATGGAAGCAATGATCTTCTTGTACGGTTTATTTTATTATGTTCACTTTGAGGTATGATTGTTTTAATATGTTGCACAGTTTGTGCTATGTCTGATAAAGCTGACTGATAGATCCTAGCAATATGCTGATATATGAATCTTAAGTTACCACATTCGCAAGTAGGAATGAATGTTAACTTGTTGACCGGTTCATGAAGTTGGACCAAGAAAGTATGCTTCCAATGTTCATTTGAGGCAACTATTTTGCCACTGTCAATGAAGATAGTACCATAGTTCAACCTCTGCTCAATATTTCCTTTCCCTACTGGTAATGTAGTAATCAGCAATAGACCCACCATACACAGGAATCGTCCTGCAAATAAAAATTGTATGTTGCCCTAGAGTTAACCCACTTTGTTCCTTTAGGTTAGCACTATTTTCATGATTGGTCAGTCTGTTGGCCGCTACAACTTCTATTTAGTGTTATGATCAACAAGATATTCTATATGCTAATTCTCACTACCGTAGTTTAATAAAAGGATAATGAGAGTTGAGTTATTTGATATCAGTGATGTACAGTAGATATACATGTACCATACAAGGTTTTATATTTTATTTTATCTACCTTGCATCCAAACGCATATGTAATTTACATTACATGTTTATTTTTCCATAACTTGTATTTTCTACTCTTTCTTGCTGTACCCTTACAAGTATATTTGCTATGGTATTCATTTAGCAGATGTGTGGGTGTTATCTGTTTTGGTGCCCAGACCCTGTTACCATCTGTTAATTGCAAATAATACCATGGGTTTTTACTGTACATCTTTGTTTTGAGTATCTTCACAACTTCTTCATCTTTGAAGTTGTGACAATTCTGTTCATTTACTTCAGTATTTGTTGTTTGCTGCATTCCAGTTGCAACTTTTTGAACAACATTCTGATCCTCAATGATATCTTGATTTTCGTCTTGATTCATACGCAGTGATGGGTTGTGGTGGATTTTTAGTCGACTTGCATTGACTAATGTGTTTAAAGTCCTATTTTCTCCCAAATGTTTGATTTGATAAGTGTTATTTGGCCCAATTTGAGTAATCTGGTATGGTCCTTTATATTTAGGAGATAATTTCTTAGACAATCCTACACAGGCACCATCATGTCTAAGTAGAACTTCCTGACCTACAGTGAATGTTGGTTCTTTAGCTCTTTTGTCATGATACTCTTTTTGACGTTATTGTGCTGATAACCTGTTTGCAGTGACCAATGAGTTTGTGAGTTGTAACTGTGTGATGAGAGAGTCCATGTAATCCTGAACATTTGTTGGTAATGTTGGCTTTGGTATTAATGCGGTATCAACCGGCAAACGCATTTGTCTGCCAAACAGCATTTCAAATGGTGTGTAACCTGTTGTTGCTGATTGTGAGTTCCTAAAAGCCATCATGATTGCAGGAAGGTACAGATCCCAGTCATTTTGTTGCGCATTACAAAACGATCTGAGAGCTTGACCTAATGTTCCATTAACTCTTTCTACTGTACTGTTTGTTTGTGGGTGATATGCAGAGGTGTGATGTCTCGTGATTTGGAACAATTCACACAGAGCAGCCACAAGTTTGGACAGAAAGTTAGTTCCCCTATCACTTACTAAAGTGTGTGGTGCACCATACCTACAAAATATTTCTGTGTATAGGATTTTTGCAACTTCGGTAGCTTCCTGAGTTTTCATGGGAAAACTTTCACACCATGCTGTGAAGGAATGTACAACAACTAGTACATATTTATGTTGACCTTTTGTGATTGGTAGCGGACCCATGATGTCCATATGTACCCTAGCAAAGGCATCACCGGCCACAGGTAATGGTGTCAATGGTGTTTTTGTATTTGCATAGTTCCGTTTAGACATTTGACATGTTGTAGATGTTTTTACAAGCAGGTCAATATCTGAATACATTCTTGGCCAAAAATATTTTGATCTGATAGCTGCATAGGTCTTATCAAACCCCAAGTGAGCATGTCCGTCATGATAAGATAGAATAACATCTTCTCTTAAACATTTTGGTACTACCAGTTGAGAATATTGCTCTTCTTGTCTTTTCCTTTTCTTACATCTGCTGTCAAAAAAGTGGTAGAGAATACTATCTCTGACAATATACTGATCTGACAGCAGTATAACCTTTTTCTTTTGAATGTCATCTTCTGGGAGCTGATCATTTACCAAATAAGAAAGAATTTGTGACAATTCAGAACATTTCCACTGAAGTTTTGATATTTTCTATTCACTGCACTGTGCAAGTTTCGACTGTGTTTGATCTGATTGTTCAATGTTTGTGTGTTCATGTTCAACTAATACCTCAGGGCCTTTTGACTGTTCAGCATTTTCTAAATCCCAGTCAATAACGTTGCCTACAGCTGCCAATACAGGATCTATACCTGAGTCGTATTGAAACTCAATACATGATGAGGTTGGCTGGTGAGAACTACTAACATTTTCAGTTTGACTATCAGTAACATCATAATTCTCATACTCTCTTCTTGTTATGGCATCTGCATTTTGATTCTTAATGCCAGGTTTGTGTATGATTGTGAAGGTGTAACCTTGTAGCTTCAGTGACCATCTGCCTAACCTACCTGAGAGATCTTTAATTGTTTGCAAGTAATTTAAGCCTACATTGTCTGTGTACACTGTGAAATGATTATGAGCCAAATAAGGGTGAAACTGTTTAACGGCTTCTACTAAAGCCAAACATTCTTTTTCACATATTCCCCATTTCAGTTCATTACCCATCAGTGCCCTGCCACCGTAGGCTACTACATGTTCCCTGTTTTCATCATCTAGTTGCCCTAGTATGAAACCTACAGCTGAACCTGAGGCATCTGTTGACAATATAAATGGCCTAGTCATGTCAGGTAGTGCTTGTCAGACGTTCCTTTAAAGTTTGAAAGGATGAGTTACATTCATCTGACCAAGTGAATTTTACATCCTTTTGAAGAAGCTTATTGAGAGGCTTTGCAATTTTGGCAAAATCTTTTACAAAACGCCTGTAGTAGTTGCAAAGACCTAAGAATGCCCCAAGTTGTTTTTGAGTGCGTGGTACCGGAAAGGTTTCAACTGATTCAATTTTCTTTGGATTGACTTCAATTCCATTCTTTGAGAAATAATGACCCAAATATTCTACTCGCTCAGCAGCGAATTGACATTTCTTTGGTTGTAAGTTCAAGTTAGCTTCCCTTAACCTATCAAAGACCATTTGTAGGTGGTTCAAATGTTCATCAAAGCTTGCTGAATGGATCAAAATATCGTCAACATAAACAAGTGCAAATTTGAAGTTGATTCCTCTCAATACCTGAGCCATTACGCATTGAAATGCAATTGGAGCATTGCGCAATCCATAGGGTAGGCGTTTGAAATTATACGCCCCACCATGTGTGACAAAAGTTGACTTGTGCTTAGTTTTTGGATCTAAAGGTATTTGATGAAAACCAGCTTTAAGATCTAAAACTGAGAAAAATTTTGAGTTATTTCCCCAACAGAATCTACTACATCCTCAAATCTAGGAAGCGGAAAATTGATTGGCTGAGTAACTGCATTCAATTTTCTGAAATCAATTGCCATTCTGTAAGTACCATCTTTCTTTTTGCACATCACAACTGGTGCTGCCCAAAAGGAATCAGAAGGTTCAATGATATAATTGTTAAGCATATCTTCAACTTGCTCTTCAATGACCTTTTTGATCTCAGGTGAAGTGCGGTAAGGGTTCTGCCTTTGAGGTACGGCATGACCTGTCTCAATCTTATGTGCATGCAAATGAGTACATCCTAATTCCGAGGTGTCTTTAGCAAACATATCAATGTTGCTAAAAATAAAACTTTTCAGTTTGACCGTTTCTTCTGTGCTAACATCACAGTTATCTAAAGGTATTCCTTTTTCAGCCAACTTTCTATCAACCTCACTATTTTCTGCACCAGATGTAGACCCTGACCAAACATTTTCATTTGTATCTGATTCTGTTAATTCACTAATTGAATCTTCATCAATTAATGAAAGTTTTCCAACTACAGAATTCTTTCGTAAGTTGACCTTTTTCGGAAATGGATTTAGGAGTTTGAATGCAGCTTGCCCTTGATTTGATTTGATAATTGACTTAGCCCCTGCAAGTTTCTTTGACTGAAGAGTTTTAACTGGTTCTATTATAGCCAGTGTTGTCTGAAACCTTAGACAATTTGACTGGAATTAATACTTTAGAAAATGGTTCTATGACTGTATGTCTTGCCAATCTTGCATAGCCTACTGTTGAAGAAAGTGTGTCACCACTAAAATCAAGCACACATTGGTGTTTTCTCAGAAAATCAATGCCTATGATTAATGAATGGTGAATGTCATCAAAGATATGAAATTTTTGTTCAAAGTAAACATCACCTATTTGAAATTGTACAGTCACAGTGCCTTGAACCTGTATAAGTTTTCCACTAACTCCAACTACTTGTCTATATTCATTTGGTCCATAAGTACATATTGATTGGTCCAATTTATTCAAGAGGGATTTTCTAATACAACATAAGCTAGACCCTGAATCTACTAAAGCTCTATATTCCTTGTTTCCAAATTTTACATTTACAAAGTTTTGATCTAATGCCACATTAAAAGATGAAATTGAAGGTGTTTTAGTTTTAAGATTGTGAGATGCTTGATTTCTAAAGTGTTGTTTTTCATTTTTAAAATGCTTGAAATTTGAATTCTTGTTTGATTTAGTCTGCATTTGTTTACGTTTAAGCCTATCCATGTGGCTCCCTCGTTTTCCACAGGCAGGCGGAACATCCTATAAGTTCCAGCAACCTCGTTTCACATGCCCCCTTTTACCACAATGATAACAAGATTTATCCCTGCCATAACACTCATGGTAGGAATGAAACTCTGAGCCAGTAGCCCCACATCCTTTACATTTGTGTTTTGCATGGGTCTGTACTGCCTAGGTGTGTAGTGTTTGTTATTTTGATTAGGTCTATATTGTCTTTGCCTGTTATTTTGCATATCCTGATTAGTGGTGTGAGTTTGTACAGAGTTAATATCTTTTGCTATTTGTTCATGAAATTCAGCAATTGAAGAAACATTCATTACTTTTTTAAATAATTTTTCAAGTGATTCTGTTGTGAGTGACTGCGATGTTGGATTTACAGTGTGGGCTCTTTCCGAAAATTCAACTGTTTGAATTAATTCCTCTAATGTGTTGGGTGGTGTTTTAATTAAATCTGCCTTAATGTGTGGTAAAAGCCCATTGTGTATTGCTGCACAAACATTGTTTTCCTCAATCTCTGTAGCCCTAGCTCTTTTTTGAATTTCACCTACAAAGTCCATCACAGTTTGACCAGTGTTCTGCTTCATCAGAAACAATTCTGCTAAAGCCTGTGCTGGATGGCATTTTCGTGAAAATCGTTCCAAGAATCTATGTTTTAAGGCATCATAATTCTCTGAAACCTCTTCAGGTAAGGCTGCAAACCAATCTGCAGCTATCCCTACCAAAACGTAAATGAAAAATTGAGCATATTGTGCTGCAGTATAGCCAAATGTTTTCCCTAAGGCCTCATATTTAGTAAGCCAAGTCTTAGCATCTGTTTTAGCTCACCTGAGCCAAAGGCTCAAGGTGAGCTATTGTGACCGCCTGTCCGTCGTCCGTCTGTCCGTCCGTCCGTCTGTCTGTCCGTTCACTTTTATTTCAAATGACTTCTTCTCCTAAACCACTGGGAGGATTTCAACCAAATTTCACAGAAATGTACCTTAGGGTGTCCTCTATCAAAGTTGTTCAAATCATGACCCCCGGGCAAAAAATGGCTCCGCCCCACTACTTTTAAAGGTTTTTTTTAATCTTTAAAAATCTGCTCTGATATTTGGTATATAGCATCATCTAATGGTCCTTTACCAAGTTTGTTCAAATGATGACCCCCAGGCCAAAAATGGCCCTGCCCTGGGGCTTGTAGTTTTTACATAGACTTATATAGGGAAACCTTTAAAAATCTTTTTGTCTGAAACCACATAATCTAGAGCTAAGATATTTGGTATGAAGCATCACCTAATATACCACTACCAAGTATGTTCAAATAATGACCCCTGGGCCAAAAATGGTCTCACCCTGGGGTTTTATGCTACTATTAACATCAGAAGCTACAGTTTAAGAGTTCCTCCTTAGCAATTTCCTCAGTTATTTCCCTTGTCCCATCAGCATAGCCATAAGGGACAAAGGGAGATAACTGCATTGGAGTTCTAGTACCTCCAGAATAGTGATTCTATGTATAAATATTTATAATAAAATATGGAAGGTGGATCAGTGTAGCTGTTTTAGAAGGCATAGAAACAGATCTATCAAATTTCATTAGCAAACAGCAGACCCTGATCCTATAGGAGCCACCTTATCTGGGTCTACTCTGTTTGCAGATGCATGAAAACAATTTTATATGAGGGAAATTAAGGGTTACTTCTACAGTTCAAAGGTTACAGCTCTGGGCAGTAAAATCTCTCCAGGTCAATGCATGACTCTTAACTCTTTGCACGCTAGTGGTGAAACTGTGATTACCTTTGCAAACAGTTTGGATCCAGATGAGAGGCCGCATAATGCGGCGTCTCATCTGGATCCAAACTGTTTGTCATCTTAACCATATTTTTGCAAACAAAATGAAAGTAAGTTTATTTTAAGAATTGAAGCAGATGTCAATAACTTTTTGTTGCAGACGAAATATTAAAGGGCATTTTGAAAGGGATGTTGACCCATTAACCTCATAGTGTGTAGTGTGAGTGATTTGTGGTTCTATACAGCTAGATGTTACCAATGTCTCTCAAATTAGATGTGGGAGTTATGGGAAATCCTTAGCTAAGAGTAACACCTATTCAGCCAATCAAGGAAAATGATCATCATCTAGACTTTTGATCTGGGTCCAAACCCAACTGATGAAGGTCATGGTAATGTTTAAGAAAACTGTGAAAACATGATTATGCAATTGGCCCAACTGATATCAGTCATGGTAATTCTTAAGAAAACATGATTATGCATTTGCCCCCCCCCCCCCTAACAATGATTGGTGTCAAAATTACTACTGTGGATTAAGTCTGCTACCCATAAAAGCATCTTAAATATAACTTTTTTTTATAAAATTTGATGACAACACATTAAAAAGTCCTAAAATGTCTGAATCTTGTATGATATTAATGAAATAACGGAGTAAATATAACTTAATTATAACAGTAAACGAAATGGGAACAGGGTAAAATTTTAGAGTAGACGAAATGGGAATGAATTACAGTAGACGAAATGGGAAGTAGACGAAATGGGAATAAACCGTAATTTCTTTGCAAAAATATGATCAAGATGACAAACAGTTTGGATCCTGATGAGACACTGCATTATCATCTGGTTCCAAACTGTTTGCATAGGTAATCATGATGAGAATCATGAGACGCCACATTATGTCCAAATAGTTAAATATTTAGGTAAATATTAGGTATTTCTTAAATTAGATAATACCAACAATATATTCATTTTAATACTTTTTAATTAACTAAAAAATAGTCATTTTAGGAAAAAATAGGTAGTATGCTAGTTACCATATTGAGAATATTAAATATTTAGGAAAATATTAGGTTTTTCTTAAATTGAATACATAACAAACAGTTTGAATCCAAATCAGACACCACATTATGCAGTGTCTGATTGGAGCCAAACTGTTAGCAATGTGAAAAACTTTAAACTGTTCAGGATTTCGTGTATATATGTATTGAAACCTTTCACTCAGCATCTCATCGGGATCTAAACTGCTGGAAACGGTCATAATTTAACCCTTTCCTCATATAAACGTGTTTTCATGCATTGGCAAAAGAGTAGACCAAGATCAGATGGAATTTAACGTAGACCAGAGTAGACCAAGATCAGATGGAAAGTCTGTTCTCCTTGCTACTAATTGTATTTTAATTTGATTTTTAAAACAAATAAGGTCTTAAGTTAATCAAAATTATTGTCAATCAATAATTAATGTTACTCAAAAAATTAGTAACTCTTTTCAATTTCAATTGTTAAAAAACTAATGACCAGTTTAATTGACTTATCATCAGATATTCACACCTAGAGTTAGAATTATTTCTAAACACCTATTAACCCTTTACCTGTTTGCTTTGACAAAAATTGATCTGGGACTACTCTGTTTGCTAATGCGTAAAAAATTGTTATTTCCATAAAGAGACGTTTTAGCTTTGATAAAAACTGTAAAATCAAATCTATATCTTGTCAAATGCAAACAGAGCAGACCCTGATCAGACAGCTTCTATAGCAGTTGTCTGATCTAGTCTACTCTTATTTTTAATGCGTAAAACACATTATTTCTGTGAAGAGAAATGTTTGCTTTGACAAAAACTGTAGAATCAGATCTATATTCCGTAGGAGTCGTCTGATCTGTGTCTACTCTGTTTGGTAATGCGTAAAAACAGCTTTATATGAGGGAAAGGGTTAAATGATTTTTAAAGATATTTTTATTGGTCATTTCACACAAAAACTGGCATTATGTATTGCCTAGCACTTATTGACGTCATTTGAATTTCTCAAAGACCAGTTTTAGGCATTTTGAGCTAAGGCAAAAATGCCACAAGTTGTAAACAGTTTAGATCTTGGTCAACCAGTCACTTGGTATTAGATTTGAATCCAGTTTAAGTTTATTCAGCAGTGAAAGCAGTGCACTAAGCTTCTTTCATCTGCTAGAAATGTTGTCCACTGAAAAATGTCAATATATTACTGTAACTCAGGTGAGCGATATAGGGCCAATGGCCCTCTTGTTGATGGATCAAATTTACCAATTAAATCAGTATTGATAACTGGCACTTTACCTCCGAATCCTGACGCTGATGCTGGCATATGCTCCATATCCATTTCAGTTGTAGTCACGGTGTTTGCAACAGTTCTGTTTGTTGAGCTGAGTGATCTAAGAGCACGTTGGAATTCTGGATTGGGTGTATATCGATATGTCCTTGGCATGGAATTTCAGGATCGCCTACTCCACCAGTTTTCACAATTGAAGTTTTGGTTGTTATTTGTTATCTGGATTAGATTCTTCTGTTGGTTTTATCTTCGTTTGGGATCTTCGTTTGGGATCTAAATAATAGATGAGATGGTGTCCAGTATAAATCTTTATTGTAGAGACGGCCAAAAGTTGTGTGTCATATATATAAACAATTCAATCTAACATACATGCCTATACAGTTCGAATTAGGGAATTAGCAAGATAAATAGTACTAGATCTGAAATGTAGAGCTACTTACTAACTTGTGTGAGAGAACCTATCCATGCCAGATATAGACATAATTTCAATATTAAGTTCATGTGACTCTTATACCGATTCTATATAAACTTAGACATAACAATATTTAACGAACTGCATAAACAACATTTCAAAGATATATACACAAATGAATAATTAGCTCAGGATACTTGAATACTTGACTTAACTTAACAATATTCAATATTCAAGTTTGATGCTAAACAATTTCCAATGTTTAACTTAAGCAAACATTCTAAATAGAGATACACAGAAATATTAAGATAATATAATACAGAATATAACAGTCCAGCATTTCGTTTAACAGTAACATTATTTATAAAAGTTCTGTAACCAAATAGCAGTAAACCTGACTTACCTAAATAGTAGATGAGATGGTGTCCAGTATAAATCTTTATTGTAGAGACGGTCAAAAGTTGTGTGCCTGTCTCAGTTTTGACTGCTTCTTATATACTTGAACACCAAATCTCGTTAGGTAGTCAATACAACGAAATAAATGAAAAGCAATATTTCGGATATATTATTTAAAAGATAGTCTTTAGAATTTCTTTCTAGTGTCCCAATTTGTATTAGTGGACCATATGTTTATTGGACTTTTTAAATACATTTTACTATACCAGAACCTATCTGACATATGTTTATAAATATTTATCAATAAGGTATAGTAATTTCCAATATTAATGTAAATAATTAATTGGGAGCTTATTGGATATTTTCCTTGTGACATAACTGTGACAATCCGTCAAATATGTACCCAATGACTGAAGTCAGAGCACCTGCAGGTAAGCCGTTAAGGGCACGACAGGGAAAAAGCAATACATGAGTCTGGTAAGTTCATCCTGTATCCAAGTTTAAGAGTATACCATCATAGAGTACTACCCTCGGCCTGTCATCGCGCAAGCAAAGAGGGAAGCGTAGCTACCGACTGTAAAAGGGTCGATAACCCAACATGCCGTGCGTTGCAATATAATAGGATCATAATCTTTCTTTTTAAATGTTTTAATGCGTTTAATAAACAAATCATGAAAATGGATATGACCCCGAATTTTCCTAAGTTTGTAGATAACATCCCCATAAAAGTTTGGTTGAGAAATGCCTTGTTGCAGTAACGTCCGTAGATTGCAATTATATTTACTAATGAGTGGTAAATTTCGATAATAAAATTTAGAAAAAGTTTTCCGAAGTTTGTGATATCTGTAACCTTGCTTAAGAAGTTTATCAGTTATAACTAAATTACGTCTGTTAAAATCTTCAAGCAAAGAACAGGATCCGGCAAACCGAATAAGTTGAGAAATATAAACCCCATAAGATGTAGAACGTGGCACATCTCCATCTAGAAAAGGATAATTAACAATTTTAAAATTAAAATCTTATCTTTTATCGTATATTTTGGACGAAACTTTATCATTTGTAATTGACAGATTCAAATCTAAAAATGAAGCTATAATGTCAGGTTGATAATAAGTCTTATTCGCCTTCATCTGGAGTATGCAGCAGTGGTATGGAAACCTTTCCTCAAGAAGGACATAATAGCCATTGAATGTGTACAAAGAAGAGCAACCAGGTTAGTCACCGGACTAAAGGATCTCTCGTATGAAGAGCGTCTCAGGGAACTAGGACTCCCCACATTGGTATATAGAAGAGGTAGATATGCTACGTTATGCATAAATATGAGGAAGTTAACTTACAAAACATACAGGTTGATTATACACATGTTACTAAAGGACACAACTTTAAACTCTTAAAACCAAGAGTAAACTCTAGAATTGGATCCCAATGTTTTAGCGTGAGAACTGTCAATACATGGAATAGTCTTCCAGACAAGTTAGTTGTTGCTAACAGTGTAAATAGTTTTAAAAGTTCACTTAAAGTAAGACAATAAATTTAGCTTGGTGGAGTAGCAAAACATATATAGGCACCACTGGAGAAATTGTATCAGATTCAAATTGGGTCAAGACGAGCTTCCAGCTCATAGAAGACAACCACAGTTACAGGCAAGTAGAAATTAGCATATAAAATGTAAAAGTTACAGACTTTTTTAGCTCCACTTTTTCAAAAAGTGGAGCCATTGTCATGACCCTCTCGTCGGCGTCGGCGTCGGCGTTGGTTAACCTTTTTGTTAAAAGTACAAAAATGAGTCATGCAGGAAACACCACATACAGAACAAACACTGGTCCGAACAGCAACACAAGGAAACAGCAAATGTACATAAGTAGAAAAAACAACAAGAGACGCACAAAGACAAAACAAACATACAATAGGAGGAAGATGGAAGTGCCGCCTTGGAACGGTCAGTGACAAAAGTCACTGGGGGTTAAACCGGTTTATGGGCGCCTAACCTCACACTTATTCCATCCCCATCCTAAAAGACAAACAGTGCAAATAAACGTATCCCCTCTCCGACTAATCTACAACAACCGCGACAGCAAATACAGTGGTAAAGTGCATGTATAACGAAAAAACATTTAAGTGAACATACTGTATCCACCTATCGCTAGTGTACTCAATGATTGAGCTGCAAACAGAGTAACTGTAGAAAAGTAATAAAGGGTACGACAAAAATGAAATAGTACAGATAGCCGACGTTATCTTTCCATTTCTGGATTTAAGAGGTCGCCTTCATAGAGTACTAAATTCTGAAGGGTGGTGATCCCCCGAAAGCAAAAATTGCAACACAAAAAGAGAAAATTGCAGACTCGGTTTTATTGAGTCTGTTCATGAGCAGTAATTGAAAGTGCAACACTGCTCATGCCCCCTAGCACCGGCTTAAGCGGTATTCAATTTTCAGAACAAGAAGTACTGAAATTCATGATCTCGAAGGATCAGAAGGTATAACAACACTGAGAATGAAGTACGGGGCGACGTTTTACGGTCGCCACACAAGCACTTAACACCTGCTGTTGTGAAGATTATGAATTCTGAAGGGTGGTGATCCCCCGAAAGCAAAAAACCTTTCTTGTCGGCGTACATGCAAAGAGGCCAGCGTGATTGCCAACTGTAAAAGGGTTCACAACCAAACATGTAGTATGTTGTAGTACTACAGGATCATATCCCTTTTTAATGAATTGTTTTATACATTTGATGAACAAAGTGAGAAAATGGGTATGTCCAATAATTTTACGAAGTTTGTAAATCACATCACCGTAAAATTCAGGATGTGAAATTCAGGTCATTTTCTCAGAAACCATCAAAGATATTTGGTCCATATTTGGTATGTATGTTTACTATCACAAGGGGAACCCATTTCACAAGGGTAGATAACTCTAAAATTAATTTTGCCATAGTTATGCCCCTTTTTCGACTTAGAATTTTCATTGTTGGTTAAGTTTTATGTTCAGATCCATGTCTCAGAAACTGTCCAATATATTTGGTTCATCTTTGGTATACATATTAACTATCACAAGGGTAACCCATTACACAAGGGTAGGTAACCCTAAAATTAATTTTGCCATAGTTATGTCCCTTTTTCGACTTTTTTTTGTTTTTGGTTAAGGCTTTGCAGCCTCGTTTATTCATTATTTTTTACATCAGTAACATTTTATTATATAACAAGGAAAGACTATGTGAACTAAGTGGAAAACAGTTTATCTATTTTATTATTTACTGTAAAAGACTTTTTGTAAACTATACAGACCTTATCGAGACAAGACAGGTCGAAAAGGAGCTGTCATGTATTGAATTGTACAGTTTACATAGGACACAGTATAATTATCCATAAACATTTTGAAGTCCGTAACCTTAATGTAGGTATATAGGCATAGTTATTGCGAACAGTGTAGATCCATACAGAACAAGATCGTAGGGGTCTGTTTTGGCTGGAGCTGCACAGTTTGTAGGTACATATACAGCATAATAGTATAATAGATAAGTATCATATTTCAATCAAACAGTGATATATGATTTTCAACAACATTCGTGCTGCGAACAGTGCTGACCGGGTCAAGGACAATCTCATAGGAGCTGTCCAACCAGGGTCGGCACAGTTTGCTAGACTCTGCATATGTTTAAGGTAGTTCATCCAATATCACGCGGGTTCACCGTTATATAAGTAAACAGCTTATCTTAACATAATATCAACAGCATAGATGGGCGTACTAATAATAAGTAAATATTACTCTTGACAGTTTCTAAGAAACTGTTCAAGAAAAGAATAATCTCGTTCTCTATGTTTTAAAACATATATGGCAGTGTTTAGCTCATTTTGGAACACGTTCAATATATTAATTCGTTTCAATCTTCTGTCACTAATAAAATATGACTTGTATATGCTGAAGGACACTAAGTTCATAATGATATTAATACTGTGATATTCGGGTATTTTGTATCCTATGACAACATATCTAAGATTTTGCAAGTCTTTTGAAATCCCACATAAAATAAACGCATCCAATATTGATCGCCAAAATGATTCAATCCTTTTGCATGCGATAAAAAAATGCTCATAATCTTCTTTACATTTACAATATTCACAGTTGGGTGTCTGTGCAATTTTCCATTTGTGCAGGTTCTCGTTAGTAGAAATAATGTTATGCAGTAATTTGAACTTAAACTGTTTAACATTATTAGTTAAACAAGATTTATATAAAGAGCAATAAACTGATGGCCAGTTAATTTCATCATAATTCTCAAACTTACTTTCCCAATACTTATGTGTGTAGGGTTTTTCAAAAGTATTTCTGATGAATACATTGTAAAAGTCCTTATTAGTCATTTGCAAAAAATCTGACCCATTCCTCATGTTGATAGTTAGCTTGTTTTTAACAAATGTTTTGACTGATTCGTTGGATTTTAAAATGCGCCTCCACGCGTTTGGTATCGCTGATTTTATAAAACTTGTTTCGGCAATCCAGTTAGTTTTGTTTTTAAGTTTTCTGAGAACGATATTTTCGTCTATATTACCGCATTTTGACAAAATGTCATTTACATATAGTATGCCGGAATTGATCCATTTATTGTATATAATAAGTTTCCCCGAAGCTTTCTTAATAAAATAATTACCCCAGAGAAGCTGTTTACGAATGTCAAAATAAGTTGTCGGTTTCGTTTTATTAGTACAGTTTCTAAATTCAATCCATGTTTTAAGCAAATCTTGGTAGAACGGTGGTAATTTGCGTTTCGTACGAGGTAAATTTTTATAAGTGTCAATATTCATGTAAAAAACTAGGTAATTTTCTCCGAACTGGTTAAGGAAGTATCGAGGAATTACGGTCCAACTGGACTCGTTTGTCTCCGATAGCAAGTGTTTAACCCATTTCGTTTTTATCGCTTTTATGAAGGCTTTCGTATCAATCATGTCTAAGCCCCCTTCATATTTATTACCAATTAATGTGTTGCGTTTTATTTTTTCTGCCCTGCCAGCCCATATAAAATTAAAAAATAAAGCATTTATCTTCTTTATAACATATTCTGGAATTTGAATAGAGTGGAATAAATAGGTAAATTAGGGAAGCAGGAGTGTTTTTATAATTGTGATTTTTCCATAAAAGGTTAGATTCCGTTTATTCCAGTTCATTGTATGACACTTTTCTTTATCGTTTCCGAAAAAAACGCCGAGTGCCTTTACTTCTTTTGACCATTTTGTAGCACCGGGTGTATCGTTTATGGTTTTTTTTATTTAATTTTAAACCAGAGCATTTTCTAAAACCATTTTTAACAAAAAGTGTGGTATCATCCGCCAACTAGGATTTCTGCAACAAGGATGAAAAGGAGAGAAGATAATGGACAGCCTTGACGAATAGATCTAGATAGTTCGAAGTTTTCTGATCTCCAACCATTATTGCAAATACACGACGTTATATTTCTGTACAAAGTTTTGATCCAAAGAATAAATGATTGGCCAAAACCAAAGGTTTCTAATACTTTAAACATAAAATTCCATTCTACCGTGTCGAAGGCTTTTCTAAAGTCTAAAAATATTATTCCACCCTCTGTATCCATCTCCTCAGCATAGTCTATAACGTCTTGTATTTGCCTGATGTTGAAGCCTATAAAGCGGTTTTTTATGTAACCCTGTTGATCTGTGCTTACTAAATGTGGTACAGTAGTACTTTTTGTAATCGCTTAGCTAAAATTGTTGCAGCTATCTTATAGTCTATATTTAGTAATGATATTGGGCGCCAATTTTCTAAGTTCTCTGGGTCACCTTTTTTGAACAATAAAGAGAGAATACTATGTTTTTGCGTTCCAGAAAGAACACCATTGAAATAGCCTTCATTTAGTGAATTTAGCAATAAATATTGTATCTTTGGCCAGAACGCTAGGTAAAATTCTGCAGTTAACCCGTCGCAACCGGGGCTTTTGTTGGCTTTCATTTCAGATAATGCAATCTTACATTCATCAATGGTAAACAGTCCATCGCATAGTTCCGAGAGGTTGTTATCTAACTTATTTTCAATAGATAAGTTGGATAAATAATCATTTATATACTGAATATCAATATTGTCCGATGAGTATAGGGTTTTATAAAAAATTACCTCTTCTTTCAAAATATCATTGATATTAAAAATGCTCTTTTCATTCACTTGTAAGGAGTTCATTACTTTTCGTGATTGTCTAGATTTTTCAAGTCCTATAAAGTATTTAAGATTGGTCTCCCCTTCGTCTAAAATCTGTACTCTTGACCGTATTTGAGCTCCAATTGCCATTCGATTGTATTCCGTTTGAAGTTGATTTTCTATTGATTTTATCTCGGAATCTAGGTCTTCCGCTTGGTTTTTGTCTTTTAATTCGTATAGTTTATTTAAATCATTTTCCAGCTCTTTCAGTTTGTTTCTTCTTAACCGCACTTTATTCTTTGAAAATTGTATAGATCGTTCACGTATTTCAAGTTTGCATAATTCCCATAGCGTTTGTTTCGAAATGTTTTCTGCGTTGCTGTATTTTATAATTACATTATTAATTAAAGCGTCGATACAATGCATATAGCTTAAGTCATTAAGGAGAGAGTTGTTAAATTTCCAATAGCCAGGGCCTCTTTTGCTCGATAATTTGATTTTGATCGATATCGCCAAGTGGTCAGTAGAATTAATTTGAATCGGTCGTATGTCGCTGCTGTATGTTAAGGGAGACGCGTTTTCTTCCAGCAGCCAATAGTCTATTCTGCTACGTTCTATGCCATTTTTGCGTCTCCATGTAAACTGCAGTTTACTTGGATTCTTTATTTTCCATATATCAATTAAATTTTGTTTTCTTATAAGGGCTG
Organism: Azorinus chamasolen; assembly: GCA_963576725.1. Classification (NCBI taxonomy): domain Eukaryota; kingdom Metazoa; phylum Mollusca; class Bivalvia; order Cardiida; family Solecurtidae; genus Azorinus; species Azorinus chamasolen. The sequence goes on along the minus strand of OY755236.1, from coordinate 81,812,962 downwards.
ATAATTCGTTAACTTGACCATTCCTGCTATTTGTAATTCTGTCCATTCTGTCCGTAGCGGATAAAATACCATTGAAATCTCCACCAAGAATCTTCATTCCTACAGCCTTTTTGTCAATTAAGACAGATAAACTTTTAAAGAATAGTTTCCTATTTTTTGATCCATTGTTTGCGTATAGATTAACTAAAGTGAATACAGTATCGGATACTTCTATATTAATGGAAAAGTAGTAAAGTCAAGCAGGCAAAGCCACATGCAAGACGCAACCACCACCAAAACACCGATAGACAGCATGACACACACACGCACACAACCACACACCCAAACAGTAAAATATATCGCCCATTTTCATCTATTGTATTATCTAACACTTTAATGTCCAAGGAAGAATGCAGAAAAATGGAACAACCCTTACTGTTACTAGTACCAAAAGAATGAAAAGTAGTCCAACTAGTAAATTCACTGCCCACGGTATCCGTGATGTCAGGAGTAAAGTGGCTCTCTTGCACAAAAACTATGTCTGCCTTTTGTTGTAAAACCCATTGATTGAAGCGAGCACGCTTAGCTCGATCTCTCAAACCTTGTACATTTACTGAAACAAGGTGTAGCGTTTCAAAATTAGCAGAGGTCGCCATAAGTTAGCGATACATTATAAATACATTTACATGTAAGATTCCACAGCTAGAAGACAGTAACAATGTAAGATCAGATAACAGGACGCCTTTCCGTGTCGAATGATCTGGACATACACAGTTTCCAAGACACATGCTCACTTTTTAGACACACATATGAATAACCTGTAAGCGTTGGATAACACTATATACCCAGGCCAAGCGACTCCTGGCGGAGTGGCATGGTCTACAGAGCTTGAACGTCCGTGTACATGAGATACTGCAAACACAAAAATAACTACACAATAAAAATAGCATATCCAATCGGTACGCATAGATGTGAACCAAAGCCATGCGGCTCTCTTCGGAGTCAGATGATCCGGGTCTGCACCGCCTTGTACATTTAACCAAGAAACTGCACACCAGATGGCCGAACTATACAGGACAAGCATATACATTCGGTACGCAGCGATGTAGACCCGGACCGTGCGGCTCTTTCGGAGATCTAGGTATACATTGTTCCGGAATCCGCATACACTTAAACCAGGAAACTGCACAATCAAGCACATACATCCGGTAGGCAACGATGTAGACCCTGAACATGCGACTCCCTTCGGGGTCACATGACTTGGGTCTACACAGGTTTTACGTCTGTCCACACTAAACCAAGAACAAACACAGTATATGTTACACAATGAAGTTACTAAGCTATATAATAAAAGCGAATATATCAGTTCTGTAATGCTATAGACCACGACATGCGGGTCACTTCGGAACCGCTTGACGGGTCTATACTGTTATGAAGTGCGCGTACATTTAGACCAAGAATCTATATAACGCAATGGTAACATTCACACAACGAAAAGGTTAAAACACATTAGGATACTCCGTATGCAACGACGTCAACCCGGGTCATCCGACTCCCTTCAGATCTAGATCTACACAGTCTTGAAATCCGTGCATTTATAAATTGGCTAGACCGTAAAGACCAGCATATTCGGTACGCAGCTGTGTAAACCTTGGCCATGCGGTTCTCTTCGGAGTCACATGATCTAGGTCTATACAGTTTTGAAAATGTACCTTTAATACAAGAAACTGCATAATAGTAGTCGCACAACGAAGTGGTTAAAATATATATACAACACAACCATATATTTCCGGTACGCAACGATATGGACCCGGGTCATGCGCCTAAATTCGGAGTCATGATCTAGGTCCATATTGTATTAAAATATCCGGTAGGCAACGATGTAGACATGGATCATGCGACTCTTTATGAGCCACATGCGCCAGGTGTACAAAGTTTTGAGGCTTAACGAGATGGCTAAATAAATTAACACCAGCATATACATTCACTACGCAACAATGTGGACCCAGCCATGCGAATCCCTTCGGAATCACATGATCTAGATCCACACAGTTTTTAAGTCCGCATACGTTTAAATAGTAGTCGCACAACTAGACGGTTACACTATATAACACAAGCAGCATATATATCGGTATGCAACGATGTATACACAGGTCGTGCTGCTCCTTTCGGAGTCTACACAGTTCTGAATGCTGCGTATGCTTACACAAGGAAACTGCACGATAGCAGTCACACAAGAAGACAGAACTATACAGTATAGACATGTATATTCGGTACAGAGTGGGCACCGGCCATGCGACTCCCATCAGAGTCACATGATCTAGATCAACATAGTTCCGAAGTCCATATCCATTTAAGCCCAGAAAACGCATAGTAACCAAACATACATCCGTTACTCAACTACGCAGACCCGGACCATGCGGCTCCCTTTGGAGTCACGTGAACTAGGTCTATGCAGTTTTTTCCATTTTCTTTACTCCGCGTACACTTAAACAAGTAACTGCACGCATAGTATACCCGGACAATGCATACCCGGACCGTGCCGCTCCCTTCGGGGCAGCGTGATCCGGATCTACAAAGTGTTGAAACCCATATACATTTAAACTGCATAACGACAGTCACATAATGAGATGATCAAACTATATAACACAAGTACATATATTTCCTCGCAACGATGCATACCCGAGTCGTGAAACTCTCGTTGGAGTCACACGACCCGGATCTGCACAGTTTTGGCGTCCGTATACAAATATGACACTGCATGTAAACATTCAAAATAGTCAGTCTTGCGTACCAAGAAACTGCATAGTAGGAGTCACCCAACGAAACGCTTAATTCTAAACAGCAAAAGCATACTCGGCACGTAACGATGCATACCCGGACCGTGCCGCTCCCTTCGGGGCAGCGTGATCCGGATCTACAAAGTGTTGAAGCGCATATACATTTAAACTGCACAATGACAGTCACACAATGAGATGATTAAAATGTACAACACAAGCACATATATTTCCCTCGCAACGATGCAGACCCGGGTCGTGAGACTCCCTTTGGAGTCACACGATCCGGATCTGCACAGTTTTGACGTCCGTGTGAAAATATGATACTGCATGTAAACGTTCAAAATATTCAGTATTGCGTACTAAACACGTATTGTACTGTATGCCTACCGCATAGACATGAAGTCCTGTTCAATCTATATAAAACGCTGATCAGTCTCAAAGTCCGTTTTTCATTATTTTCGTCATAGCAGAGCATTGTGTGTACAGTGTAAATACTAGCCTGATGAATCTGAGTCCGAATCGGATCTGGCGTTTGAGTTGAACCGAGTCTTCTTGCTGATATCATTTAATGTTTCAGCAGGTGTCGGTGACGAACGCTCCATCCCGCACGAGGTTTTGCCACTGTTTGGCGTAGCAGGTTTGCCGTCACCCACACAGAAGCTGTCAATTGCCTGCTGACCGTTGATCAACGCACTTTTTTTCTTTGATTTGCGTCGGTTACGTTTCTGCGTACCACTGTCGCATTCGGCCTGTGAAGGCGCGGGTGTCTCGTGCACATTGGAAACATGGCTTGCAGATGATATTACCTGCTGTGTACTCTCGGGGGTTCATTATGGGTGCCGGGATCTTCGACTATTCCACACTGGCCCCTTTTGTGGCCGAATTGCAAACAGTCAATACATTTCCAGCCATTTGTACATTCATTGAATATGTGGCCTTGCTCCAAGCATTTTTTACACACAACAACTTTCGTTTGTTTGTCAACATCTTGGCCGTCATGTATAACGCGCCCCTTGTGTTTTCCGAAGGACATGAACCTAGGTAAGGGCTCTTTAAGGGTGGATGTTTTCACTACAAAGAGACGGTCACCAGTCTCACAATTTGTAAGGCGACCGTTCACCCGGAGCTTCACTCTACTTTGCGTTATGACCTCCAACTCTTTTAGTATGAGGCATCTGGCTATTACCCCATCATCTACAGACAGGGGGATATTCTTTATCGTTACCCTGGTCGTGTCTTCACCGTCCAGACGATTAGGATTCGTACTTAACAACTCAATCCTCTTACCCCTTACTAGTACCCCATCTCTCAACAGGGATACTTTGTCCTCTAAATTGTCCAGATATATGCGCCACATTCCATTGACCCTTTGCAACCCAGTTAAATGCGATGAATCTATTACTCGGGATAGCGCTTCATACAACTCTACATGCTTAAGCCATTCCTTCTGGCCTGGCCTACGATCGCCGAAAAGGGCTTTCTCCTGCATGAAAACTATCGGTGCGCCGCCATATTTGTTGTGCTGGCCATCTTGGCCCGTATTATCATTCTCAATGTTCGACATACCTGGGTCTTGCAGCCGGTGTAAAAGTCCAATACTAATCCAAAACTAATCCAAAACCTTTGCCCAAATGAGCACTCACACTTTCACTATAATTAAACACAAATAAGTCACTATTAACCGAAATTAATCAAATTTGATGAGAGCGCAAAAACAATCCGTCGTGACAGATGCGATTACCTCCCTTCCTCCCTTTTTCGACTTAGAATTTTCATTGTTGGTTAAGTTTTATGTTCAGGTACATGTCTCAGAAACTGTCCAAGATATTTGGTTCATCTTTGGTATACATATTAACTATTACAAGGGGGACCCATTTCACAAAGGCAGGTAACCCTAAAATTAATTTTGCTGTTGTTATCTCCCCTTTCTGACTTAGACTTTCACTACACTATCCAGCACTAAAGAAAGTGGAGCGCGCTGTCTGCGGACATCTCTTGTTTGTACTTGAGGCACATGGGTGTCCTTTCAGTTATAACCCTTTTTTATTGTATAGCGTATATAGACTATCATGAAGAGGTATAGATAGACCCATGTGGTGTAGACACTCTTAACCAGGTTGGTCCCATGCACACACTCATTCAAGTAACAACTTCCTTTTTACATCATCACCATCGTAATAAATTACTGTCCCTCAATTCGATAATACTGTTGATTGAATGTCCAATACAAAAATGTGTATACATGTAAAAGTCAATTTTCGTAAGACATCACATACAAAAGGTTATGATCCTATTATATTGCAATGCACTGCATGTTTGGTTATTGACCCCTTTACAGTCGGTAGCTACGCTTCTCTCTTTCCTTGCGCGATGACAGGCCGATGGTAGTACTCTATGATGATATATTCTTAAACTCAGAAACGGGATGAGCTTACCAGACTCATGTATTACTTTTTCCCTGTCGTGCCCTTAACGGCTTCCCTGCAGTTGCCCTGACTTCAGCAAAGTCATTGAGTACATATTTGACGGATTTTTCAGTTGTTATGCTATGTTTTACATATTGCCATGTGTTTACCGTCTTCTATGGTGTGGGAAAGTCCGGCGGGGATACCTTTATTAACACTATTTGTTAAGCTAGGTGTGAGGTTAGGACGTCCGTAAATCGGTTTAAACCCCAATTGGTGATTTTGCCACTGACCATGCCAAGGCGGTACTCTCTTGTCACCCTTACTTTTTGTGTCACCTGCCGAGAGGCAGTATGTCACTTAGGGATCACATTTCCGTCGTATGTATGTCCGTCTGTCTGTATGTCTGTCCGTCACACTTTATTTTTTGGGCTGTCATTTCTAAACTAATCATCATAGAGCTTTCAAATTTCGCACGTGTCTTCCTCTCATTGAGGACCATTGATGTAAATAATGTCCATCACTCTGCATGCAATATTTTTTTAATTATTCCCCTTTGTTCACACTTTCTTTTTTGGCTGTCATTTCTAAAATAATCATTATGGAGCTTTCCAGTTTCGCGTGTGTCTTCCTCTCACTGAGGACCATTGATGTAAATAAGGTCCATTACTCTGCGTGCAATACTATCCCCTTTGTTCTGATTCACTCCAGCATATTAACAGTTTTTGTGTCAGCTGCGAGCAGGTGGCACATGTATTCCTCCGAACACTCTTTTGTTTGTTTGTCTTTGTGCTTTTGTTCATGTTTGGAATGTCTGTCTTTGGTGCCTGTGTGTTTGTTGGTGTTGTATGTGTTCATCTCGTATGTGTGTGTGTGCGCGCGCGTGCGTGCGTGTGTGTTTGGGTGTGTGGTTGCGTGCATAATGGAAATTCCTTCTGATAAGGCGAACGTGAAATGAGCCCTTTTAACCCTTTCCCTCATATAAACGTGTTTTCGCGCATCTGCAAACAGAGTAGACCCAGATCATCTAGAAGCCGTCTGATCAGGGTCTGCTATGTTTGCTAATGGAATTTGATAGATCTGATTCTATACTTTCTAAAATGGTTACAATGTTCCACCTTCCATATTCATTATAACTAATTTGACCATGAATATTCAGTAGATAATGAAATTTGTAATAAACATAACACAGGGGAAGGGTTAACCGTTTTATGTATATGGCTGTCAGATGTCAATCTATTGTCGATTACTACTCCGGTATCTTTATCCACTGTCACTTCTCCCAAGATTGTTCCTGGGAAGTTATATTCATGTTCTGGGTAGTTTCTTCCTAGTATCATATATTTACATGTATGTGGGTGAAGTTTTAGTAACTATTTGTCTGTCCATGGGGTTAGCTTGTCCAAGTCTTCTTGTAGTATTTCTTTATCAGTTTATTATCAGTTTTACATTACTTGTAATGTTTTGTAATTGTCGTTTTGCCATCGAATTTCTTCATCAATATTGATAAATTCGTAATTCTAACCTTTGTAACAAAAACGTTATTCCAAATATATAAATGTACAGCTTCTTTATCGTGTTGATCCGTAAACTTTTACTTTTCATACCATCGCCATTCACACACAAAATTATGATCTGCAAAATATAAAATCACAATTAAAAATACACCTTCGTGTAGTCAATACAGTTTTGCGCGTTTTGATACCAAATGTGTCTATGCTTTCTATGGATGAAGGAAGAACACCCGGTTTAGTTTAGTTTAAACATATTTTATTTCATAATTCCAGAAATGGGGTTGGGCAACAAGTTCTTCCAACTTAGATATAGCCCTTCCCCTACAGTGAATGGAATAATATAGTACAAAGTAAAATGACAGTCACACAAATATACGCATATAAATTCAAAGGATCAGAGTGAGAGAGAGTGTGAGTAGATGAGGGAAATATTTAGAAAGAGAGAGATAGAGAGAGGGAGAGAGAGAGAATGAGAGAGAGAGAGAGAGAGGGAGAGGTGTTCAGTCTGCAGGGTAAACCAATGGAAAATAGGAAAATGAAGTTGAAGGGACCTTTTCACACAAATATTATCCCTTTTCTTCATTGGCTATGTTACAACCGGTAAAGTTTTACAGGGACGACAAAAGAACTCAATTAAGGGAATTGGTTAGTAGCCAGTTAATGTCAATGTATTAAAGGAACTGTAAAAATATAAATATATATTGGATTATCAGTAACTAAATATTTTCGACCTCAGTATATAATTTTGAACTGCTTCAAATAAAACACAATTTTGCTCATAAGACAGGGCCTTATCACCGAAAAGCAGTAGATCAGTATTTAATGGATGTAGTGCCCTTGTTTCATGAAATAGTTGTATTCGTTGAGCAGTATAAAGTCTGCACTTAAAGAAATAATGAGATGCGTTCTCTGGACTATTTTGACATGAGCAACATGGATCAAACCTAAGATGGTTGTGGTATAGATCTTCATTTAGATCACTACAGTTGTTCCTAATTCTGGCATGCATGATTGATAAATATCTGTTAAGACTAAAATAAAAATAACGAGGAATAGTAGAACAATCTGAACATGCTTTAACTGAGTTTTTAAAACTAGATATTGATGTGCTTTGTCTTATATCAGTGTCTAAATTATTCCACAATTTTACTGAGGATGGAATACATGATTTATTGAATATTGAGGTCCTGGTTTGGACAGATTCGAGATCGTTCCTGTTTCGAAGTTCATAATGTGTAATGTCTCTTATTTGTGGTGGAATTATATCTCTTATATATGATGGTACTGATTCTGTAAAAGCTTTGTACATGAAACAATATTTTTGTCTTTCCCTTCTTTTATGTAAAGACTCCCATCCGCATTCTCTATAGAGATTAGCTAGAGAAACCGATCTAGTTAGACCGGTAACTATTCGTGCAGCTTCATTCTGTATTTTTTCCAAAGACTCAGAGTCGTTTCGAGTACAGCCTTCCCAAACTATAGCAGCATATTCCAATATTGGTCTAATATATGATAAAAATATTTGGTTTAAAGCGGCTCTTGAGAGGGTAAATTTTATAGTTTTCTCATGATGTTTAGAGTTTTGGAAGCAGTACTCAAAATATTTTCAATGTGGACTGACCACTGGCCATTATGTTTAAGTGTTAACCCTAAATGTTTATGACAGTCTACAAAATTTATGTTAGTGTTCTCAAAAACCAGTCTTGGATTAGTAGCATCCTTTTTTAGAGAGAAAAGTATAGCTTCTGTTTTGTCAGGATTGAATTTGACAAGCCATTGCTTTGACCAAACAGAAATTTGCTGTAGGTCATGATTCAGCATCCCTTCAATATCTTGAACATTAGAAGCTGAACAAAAGAGGGAGCTGTCATCCGCGTACAGTCTTGTAAGACTTAGGAGTGAATCAGTTATATCATTGACGTAAATGAGAAAAAATAGCGGACCGATAACAGAGCCCTGAGGTACACCTGCAGAAATAGATTGTAAAGTAGATGTTCCTGACTGAAGAACAACTTTCTGTTGTCTATTCTGCAAATAATTAGCAATCCAGTCAAGAAGTTTACCATCAATGCCATTTTCATAAAGCTTAAATAAAAGGCCTTTGTGCCACACCCTGTCAAAGGCTTTAGAAATGTCACAAAAAACCATACAAGAAAATTGGTTATTTTCAAACCCTTGACAAATATGGTGGTAGATATCAATCAATTGGTATACAGTTGAATGATTTGGTAGAAAACCTGACTGGTATTTATATAAGACATTGTTATCAAGTAAGAAATTATAAATGTTTTTAAACACAAGTCTTTCAAACAGTTTACCAACATAACTGAGTAGTGAAACAGGCCTATAATTAGAAGGAGTAGATTTGTCCCCTTTTTAAAAAAATGGAGTAATATGTGCAATTTTCCAGGTGTCAGGAAAGGTTCCTTCACTAAGTGATCTATTGAATAGTATAAGTAAAGGTACTGAAACTGCAGATGCACATCCCTTTAACATTTTGTGAGTAATAAGATCAGGACCACATGCCTTGTTGACAGGTAGTAATTTGATTAATTAGTTTCGTCAATTCGTGAGATTGATGCAAAGTAATTGTTGAGGCAATTTGCCTTTTCTTCGTCAGTGGTAAAAATTTGAATATGATTATCATCCTCATTAGAAAAACATAAAGGTGGTATGCATGATGAATCAGCACTATTTACAAAGTGACGAATTATTTTCCAGAAACCTTTTTTGTCATTAGTTTCGAGATTGGTAAGATTAATTTCAAGTGAGTTATAAAACAGTTCCTTAGCATGTTTTTTAATATTGTTGACTTTGTTTCTTAGATTTCTGAATTTTAACCAGTCTTGGGGTCTGCCCGATTTTTTGGCGGTTGTCCTAAGGCGGTCTCGTTTCCTGGATACCTTTCTAATTTCGCTATCATACCAGGGCTGGTCATCAGGTCTTATACGAACTTTTTTTGACGGTATGCAATTGCCAACTAGTTCCATAAATTTTTCAGTAAAAATATTGCATGCACCATGTATTGAATGTTCATTCAAAACTGACCAGTCATTTATATTCAATCTGTTATTTAAAAGTTCAAAATCAGCTCTTTTATAATTCCAGACAGTTCTTTCAAAACTGTGGTTTAATTCATAAGGAAATGGTATAGATATATGTGTTGCATGATGGTCGCTAATTTCATTTGGAATATGGAGTACACCAGCATCAAAAAGTTGAATATCCAGTGATAAGATAATAGGATCTAAAATGGCCTGTTGCCTCGTGGGTTCAAGTATAACATTCTGCATAGAATTATATATAGTAAGAATCAAGTTTTTTAAGTTATGAAAAGTTGGATTCAAAAGATCTTCATTTAGGTCACCCAATACTATCACATTTCCTGAGATTTCAAAGGCTTTTTCCAGGTTTCTGTCCAATTTTTCAAAAAAAAGATTGTCAGCAGTTTTGGGGCTATAAAATACGCCTAATAGGTATGATTCTGATTTTGTTTTAATCTTAACCCAAATTGACTCTGTGCAAAATACCCCAAGTTCTTCCATTCTGGAATGCAAAATGTTTTCGTTAAGGTACACCAATATTCCTCCACCATGATTATTTCTGTCCTTTCGATACGGACTGCTAAATTTCGAGCTAAACTCAATATTTGCATTAGTGACAACTGAATCAAGGTGTGTTTCAGTAAAGCATAAGATGTCAAAATCTAAAAAGTTATCTTTTAAGTACTCCAATTTATTCCGAATACTTCTAATGTTACAATGGAGAATAGATAGTGAGTTTGAGGTGGTAGGAGGTCCTGGATTTGACTCAATGTCCCCAGCTTTAAGTAGTAGTAACAGTAGAACCGTTAAAATTTGAAGAGACATGGTCTTGTTTGGAATAAAATTATCACAAAAGTAATTTTTCATGCCCAGCAGTACCTTAACACTAAGATCAAATATAGTTGTGAATAGATTTACCTTGAACTGGGCCCTTTTTCTGTAACTGTACCCTTTGCCATGATGGGTTCCAATGGCCGCCCTCCAAGAAGTCAAGTCGTTACCCATAAGGGTACAGCTTAATGCCAGCTTGATGGTCAGCCACTGAAACCACAACATCGCACAGCCAACAGCCTGAAACACCTGAGACAAAAGGACAGAAAGAGAAAAGGAAAAGGATAGATGAAAGATGAATAAGCAAAAGATATAGTAAGAAAAGAGACATCAGTAACGAGTAGTTTGGTAACAGTCAAAGGGAGGCAACTCAGGAAATTAAATATTATCAAATACAATATGCTATTTAGAAAAGAAGAAAAAGTAAACTATAAATTTGACTAATTTTCCACAAATTCACCATTTTTTCTTTTAAATATAAATTTTAGAGAGGTACTTTAGCCATAAGGACTAGAGTCCGAAAAGTCATATTACATGTAGTATCAAAATAAAAACAAACTTTAGCCGTAGAGTAATCTTAACCTTAAATTCGCTCCATGAATAATAACTTTCCATCAAATTGAGTATCAACAAGTACCCGGTTACATACTTATAAGTATCACAAATGTCCCTCAAACCAAATGTAATCGTGTTAGTGTATAGTTGAAGGTATTTCCAGCAATGGCCGTTTGTTTACCTCCTTTCATTTTGACCTTCATATTAAAAATTGATATATATATATATATATATATATATTTTTAACAAGTTTCAGCAATTATTCTAATAAGGTTATTAATTAGAGGTCCTAGTGTAGTTCATAAATGCTAAACAACGCTTTTTAATAGTTAATAAAACTTTAATTTTTACCTGAAAATATGCGAAAAAATACCAGAAAATAGGCAAAAGCAGGTGTCTAGCTCATATCTAACGGATCCAGATAATGAGATTCTTTTTTTTTATTGCGTTCGGAACGCCATATACTAGTCGGTCTCTTTACGGCAACGAGTTCACTTGTCTAGTGAACATGCGCAAGACAAAATAGTTTTCTTCAAGTCTGCACTAGTTTGGTTGTAAAATGTTCATGTATTTGTTTACTCTTCATGTATTTAATAATAATTCGCTGTGTGAGATAATTACTACTAATCTACACAAAGATAAACTTTTTAAAAATCTTGAATTTTAATAAACTCCAAGTACGTCGATGCTCCAGAGTGGGCCCTGTACTTTAATAGGAAGAAGAAGAAGAAGAAGAAGAAGACGCGAACGAATATTTTTACCGTAGTTTTCGCAACACCTTGGCGTTCTAAAGCAGAAGGAATATAGCCGAGGTTTCCGATTGCATTTTTATACACATTCGTAACTGATTAGCATATAGACCTACATCTTCAGCCAATCAAACTGCCTTTTGCATCGTATTCGGTCATTTCCGTTTGACCCGAACTCAAAATTAGAAATAGGAAGTTTCATAAAGGACAAGGTCAAAGAAATCTAAAATAATCAACCAATGAAATTCGGAATTCCCATATACACATTTATCACGCATCAAACAGCGTGTTTTGACTATGGCACCCAACCTCAACACAAGTCTAAGTCTTACAAGAAGTAAAACCGTAAAAACACGGGGTTCTATCGGCTTATCAAAGTAAGTATTATCCATAGAAGGTTTTCAACACATTCAATCAAATTATATTTCAGTGTCAATAACAACTGTGAAAATAAGAGTCTCTTCTATGTATCGTGTAACCGCCGAGTCGCCAACAGTAAAAAGTGTCGTTTGCTCAAGACGTTTGTGTCGTGTAAAAGCGAAAGTAGGTAGCAATTTGTTGAAATGTCTTTCCCAGCTTACAACTCTACTTCTGACTGTAGTTCTGAATTTGAGTTTCATCAGGTTCCAAACAACTACCTTAATTGTATGTACATGTATGGATCTACTTAGTAATTAAAAATAAAAACAGTCTACCTTCAAATTTGTAAGCAGACTACATTTATTCAAAATAAACGAGTGCTGAACATGGGAAAATAAATGTTATGTGTAAGAATTAGTTGAACAAAAAATGTAGGATTATAGGTAGCCTTTGTATCATTTTGATGTTGTGCTTCAGTTTTTGCATCAGCTTTGGACATGAAAGCATTAATTGACCCTTTACTTCATGAATATTCATATAAGAAATAATGACATCATGAATATAATTAAGATATTCTTTTGCCATAGTAGAAACTAGAAGCATGTCTATATATATAAACAGCAGATCATGAGATGGCTCCTTTTGTTTCAGTCTGTCATATTTGTATGCCCCCAATCAAGGGGGGGGGGACTGACTTTGTTGGCTTGGCTCAAACTTTAATGTTGGCAATAACTTTGTAGCCATTGCACATACATACTTCAAACCTGGCATGTCTATGCAACTTACAGAGGCGAACATTTTTATTTATTTATTTTTTTTTGGGGGGGGGGGGGGTTGAGGTTTTTTTTTTTATTAAAATCAAGGTTATATTACAGTTAAATGTCACATTACGGGTCAACTTTATATTTGTCACAATCAGGGGCATAGTGTTTCACAAAAATGTGTTGTTATTAATACTGTTATCAATTCCAAGACGTTATTGTTATTAACGTGTACATCAATTTACCCCCTTACACATAACATCCATATCAAACCCGAACGCCATTATGGCCATTCAGGCCTTTGATTTTATTTCAAAAAGTATCCTTCCAAATATCTTCTTTAGTCCTGTTGGTGTATTAATAAGTCCTTACTATATGATAAATGTACCAATTTCACTTAATAGTCAAACGTTTTTTACCTGAAAATATGCGAAAAGGGTGTCATATAACTCACTTTGCCAGATTTTTTTCTTCATTTATAAATTCAAAAGGATCCTTCAAAATATCTTCTTTAGTCCTGTTGGTGCATTAATAAGTCCTTATTATATGATAAATGTACCAATTTCACTTTTTCCCAATACAACTATTTCACATATTTCACATATTTCACATATAGATGATTGCCAGATATGGACATGTCCATATAAACAATACGTTTTTTAGGCAATATTAGTTATGTTTTCCCTAATTGGAAAGGTAGTGCCATGCACTTAATGGTTTTGTATATATATAGTAATAGTTATGAGAAGGTTTTTGGTATACATTTTATAATGGTAAAAAATCTTTATATGTACATTAGCCTAAAATATCTTTAATACTGACAGGTGTTAACTTTAGTTTATATACATGTTTAAGGCCTCTGATCCTCAATAAATGCTTTTCTAACAATACTGTTAGAAGCAAGATCAGTGACGATCAAACTAAGTACAATTAGTTAATATTAACTAATATCTTTAGAGCCATCTGTCAGGCTTAGCAGTTTAGGGTAGGCTTATACAACCCAAACTATTTTAAAACTGATATTTGAGTGCCTCTGTCAGTTTAAGCATTCAGGACTGAACTTGTCTGGGCCCCCTACCCATTTCGAATTTAGTCGTTCTTTAAAGGAGTTGATCGAGGGTGCCAGTACTATATCATTGGGGAGTTTATTCCATAATTTTATGACCCTCTGACTGAAGGTGGTCCTTCTTAGTTCAGTGCGTGAGCGCTTTGTAAATACCCTCAAAGAGTTACCACGCGTGTTCTGCGAATAACTAGGGGGAGTTGGGAAGAGTCTCTCCTTATCAACATTATCTATACCATGTAATATTTTATATGTCTGTATGAGGTCAGCTCTTATTCTCCTGTATTCCAGGCTTGGGATCCCTAGTTCTCTCATTCGTTGACTGTAATTAAGACTGGACATGCCCTTAACTATCCTGGTAGCTCTACGCTGTACATTTTCGATAGCTTTCTGGTCTTTTTTGAATCTAGGCGACCAGATTGTTGATGCATATTCTAAGTGCGGTCTGATTAAAGCTTTATATAATGTTAGAAACATTTCTTTAGACATATAATTGAAGGATTTAACAATCAGACCTAACATGCGGTTAGCCTTTTTCACTTTTTCATTAGTGTGCAGGTTGAACGTCAGGGCAGGGTCAAAGGTCACTCCAAGGTCTTTTTCTTGGGTTACATATTGTATCTCTTGCTGCTTGTTATCTTGATCTGTTATGTAGTATTTATTGATAACACCCCGGTTTCCAATGTGTAAATTCTTACATTTTTTAATATTGAATAAAAGTTGCCACTTTTTTGACCATCTGCTTGCCTCGTTGATGTCTTTTTGTAGCTTGACTGAATCTTCAACATTATCAATTGTTTTATATATCTTTGTATCGTCAGCAAACAAACGTACGACACATGAGATTGCCTCAGGGAGATCATTAATATAAATAAGGAATAATACTGGTCCTAGTACACTTCCCTATATTTCAATCACAGCAAATTGTCCAATAAAAAGCACATGTTCAGTATGTTCCAGGTCATATTGTTTATCTGCAGCAGAAATACCTTAATTGTCTATTCGTTTACCTTGTGGCATACACTTAGCAATAAAACACACTAGTTTTGTTTAAAACAGATAATTTTTCATGCCACCTGGGTAACCGATGATTGTTGTGGTTGCTGGTGAGATAATTTATGTAATCGGGAATATTTCCAGTGCTGTGAACGGCACCGGCCAGCACCGTGTAGACTGGGTACTGGTCTAAGTCAGTGTTTTAGTAATATCCGTAAATCTTCACGGTTAAGAAAAAAGTTTTTTGAAAGCAAAGCTGCGAAAATGATGTTACCTGTATGTCATCTATTAAGACAGCCTTTACACTTGAGATTAATTAATTCTAATCGAAAGTTGTTTTCCCAATACCGCAAACATTTAGTGAATTGCACGTTTGCGATACAGGAATCAAGACCGACTGCCCTGACCCAAGTCCAAACATTGGATTGTGCAAGTTGCAAATTTCAAGGCATAAACACAGGCTAGTCGAACGTTTCGACTTTCCACACAAGCAATTGAGACCGTGGCAACGCCTGTATATAAAATGGCATATTGGTTCAAAATTTAATGAAGAGGATTTCTTCAAAGGCGTTATTCATTCATTTTTGTTTATATCGGAGTGTGTCGCCAATGGAAAAACTAGGGATTTGTATGACATAGTGACTGATGAAGGAATGCAAAACATACCATATTACACGACCCATGCCATGAATGCGTCACAAGAAGCATATTTAGTTGAGGAAACTGACCTAATTGATCTGTATGTCAGATCTGCAAATATAAGATCAATGGAGAACTATGACGAGCACAGGTAAGGGTGGTCTCATCAATGAGCTGTAAGTGTTAGTCAGATTGCTGTTTTTGTGATGATTACTGGCTTACAGTCTCATGGCAATACATCAAATATGGGGTGTAAATCTTTTATTTTCTAATTTACAATCTTGTCATGTTGGACCTAATTTTCAATGTAAATGTGCACTTTTGTGGCAAAATTACATCATCAAACAACAACTGACTTAGCTTAGATATGCTCATAAATCCACACTAGCTGTTGGTGTCATGCGATGTGAGTGTATACACACAAGTGCAGTGTATTGGTTATTGTAAGCACTAAGAGGATACGGATCAGGGTCCGAATTTAGGCTAAAACTTACAGGCATTATTTTGCCAGTTGCAAAAAAAATAAACTGGCAAAATTAAATTTCAAATCGCATTTTCAATATTACTATGCATTATTTATAATCCTTTTCTTAAAAGTTGCACTGGCAAAAAAATTGCAAGTACCAAATATTGGTACTTGCAAATTTGAAATTTTACTTGCATTTTGCCAGTATGCCAGTTTAAATTCGGACCCTGCGGATTAAGTTGATTAAAAGCAACCAAAAAATATCTTTTCTTGTCAGGTACATACATTTATTAATATTTATACTACTGCATGTCGTTATTTAAGAATTATGTTGTATTTGTGAAGAAAATCCAACCCGACAGGAATCATTAGGTGTGTACTGAGAAACATTTGAAGTAGAACCTATCTTAAGCGACCTTATTGTAATTGATTGGACACAGGAATCTTAAAAAGCAGGTGGTTGCTTAATGCAGGGCAAAAGTAATGCAGAAAGCTCCAATAGGAGCTTTTGGCATTGCTTTTGACCTGCATTAAGCTACTGCCTGACTTACAGACCCTTAATTAGACATCATGTCTACATCTACATTGTATGATAACGAAACTCTGTCGAAATAGACTATTATGTTTCGGGTGTGTAGCATTGGCAGAAGAAAAGAAAAGGATGATAGGGTAGGTAAAAAGTAGTTAGTTGAAAGAGTAGAAGTCCACAATATAAACCTGTCTGACAACCATGGTGGCCAAGGGTGACAGACACCCAACAGCATAATTAGGGCCCCACATGAAAATGCGGGTGCCCAATAGTAATCAGCTTGTCTGTTTGTCCGTCCATCCCTTTTTGGTTTCCGTACAATATCTCCTTAAGGAATGGTCCAATTTTCACCACACTTGCTCAGTGTACTTGATATCCAAGTACCTCGCATGGGTTCTGTGTTCGGCAATTTCCGCGCATGTTTTTGTAAGTTGCAGGCATTTTAACTTTGGCTGATGCAATCTGATTAGCCAACTGTGTTCAGCAATTTCCACGCATTTTTTCGTTTATTACTGGCATTTTAACTTTGGCTGACCAATGTAATCTGATTAGCCAATTGGTTTCCACGCAATATCTCCTCAAGGAATGGTCCAATTTTCATTAAACTTGCTCAGTGTACTTGATATCCAAATACCTTGCATGGGTTCTTTGTTGGGAAATTTCCATGCATTTTTCGGAAAATTACGGACATTTTCACTTAGGCTGCTGCAATCTGATTAGCTGATTGGTTTCCGTGCAATATAATATGAATATATCCTCAAAGAATGGTCCAATTTTAACTAAACTTGCTCAGTGTACTTGGTATGCCTGTATTATTGGAACAAATAGGCCTAGGGCTTCCATACTTAGTATGACCATGCCAACATTTTTTGCCACCTTGACCTTTGACCTACTTTTGCAAAAATCTTTAAATGCCTATAACATTTGAACAAACAGACCTAGGGCTTCCATATATACTTGATATGCACCATTCCTGTGTCCAGCCCTTTCCAACAATATCATTGTTTGCCCTTCTGACCTTGACCTTTGACATACTTTTGAAAACATTTTTAAATGTCTATATTATTGGAACCAATATGCCTAGGGCTTCCATTCTATTGAATGAACATGCCAACATTTTTTGCCCTTCTGACCTTGACATTGAACTTTGACCAACTTTTGCAAAAACATTTAAATTACTATAACATATATGAACCAATGGACAAAGCAGGGTTACAGACAAGGTTTTGATGCAGTTGGGTATTTACTCCTTGATTTTTTACAGAATTGGGTATTTGCAATTTTATTGGGTATTGGCAATTTCGTAATGGGTATTATTCATATTCTCAGTAGGTATTCTATTTTTTTCTTCTTTTTGCTATATTTATTTGCTTTGTGTTACTCATTGTTTTGAAATTTTAATTTTAATTGGGTAAATACCCCAATACTCCCCTTATCTGTAACCCTGGACCAAGGGCTTCCATACTTCATATGCAACTTTTTTTGGGTTCAGATCTTTCCAACAATATTGTATTTGCCATGTTGCTTTGACATTTGACCTACTTTTGCAAATTCTTTAAATGCCTATAAAATTTGAACCAGTAGGCCAAGGGCTTATATACTTCTAATGCAACTTTCTTGTCTTCAGACTTTTCCAATCATACCATTGTCATAACCATGTGACCTTGACCTTGATCTTTGACCTACTTTTGCAAAACAAATCAAATGCCTATAGCAATGCAACCACTAGGCCTAGGACTTCCATACTTGGTATGACCATGCCAATATGTTTGCCTTTCTGACCTTGACCTTTGACCTACTTTTGCAAAAGTCTTTAAATTCATATACTTCCATACTTGGTATGCATCTTTTCTGTCTTATGACTTTTTCAAATATACCAATGATTTTTACCATATGACCTTGACCTTTGACCTACTTTTACAAAAAGCTTTAAGTGCCTATGACATTGGAACCAATAGACCTAGGGCTTTCATACTTGGTATGACCATGCCAACATATTTGGCCCTTCTGACCTTGACTTTAAACTTTGACCTACATTCACAAGTTTTTAAATGCATAACATTGGGACCAATAGGCCTAGGACTTCCATACTTGGTATGTATCTTTCCTGTCTTAAGACTTTCCAACCATACCAATGTTTTTACAATATGACCTTGAATTTGACCTACTTTTGCAAAAATTGGACAAGGTGAGCAAAGGGCTTCTATATTTGGTATGACCTGACCTTCACCTTTAACCTACTTTTGCAAAAATCTTTAACTGCCTATTATATTGGAACCATTAGACCTAGGGCTTCCATACTTGGAATATATCTTTCTTGTTTAAAAATATTTTTAAGTTGCTGAAAATTGGTATTTGGTTGCATTTTGGTTCTGATATTGATGCAATTAAGTTTAAATTGGAAATTGAATGCTTTTTTTGTTCAGTATGACACGTTTTAGACTTAACTTTTAAACAGGCGAGCATCAGGTGGCTTTGACACCATTTACAGGCATTTTCACTTAGGCTGCTGCACTCTGATTAGCCGATTGGTTTCCATAATATATCTCCTCAAGGAATAGTGCAATTTTCACCAAACTTGCTCAGTGTACTTGATATCCAATTACCTTATATGGGTTCTGTGGTTGGCATATTCTGCACATATTTATTGATGATGATACCATCTGGTTGGTAATTATTTCTGTGACATATCTTCTGAAAGATTGGTCCGATTTCTATCAAACTTGCTCACTATATGCTTATTATTCAAGTACCTAGCAAAGAGTATCCAGTTAAGCAAACTACATGTATATTTAATTATGCTGCTGCAGGTCTGCATTAGGAAAATCAGGCTTACAATATATGTGATACCTCTTATGCGGGCGGGGCCCTTTGTCGTCAGTAGTCTAGTTTTTCTAATCTTTGATCCTTACTTACAGTTGCCGGAGCCCTTATAGAAATATCATGTGGAGAGCTCAAGGTTGAAGGATACCATGTCGGGAGCCTCATCTACTGTAGCTGGAAGAGAATTCCACAGGGGTATAACACAGGGAAATAAGCTGTGTTTGAAATCTCATTTTCAAGGGTTGGTTTGCCCTTGTACGAGAAGATATGGCAGTGACGTAGTGTAGTCTGATGCTGGAATGTCTATTAGGTTGTGGACTATAATGCAGAGCATCACTAACTGTAGTCCACATTTGTGTACTCTAAATTGTGATATCTAGCTACTTTCAGTTTGAGACTATATTCCCCGCAGACGGCAACCAGCTCATTGATGAGGCTAAACTAACTGTGCCTTGGCTTTCCGTGATTCCAGACTCTACCAGCCCAGTTCGTCTAACATGCTGCTCACACTGCTGGTGTTCCGGTACCAGTTGCAGCACTTCTCTATACCATCTCAGTCTTGTCTTTGGCTGCATCTGTATGCGGATTCCAGACGGTGGCACAGCATTCAAGACGAGGCCATCTTGAATAGTTGCTTAAGACAGGTTCTACTGTGTGTAAAAGTTATTGGAATGGGATTAAATTCAGTCTCGTAGTCTGATGCTAGGATGTCTATTAGGTCATGGACTATCTTGTAGAGCATGACAGTCATTGACTAACTCTGTCTTGGCTCTCCTTGATTCCAGACTCTCCTAGCCCAGGTCTTCTAACATGCTGCTCACACTGCTGGTGTTCTTGTACCTGGCTGTGGTGAACCTTGCAGAATGTCTTTATACCATCTCAATCTTGTGTTTGGCTGCAGCTGTATGCGGATTCCAGACGGTGGCACAGTATTCAAGATGAGGCCATTTTGAATGGTCATGGTTAAGACAGGTTCTACTATGTGTAAAAGTTATTGTAATAGAGTTAAATTCAGTCTTGTACAGGTAAATGTTGGAAAAGCTATGTCATGGATCATGTACCAGTAGCTTGTTAGCTTAGTACAGTTTAGTGGTATTGTGGGAGAAGTTTTGGTCCTGACTTTGTATCTCCCTACATGTTCTATGTATCAAATATATCTATGTATTCTCCCTCAGCTCAAAACAGGGAGAAGTCAGCAAGGTTAGGGAGAATTTTTCTCCCAAATCGCCCTCTTGCTTGAGCCCTGTAGTAGTGGAAATAACTGCACATTTGTGTCTCTTATCATTTTGAATTTAACTGATATGCAGGGTTCAACAAATTAACTAGCCGCTTGCTCAAGACAAGGAAATTTTGACACAAGTTGGTAATTATTCAAACTGACTTAAAATAGTCTACAGGCATGGAAATTGTGTTTCATTTCTCTGCTGTAGAAAAATATAATTTTTTCACAAAATCTGTTTCCAAGTTTTACGGATCAAACTGTAAGATTCAATTTAAGGCAAATTGAACCCTTTGCATAAAACCTTTTCATCATACCAATGCTTTTTCACTCCTTTGCAAACAGATTAGACCCAGATCAGATGGCTCCTGAAGGAATCGTCTGATATTTCTTGCATGAATATTCAACAGGGAAAGAGTTAAAATTACTTAATAAGTATGTCCTGTGGATACATTCCTGTGTTTTTTTAGCTCACCAGAGCACAAAGTGCTCAGGGTGAGCTTTTGTGATCGCCTGATGTCCGTCGGCGTGCATCGTGCGTCGTTCGTCGTCAACAATTTGAACCTTTAAAGTTCTTCTCCTCTGAATCTACAGGGGTCTCAGCTTTCATCTTTGGCACATAGCAACATCTGCAGGTCCTCTACAAAAGTTATATAATTATACCCCTGGGGGTCAAAATTGGCCCTGCCCCAGGGGTTTTCAGTTTTCAATAGAAACATATAGTGAAAACTTTGAACATCATCTCATCTAAAACTAGAAGGTCCTCAGCTTTCATGTTTGGCACATGGCTTCAACTTCAGGACTTCTACAAAAGTTATATAAATTATGCTCCTAGGGTCAAAATTGGTCCCACCCCAGGGATTGCCAGTTTTTTGTAGCTCACTGCTTAAACAGCCCATGGGATCACTAGTTATGCATAGGAAAAACTTTAAAAATATTCTTGTCAGAAACTACACGTCCCAGAGCTTAGATATTTGGTGTATAGATTTACTTAGCATAACTTTATGAGTTTTATAAGTATCATAGTTCTGGGGGTAAAATTGGCCCTGCCATGTGTGTATGGACTTCTTCACATCAGAAACCAAGTCTAAAGGTTTCTCCTTAATATATCAGCCTGCAGAGCTGAGACCAGTCAGTGTGAGTTCTTATATAATCACCCTTAGCCTGATCAGTAGAGTAGAAATTGTGTTTAGACAAATAACACACACTCATTAAAGATTGAGAAAACTGTGGATAATTCTCAATATGCAGAACACTCTTGAAGCTTTTTTTCATACCTATGCTCTGCATTCAGCTACCAGATATCAATATAGAGCATGTCTGTTGTGAATTTCAGCTTAACTCTTTGCATGCTGGGTAATTTTGTCATCTGCTTAATTGTTGTCTGCAGCATATTTATAAGTTATCCTAACTTCACACTTTCTTTCTAAGTTTTTCAGAAGTTCAGTCTCATTGACAAACAGTTTGGATATCAGATCAGGCCCCACATTATGTTGGCCCTGATCTGGATCCAAACTGTTTGCATAGGTCATTAGTGGTGGGAGAATCCCACTACACACTTTCTTTCTAAGTTTTTCAGAAGTTCAGTCTCATTTACAAACAATTTGGATATCAGATCAGGCCCCACATTATGTGGGGCCTGATCTGGATCCAAACTGTTTGCATAGGTCATTAGTGGTGGGAGAATCCGCCTCTAGCATCCAAAGAATTAATACAAGTTCCAGTGGTCTATGCTCTATCCATTCTTTCACTACATTCTTTCAGCATCACGTTCAGGTCCTCTACAAAAGTTATATAAATTGTGTCCCTGGGGTCAAAATTGGCACCGCCCCTGGGGTGTTAAGTTTTCAATAGAAACATATAGTGAAAACTTTGAAAATCTTCTCCTCTGATTGTCTGGTGAGCGATGTCAGGGCCATTCTGGCCCTCTTGTTTACCGTTAAAATGCGTTAAAAAGCATATTTATGGAGTAACGGGTTAATTCAGAGCTGTACTTAAAAGGGGTATATAGAAAATCCTAAGTAAATTATTTCTTATATTTCTTCGTGTGACTCTGACTTCAATGTATCTTACTGCTACCCATTAGAATTGACTTTCAGAGGTAATTCTAATTGGTAGCAGTCAGATAGGGTTAGGGTGAGAAATAAAAGCACTTGAAATCTAGCATTGTGCATCTTATCTACAGCCCTGTTACCAACTTAAAACATTACCCCATAGGCTATTTTTAGAAACAACCTCTTTGAATATATCTACCAAAAAGGAGGATTAACTAGAGAAAAGGAAAATTTTAGAATTATATAGCAAAGAAACCATTGTGATAAATAGAGTATTTGCTCCTATGGAGCAAATGCTCTATTTTTCCACAATGGTTTCAAAATGTTACTTTTACAGAGGCGTAGAAAGGCGTATTTATGGAGGAAAGGGTTAATTGCTTATTTTGCAAGCCGCTGTCTCATATATTCTTTCGATGCAAGTTACTTCTCATGGTAAACATAAACAGGCACATTGATAAGAAGTTTGTAAAATTTACTAGAAAGGTCATAATGCCAACTACTGATGGCAAAAAATTACAATTGACTGTTGTTGATTTTCCCCTTGACAAAGTAGTTTTCGATCATTGATAACAATCAGAATATTGCTACTTGAGAGTATTATCTTTAATAGATATCTCTTGGGCATAACATTGATTAACCCTTTCCTTGTTCTATGTTTATTTCAAATTTCAATACCTACTGAATATTCATATACATGTACAAATTTGTTATAATGAAACATGGAGGGTGGAACATTGTAGCCATTTTAGCAAGTATAGAAACAGATCTATCAAATTTCATAAGAAAACAGAGCAGACCCTGATCAGACGGCTCCTCTAGGAACCGTCTGATCTGGGTCTACTCTGTTTGCAAATGCGTGAACACACGTTTGTATGAGGGAAAGGGTTAAAAGGAACTTCTTGCATTTTATACAGAGGTGGTAGCTTAATGCAGAACGAAAGTAAAAAAGAACCTAGTTATAGTCTACTTCCAGCCCGATGGACCATTCAGCCGACTGTACATTTACTCCCCTGGTCATTGAGTCATTTGCCTACAATATTGAGCACTGCTAACATGATGATATGACGCAATCATGCAGCCGTAGTACTGGCTAGTGACTCTCACAGGTATCCATTTTAACCCCTGGGTGGAGAGGATGTGCAAGTGGGAGACACTGAAAAGCGTCTCTGAAATTTCCGGGAGGGACTGGGATTGGTAGTCAAGCGCGTTACTACTAGACCACCGCACACCACTAAGTAATGTAGAAAGCTGCTAAGGGAGCTTTCTGTCAGCATTAAGCTACAACCTGTACTTTAGAAAACCTGTATTTCTTTATTTAACCCTTTATTCCATTAATACACCTTTTTATGCCTTTGCAAACAGAGTAGACCCAGATCACACAGCTCTTGTATTAGCCATCTGATCAGGATCTGCTCTGTTTACTTATGATAAAATATAGATATCATTCTACAGTTTCTGCCATCGCCAAACTCCCTTTGACTGTATGCTATTATAACAATAAATCAGATGTCCTTGTTTCTTACATAAATATTCATGGAGTGAAGGGTTAATGGTTATTATGAATCCCTTTATATTTATTATATCCCTTTCCTCCATAAATACGCCTTTCTATGCCTCTGTAAAAGTCACTTGTTGAAACCATTGTGATAAATACAGCAAATGCTCTATTTATCACGATGGTTTCAAATTACAAAATTTCCTTTTCCCTAGTTAGTGCTCCTTTCTAAAAATGGCTATGGAGGAAAGTTAGATATGACTATGAGCCCCCTCCCCCCCCCCGAAGTTGGAGGGCATTTAATAGAGTGGGGGAATTTGTATGGGAGAATACTGTATAGTCTTTTTTAGCTCACCAGAGCACTTTTGTGCTCAGGGTCAGCTTTTGTAATAGCCTGATGTCCGTCGGCGTGCGTCGTCCGTCGCCGGGCGTCAACAATTTCAACCTTTAAAAATCTTCTTCTCTGAATCTACAGGGTTCTCAGCTTTCATCTTTAGTACATAGCATCATCTGTAGGTCCTCTACAAAAGTTATATAAATTATGCCCCTGGGGTCAAAATTGGCCCTGCCCCAGGGGTTTTCAGTTTTCAATAGAAACATATAGTGAAAACTTTGAAATTCTTCTCCTCTCAAACTAGAAGGTTCTCAGCTTTCATATTTGGCACATAGCTTCAACTTCAGGTCTTCTACAAAAGTTATATAAATTATACCCCTAGGGTCAAAATTGGCCCCACCCCAGGGATTGACAGTTTTTTTCTAGCTGACTGCATAAACAGCCCATGGTATCACTATATATGCATAGGAAAAACTTTGAAACTCTTCTAGTCAAAACTACATGTCCCAGAGCTTAGATATTTGTTGTATAGATTAACTTAGCATACCTTTATGAGTTTTGTTAATATCATAGTTCTGAGGTTAAAATTGGCCCTGCCCTGTGTATATATTTTCACATCAGAAATTACAGTCTAAAGGTTCTACAGGTTAAAGTTTTCCTCAGATAAGCCAGTGCTCTGATAGGACTTGCTGGTCAGTGGGAATGTATTGGTAATCACCCTTAGCCTGATCAGTAGAGTAGGAATTGTGTTTAGACAAATTACACACACTCTTTTAGATTGAGAAAACTATGTGGATAATTCTCAAAATGCAGAAAGCTTTTAAAGCTTTTTTTCCATATCTATACCCTGCATTAAGCTGCCAGCTATCAATATAGATCCTATAACTAAGTTCAGCTTAATACAAATTCAAGTGTTCTATTGCATCTTGGAGAGCAGTGTCTATTATTAGCTGGCTATTTTAAGCATACATAAAAGGTAGGTTATTTCCCTTTCACACTTTTTGATTACAACTGGATTGCCTTCCTTCTGGATAATGGCAGTTGCAAATTAGATCTGACCTGTAAATAGAACAAGTAACCCGTTACTCCATAAATATGCATTTATACACCTTTGCAAACAAAGTAGACCCAGATCAGATGGCTCATGTAGTAGCCATCTGATCAATCTGCTGTATTTGCTTATGATATAATCTAGTGCAAATTGCATTAAATTATTTTTATTTTGTGTACAATATACATGTACTTATAATATGTTTACTTAAGCCTTTCCCTTATATAAATGAGTTTTCATGCATTTGCAAACAGAACAGACCCAAATCAGACGGCTCCTATAGCAGCTGTCTGATCAGGGTCTGATCTGTTTGTCAATGGAATTTGAAATATGTTTCTTTACTTTCTAAAATGGCTATACTGTCCCACTTTCCATATTTCATTACAACTATTTTGTCCATGAATATTCACTAGGTATTGAAATTTTGAATAAATATAGTACAGGGGAAGGGTTAGAAGTACATCAATCTTAAGATATGAATAATAATATGAACTCATGAAGACGTAATGAAAATATCTGAAATTTTGAACATAAGTATAGATTAATTTATTCTTTCTGAATTGAAATTTGCCCCACCCCAGGGTCGGCTAGTTTTCTATAGAAACATATAGTGAAATCTTTGAAAATCTTCTTTCCTGATTGTCTGGTGAGCGATGTCAGGGCCATTCTGGTCCTCTTGTTTTTGTTTCAGGAATGTTAAAGTTGTAACCTGTGGTGTGCGGATCAGATATATTAGAGACTTACATAAGAAGTTGGCAGAAAAGGCAGTGGTATTGACGAAAAAAAAAAAAAAAAATTCATTTTTGCTAGAGGTGTTGAATCTTTTGTTGAAACCAAATCGTATGGCAGTGCTTGAATTTCAGAGGGTATATGACCAGAGCCTAGAGAATGCTTTATCTGATTGGATGGTTTCTGGAATTATGTATAAAATTCCAGAGCTTATAAAGTAATTCTGGTGATATCAGAAACTTATGATAAACGTCTTACTGCTGTTTATTTGCTGACACTGTTCCATGATGATAAATGTCCTACTGCTGTTTATGTGCTGACACTGTTCCATGATGATAAATGTCCTACTGCTGTTTATGTGCTGACACTGTTCCATGATGATAAATGTCTTACTGCTGTTTATGTGCTGACACTGTTCCATGATGATAAATGTCCTACTGCTGTTTATGTGCTGACACTGTTCCATGATGATAAATGTCCTACTGCTGTTTATGTGCTGACACTGTTCCATGATGATAAATGTCCTACTGCAGTTTATGTGCTGACACTCTTTCATGGATTGTCTCCAATTTTGCTTTTGTGAACTGTGAAAAAGGGAACTCAGGGGTGTTTTGGACAAGAAAAGTTGATGCAAAGAATGCAGATATCTACACCATTTGAATTCATTACTGTTTGATTTTGATTTTACTGACAAACTTGCTTGCAACAGCTCGACACAGGTGTCAGAATGACCGTTACATATATGTGCATATGTTTACAGGTTACATTTGTTCCAGCTGTAGCTTTATTTTGCACAGAGAGAAATCATTACATATGTAACTTGTCATCATGTATACCTATAAATAATGTATAAACTCTTTTGGCGCCAAACACTTTGATATGCATTAGATAACAAAACTGATGTTATTTTAATTCTTAAATGGAAAAATAAGGTGATGCCAAAAGGTTTGAATCCTGATGAATGAGATGAGATGCAGAGTTACTTAGCGTCTCATCAGCTTCCTAACTATTTACAACAGGGGCGTTCCAGTGAGGCAGCACTATAACTTGTCTCATGCAGGTACAGTCTGCAAATAACTGAAATACTGTTGGTTTGACGTAAAACCCAACTCACTCACTAACTATTTACAAAGGAAATAATGAATTCTCTAATGACAAGATATGTGTCATAATTGCTTATTGTGAGGTAAAGGGGTAATTATATAAAATATAGACTACAGTAAAACCTCTCTATAACGGCCACTAAAGTGTGTTAATTAGTTTGGTATTTAGGGCAGGTGACTGCTTAAATCAAGGTGAAAGTAGAACAGAATGCTCCTATAGAAGCGTTCTGTTTTACTTTCACCTTTCTTTAAGCAGCCACCTACCTTTAACACAAATTACTTGATGTAATTTAGTGGCTGTTATAGAGAGGTTTTACTGTAGTTGTTTCAGTTACAGTACTTGACATTTACCATTAAGCAGGAATTAACCCTTTCCTTGATATAAACGCATTTTAACGCATTTGCAAATGGTAGACCCAGATCAGATGGCTCATGTTGGAGCCGTCTTATCAGGGTCTGCTCTGTTTGTTTATGTCATAATATAGATGTGATTCTACAGTTTCTGCCTGAGCCAAAAATGTCATGTGTTCATATGCCATTTCAAAAAATAATCTAATTAATACTCATGATGTCATTATTTCTTACATGAATATGCAAGAGGGAAAGGGTTGACATTCCAGTATCCATGCATACAGATACACTTTCCTGATTCTTTAGTAATAGATACGTAAGAAATGTATTTATTTTGTGTCCATTAGCCCTTGTTAGTAAAACAGGCATACTAACCCTTTCCCTCATGAATATTTATACAATTTACAACTTCATGAATTTTAATTAATCCTTTCCTTCATATAAATCCCTTTTTATGCATCTGCAAACAGAGAAGACCCAGATCAGATGGCTCCTAGAGGAGCTCCTAGAGGAGCCATCTGATCAGGGTCTGCTCTATTTGCTAATGGAACTTGCTAGATCTGTTTCTTTGCTTTCTAAAATGTATACAATGTTCCACCTTCCATATTTCATTATCACTATTTTGGCCATGAATATTCAGTAGGTATTGAAATTTGGAATAGATATAGAACAGGGAAAGGGTTAACCTTACACATTGAATACCAAGTAAAAATGTTACCACCAGTTGCAAATAATGGTTTTTAAGATATACTTTGAGTTTTAATCCTTACTGTGTGGGACATGGGTCACTAATGTCTTTTGCAAAGTGTGTAGACCCAGATGAGAGGGTCTTCTAGGAGCCCTCTCATCAGGGTCTGAACTGTTTATCATGTTACCATTTTCTTCAGAAAAATATCTAAAAATTCACCATAAGCTTGACTTGAGCTTGAATTTTGGAAAGAGTCCATTTGAAAAGTCAGTGTAGTAATATAAGGGTTAATGTCCTTCACTTAGTAGCCATTACTTTGAATGATGAGCGTGCTGACCTCACAACTTTTGTTTGTATGGTAATGAGTACAGTAGAACCTGTCTTAAGTGACCAGTTATTCATTTATTAGCTCACCTGAGCAAAGCTCAGGGTGAGCTTTTGGGATACTTGAATGTCCGTCATGCGTTGTCCGTCGTCCGTCGTCAACAATTTGCTTGTGAACACTCTAGTGGTCACAATTGTAGTCCAATCTTCATGAAACTTGGTCAGAATGAATGTCTTGATAAAATCTCGGACGAGTTCGAAAGTGGGTCAAGTGGAGTTAAAAACTAGGTCAAATAGTAGGAAAACCTTGTGAACCATCTACAGGTCACATTTTTAGCCCAATTTACATGAAACTTGGTCAGAATGATTGTCTTGATAAAATCTCGGAGGAGTTTGAAATATGGGTTATATGGGGTAAAAAACTAGGTCACTAGGTCAAACGGTAGAAAAACCTTGTGAACACTCTAGTGGTCACAATTTTAGTCCAATGTTCATGAAACTTGGTCAGAATAAATGTCTTGATAACATCTTGGACGAGTTCGAAAGTGGGTCAAGTGGAGTAAAAAACTAGGTCACCAGGTCAAACAGTAGAAAAACCTTGTGAACACTCTAGTGGTCACATTTTTTGTCCAATCTTCATGAAACTTAGTCATAATGATTGTCTTGATAAAATCTCAAACGAGTTTGAAAGTGGGTTATGTGGAGTTAAAATCTAGGCCACTAGGTCAAATAGTAGGAAAACCTTGTGAACACTCTAGAGGTCACATTTATAGCCAAACCTTCATGAAAAGTGGTCAGAATGATTGTCCTAATAAAATCTTGGACAAGTTTGAAAGTGGGTTATGTGAGGTCAAAAAGTAGGTCACTGGGTCATATCTTAGAGAAATCTAGTTTACACTCCAGTGGCCACATTTTTAACCCAGTCTTCCTCAAACTTGCTCAGAGTGTTTGTCTTGGTGATATTAAGGTTGAGTGTGATCATGGGTTGGGTGGGAATAAAAAGTAGGTCACTAGGTCAAATCTTAGAAAAATTACTTTAGAGGGCACATTTTTAGCCCAATCTTCATTGGTCAGAATCATTGTCTTGATGAAATCAATATACTAAATCTTTGAAAATGTTGTTCTGCAGAACCACTGCTCATGATCCACTATCAACATTGTTCATATATTGCCCCGAAGGTCAATATTGACCCTACCCATGGGCTACCCAGAAATCTATGGTAATCAGGTGAGCGATTAAGGGCCATCTTGGCCCTCTTGTTGAACATGGGAGTCTTAAAAAGAAAGTGGTTGCTTAATGCAAGGCAAAAGTAATGCAGAAAGCTCCAATAGGACCTGGTTTAAAGACCCAGATTTTAAGACAGGTTCTACTGTTTTTCAAAGCAATGCACTTGTTCCTGTTAACCCTTAACTTCATGAATATTCATGTGAAAAATGACTTAACCCTTTCCTCCATGAATATTCATATAGGAAATAATGACATCATGAATATTAATCAGATTAATTTGTTATACTAGCACATGAGCACAGGAAAGTTTGGCCGTAGCAGATACTGTAGAATCATATCTATATCATAAGCAAACAGAGCAGACCCTGATCAGACAGCTCCTACAGGAGCCCTCTGATCTGGGTCTACTGTTTTTGCAAAGGCGTAGAAAGACATATTTATGGAGTAAAGGGTTAATAAGCTGAACTTTTATCATGGTACATGTATATGGACTAAGGAAAAAGGAATTTGCAGAAACTGAAGTATTAGCTACAACTAGGGGCCATAAGCAAACAGATCAGACCCAAGTCAGGCAACTCCTACAGGAGCTGTCTGATCTAGGTCTTCTCTATTTGCAAAGGTAAAAATGTGTGTATACATGTATGAAGTAAATATGAGAGGATATCTAGAATTTATGTTGACAATCTAAGTTTCTTAGTGATGTAATATTCAAAACAGTGCATTTGTTAGTTTGAACAATGGTTTGAGTGAATTCTCGCTCTCCATGCCTGGCAGTCCTGTGGATTGGTACCACTCATTCCTAGAGACACACGGTCCAGTGCATTTGTTAGTTTGAACAATGGTTTGAGTGAATTCTCGCTCTCCATGCCTGGCGGTCCTGTGGATTGGTACCACTCATTCTTAGTGATGTAATATTCAAAACAGTGCATTTGTTAGTTTGTTATTTATTTTTTTGTTATATGTTTTGTTAGATTGTAGAAATGTGTTATGCTTATGAAATTCATTAAGCCAAATGCCTTTGCAAATAGAGTAGCCCAGGACAGGCAGACAGCTCCGGTAGGAACTGTCTTACCCCTCTCTGCTTTGTTTCCCTATTGAATTTCAATATACAGTAAAACCTCTCTATAACTGCCACCAAATTACATCAAGTATTTTGTGTCAAAGGCAGGTGGCTGCTTCCAGCAAGGTGAAAGTAAAACACAACACTCCTGTAGGAGCCCTCTCTATAGGATCGTTCTGTTTTACTTTCACCTGGCTTTAAGCAACCACCTGCCCTAAATACCAACTAATTATCACAATTTAGTGGCCGTTATAGAGAGGTTTTACTGTAGAACTGATTCTACGGTGTCCATCATGACCATAAATTCATATGCCAGAATAACAATTCATGCAATTGACATTCATTAGGTCATTTATTTCTCACATGAATATCTGTCAGGTAAAGTGTTGGGTTATGTTGAAATTGAGAATTTCCTCATTGTGCCATTAGTTTACTTAGTTTATGATGATTTCATATGGAAATCCAAACTAGTTGCTGTGGAATAACAACAAAAACCATTTCATATAACAAAAATGTTCTGAGTTATATCCGAGATAATTTGCTCATATCTGTCTGTGGCATAGTAGTCAACCGTTTACCTGAGATGCCTTTCCACACCTTTGCAAACTGCGTAGACTCAGATCAGACAACTCCTGAAGGAGTCACCTGATCAGGGTCTGCTCTGTGTGCTTTTGAAATAATATAGATTGTGTCATGACCAAACATTCCTGTGTTCATGTGCAAAAGTTATATTAATCTAATTAATATTCATCAGGCAGACCAAAGCTGTCCTGGGTTGACCTAGTGAATTTGGACCGTGTGTCTCTAGGAATGAGTGGTACCAATCCACAGGACCGCCAGGCATGGAGAGCGAGAATTCACTCTCGACGAGACAGCCAGGCCTCACCCTTGTAAAAGGAATAATCAAAGACCTGGATAATCTAATTAGGATGATGATGATGAATTGTTCTATAAATATTCATGAAGTAAAGGGTTGTGTTTTCAGAAAACACATACAGTTAAACTCATCTAAACAAGAGTTCAAGTAGAGAATTTAGATATTTTAAGCAAGCTGATGCTTAATGCAGGTTGAGCCATACTGAAAGCTCCTAGAGAAGCTTTCTGTATGACTTTCACTCTGCATTAAGCTGCCACCTGTCTGGAAAACCGATATTAATACTAAATTGAACATTTGGTTTAGAGAGGTTTTACTGTACTTGAATCTTTGGTCAAATATCCTCTCTAGAGCCACACAAAATTTTATTGAACTGTCAACTATCATAAAGGGGCACAATATAGCAAAGTCAAAACCCCTTATATATCATATGATATTGACAGTTTTTAATGAGACAAAAGAGGCTTGTGGTTTTCTTATAGTACTTCTCAAAACAGGCTTGTGGTTCTCTTATAGTACTTCTCAAAAGAGGCTTGTGGTTCTCTTGTAGTACTTCTTTGCTTAAATTTGTCAGTTTTCTGTATTTACCCCTAATATTAGATCAACCAGTCTTCCTTCTGCATCCAGTTGTAAAACTTTTGGCACTACAGTAAAACCTCTCTATAACGGCCACTAAATTACATCAAGTATTTTGTGTTAAGGGCAGGTGGCTGCTTAAAGAAAGGTGAAAGTAAAACAGAACGCTCCTATAATAGGAGTGTTCTGTTTTACTTTCACCTTGCTTTAACCCTTTCCCTCATATTGACGACTTTGGACGACTATAAAAGTCACTTTGTGAAACCATTGTGATAAATAGAGCATTTGCTCGTATAGGAGCAAATGCTCTATTTATCACAATGGTTTCAAACTACATTCTAAAATTTTCCTTTTCTCTTAGTTTATGCTCCTTTTTGGTAGATTAATTCAAAAAGGTTGTATCTAAAAATAACCTATGAGGTAATGGGTTAAGCAGCCACCTGCCCTGAATACCAAATAATTAACGCAATTTAGTGGCCTTTATAGAGAGGTTTTACTGTATTTTAATAACTTTTGAAGAAACTAGTCACCCATAGAGAATAATGCAGACTCTGATAAAGGCTAAAGCTGCTCCTTTAGCAGCTCTTTGACATGGATCTACACGTTTTGCAACTATATCTGCCCAAACATTTATGATAGTTATAGTACATTTGTTTCTTAACCCTTTCCCTCATAGGCTATTTTTAGATCCAATCTCTTTGAATAAATCTAATGAAAAGGAGCATTAATTACAGAAAAGGATTTTTTTTTTTTAATTTTGTATTTCTGAAACCATTGTGATAAATAGAGCATTTGCACCTTAGGAGCAAATGCTCTATTTATCACAATGATTTCAAAAAGTGACTTTTACAGAGGCTTAGAAAGGTGTATTTATGGAGGAATGGGTTAATAACACATGCAATCTTTTGATTTAAATAAGATTACTTAAATGAGATGAAAGTGAAACTTGCCAGTTTGTTTTAGTTAATCTGTTATTAAAACTGCAATTTTTAAATATCAAGCTTGTCTTGTTTTGCCTAAAGATCTCCCTACAGTTAAACTAACATACGAGGGTTTAAGGCACTCTATATTTGCTCTTGTACTCTTTTATGCTCCCACACTGTATGTGGGGGCCATAAAGTGTTACACTTGCCTGTCCATACGTCCTGAAAATCTTGTATGTCTATACCTTTTGATAGGAATTATTTTTTTGTACAAATATGCTTTTTGAATTTTGCAAAACACAAATGTTCCTTTTGGACTTTGCAACATAACTGAAAGTGGCAGTGAAGGGCATCCCAAAGTTTTAGCTACCTTTGTCCATCTAAAGTGGCAACTTCTTTTAACCCTTTACCTGTTAAAGGCACCTTTGCAAGCAGAGTAGACAAAGATCAGATAACTCCAATAGTGATCTGTTTATAGAATTACATTTGTCCTGTTATACAGTTTCTGCCATGGCCAAAATATGTGTTCATATGCTATTACAAAAATTTAAATTAAGCTAATAAATATTTCAGGTCATTATTTCTTTTATTAATTTCATTGGACAGTGTTAAAACTGAGTAAAAATGTTTTTGCTTCATGTTGACATCCATACAATTATATAATGAAATCAGCAAAACTTATTCAAAGTAATTTGAAATAGCGTATAGAGCAGAGTGATCTTGGTCCAGAATGTTTGCAAAATTCATAAAAACGAGATGTGTTTGTGAAACACTATGTCCCCGATATGACCTTTGATCCTGAAGGATGACCGTGACATGTCACCCCTCAAACTGTGCAGCTTCATGAGATACAAATGCATAACAAATCTGTATCTCTACTGGTTCAAAAGTTATGGCCAATGTTAGTCGGTGATTTAACCCATAAATTTGACCTCAGATCTTGAAGGATGACCTTGACATGTCACCCTTCAAAATGTGCTGCATTATGAGATACATATGCATACCAAATATCAAGTCTGTATCCATACTGATTCAAAAGTTATGGCCAATGTTAAAGTCGGTGATTTGACCTTTGACCCTGAAGGATGACCTTGACATGTCACCCATTAAAATTGGCAGCTTCATGAGATACATATGCATGCTAAATATCAAGTCTGTATCTCTACTGGTTCAAAAGTTATGGCCAGTGTTAAAGTCGGTGATTTGACTCATATATCTGACCATGAAGGATGACCTTGACATGCCACCCCTCAAATTGTGCGGCTTTATAATGAGATACATATGCATGCCAAATTTCAAGTCTCTATCTGTACTGGCTCAAAAGTTAAGACCAATGATAAAGTTGTCCTCAAACAAACAGGGCAAAAACAATACCCCCCCCCCCCCCCCCTTTGGAGGCATAAAAAGTTCTACATAAAGCTAAAGGTCAAATACCTGGAAAGATAAGTGAACAAACTGTACCATCAAGAGCTTTATTTTTCATATCTTCTACATTTAACAATTATTACACTGCAGAAAACTATAACTGTAAACTATAGGCAATAACTGCAAGCATGAGGTTACAATGAAGGGCCCCTTTACCTGTTAAGAGACACATTTGCAAACAGAGTAGATCCAGTTCAGACTCCTCCTGAAGGGGCCAATTAATCAGATTACAATATTTGCTTATGAAATAATGTAGATCTGAATTTACTGTTTCTGCCAGGTTAAAAAAATAACTTTTTCATGATGCTGTTATAAAAATTCAGCTAAGTAATGTTTATACTAGATATATTGTATACTATTTCTTGCAAAAATATCAAGTAAAGAGTAATTTAAAATGACCCTATGGTCAACAAAAATGCCCCTTAAGTGATGTTTATGGCATTAATGTGTGTGTGTACACCGAAGGAGGGTAACATCAAACCATACAGCATGCAAAGCAATTGTCATCTGTGACTAATTCCAAAGTTGTTGTTTTTTCTCCGATGTCTCTTCAAACAGCTTGAATTCTGATGAGACACAGTCTCATCTGGATCCAAACTGTCGCCCCATTCCCTCATACTGATGCCTCTGTAAAAGTAAGTTTGAAAGCCAATGTGATAAATAGTCTTTGCTCTATAGGAGCAATTGCTCCCAATGTGATAAATAGTCTTTGCTCCATAGGAGCAATTGCTCCCAATGTGATAAATAGTCTTTGCTCCATAGGAGCAATTGCTCTATCACAATGGGTTAAAACCACACACTTCTTATTTTCCTTTTTATCTAGTAAATGCTCCTTTTCTGTAGTTTCATTCAAGGGGTTAGATCTAAAATTAGCCTATGAGAGAATGGGTTAACAACGGTAATTACAAAATAGCTGTTACCATCCAAATACTGGTATATGTACAAAATGCTCCCCGATAAACATGGCCCAGAAGTTATTAATCATAAAATTAGCTCTGTGTTTTTAAGTTCAGAATTTTTGTAATACCATAGCTTGATAGCAAACACGTGTAAATTGGCAATTAGAAAGATGCATGTATCAAAATCTGATCATTAAAGTGATAATCCAACTCGGATCAAAACTGGATTTTGAGTAAATGGTGTTTTTCTTAAAGATTTATAACTTTGGGCCCAGTTGCAGAAGTCTTCAACTCTTACTGTGTGAGACACGAGTCACTAATGTCCTTTGCAAACAGTGTAGTCCCATATCAGAGGGCTCCTAGAGGAGCCCTCTCATCAGGGTCTGAACTATTTGTCATGTTACACTTTTCTTTAGAAAAATCCCTAAATATTCACCATAAGCTTGACCTGTTTGAATTTTGGAATAGTCCATTTGAAAAGTCAGCGTTGTAAGGTTAAACATTATGGACCTATGATTAAATTTGCAAACAGATTTGATTCAATTAACTCCATGTCTCATCTAAACTGTATGAAATTTTATTCACCTTTGGTAGGTTGACACCAAGTATCACTTCTCTGTCTTCTGTCTACCTGTATGTCTGTCCATTCGTCACAATTTTTGCTTCACTTTAATTTGCATCACACATTTGCTAGCAGGTAATGCATGTGTTCCTTCAAACACCTTGAAAATTTTGTAAGTACATGTACATTGTAACTATGTACTTTGAGAATTCTGTCGTCTAACTGTCTGTCTGTCCATCCAGCTTTTTTTAATTCTTTTTTTTGTGTAACACATTTACCATTAGGTAATGCACATGTTCCTTCAAATACTCATTTGAATTTATTTTTAATATCTACTTTGAGAATTTTAGATAAACAATTCTTACAGACAAAATTGCTGTATTTATTGTTAAAAGAGTAACCTTCAAAAACACACAACAGGTAGGGGGACTTAAGTTATCAATGAAGGTGATTAAACCTTTGAATGCAGGAAACAAGTGGACTGATCAGGATCTCTGTTTGCCATTCAAAATTCTCTAGCAAATTGTTAAACAGAGATGGAACATTTCTCCGTGGATATTCAGCATTCAAAGGTTTAATACCCTACCACCACATTCATCACAAGGAGCAGGTATAAGACAAAAATTGTCTATGCACTAATAATAGGAGGACTTTAATATCACGTGCTTAACATATAAACCACAGTAAAACTTGTAAAACAACTGAATAATGCCCAATACAAAAAGTATGTTAACAAGATGTGTTTGTGAAACACTATGCCCCCGATATAACCTTTGACCTTGATGTATGACCTTGACTGTAATAACTGTCCCCTAAAAATGTTCACCTCAATAAGTTGCACACACATGCCAAGTTTGAAGTATGTAAGTGCAATGGCGACAAAATGATTGCTAACATTAAAGTTGGTGGCAAACAGACAAGCCAACCAACGTTAAAGTTGTGACAGACAAACCAACAGACAGAGCAAAAACAATATGTCTCCCGCCCCCGATCACAGATCTGAGTATGCATAAAAATAACAACTAAAACTATCACCAGAGTTGATAAATACTCCCGCCCCCGATCACAGATCTGAGTATGCATAAAAATAACAACTAAAACTATCACCAGAGTTGATAAATACTCCCGCCCCTCACATGGCAGCCTTGATCGCCAAGTATCAATTCTATAGCTATCAAATGGACAGAGGAGTATAGGATACCAGCCACCATTGACATCATATCAAAAATAACTCCCTTCCCTACTCAAGGTTCAACTGGGTCTCTCCTTTCACAGGCTATCCTGGTTTTGACAAGATTCTTACAAGTCAAAATTTTGTACTTGGGTTGCATAATGTGTATCTGTAGAAAATCCTAGCACCGTACAGTCCACTGCTTTCCGTCGCAAAACCTTCCTGCACTTAAACCATGTCGCCAAAGAGCTAGTTTATCAAGCTGATATACCAAACAAAACCTCGCTGTTACATTACTTTCCCCTCCAACAAATCTGGATCGGAGATTTGGCCTCGAAAAGAAGCATGGGTAATGTTTTCATCCCATCGATGCTACAAAATGTTGAGCAACACTAGTATGAACCCCTGGTGGTTATCCATCCAGCTAGCGACGGAAAAGTTCATTGTTTAACCCATTCCCTCATATTGATGCAGTTTGACACCTCTGTAAAAATCACTCTGAAACCATTGTGATAAATAGAGCATTTGCTCCTATGGAGCAAATGCTCCATTTATCACAATGGTTTAAAAACTATATGATTATAAAAAAAATCCATTTCTCTAGTAGATGCTCCTTTTCTGTATATTTATTCAAAGAGGTTGGGTATAAAAATAGCCTATGAGGTAAATGGTTAACTTTGCAACATGTTCCAGGACTCAAACCCAGTCACAATAGAGCAAGCTATCTAGCAAGGAGAGTGTATAGTGCTGACATACCTTTTTCTGATTTTTTGAAGCAATATTCATGAACATAAATCGCAGAAAAGTAACATAAATTGTGCAAATATTTAAATGATTTTTACATAAAAAGAGTGTAGGATGGAAATATATGTGTCACCTGCCTGGAGACAAAAAACGCAAAATAAATAGATCGATGGGCGACATATGTTAACATAGGCAACACCAAAATGATGTAATGTCAACTAAAGAGTAGGATCTATCATAATTCCATAAGCAAACAGAGCACACCCTGATCAGAAAACTCCTATAGGAGCTGTCTGATCTGGGTATACGCTGTTTGCAAATGTATGAAAAGTGAGTTATATGACGGGAGGGGTTAATTAGTCATTGCTGGAGGAGATTCACACTTCCACAAATAGCTTGGTCAAGAAATAATTTGCAAATTTATCAAAGGGAATGATTTGCAATTAACCCTTTCCTTCATATAAATGTGTTTTCACGCATTTGAAAACGGAGGAGACCCAGCTCAGATGGCTAATCTGTTTGCTGATGGAATTTAATGTTTTT
Organism: Azorinus chamasolen; assembly: GCA_963576725.1. Classification (NCBI taxonomy): domain Eukaryota; kingdom Metazoa; phylum Mollusca; class Bivalvia; order Cardiida; family Solecurtidae; genus Azorinus; species Azorinus chamasolen. Next base: position 81,774,115 of record OY755236.1, on the reverse strand, counting down.
TTACTTTCTAAAATGACTACAATGTTCCACCTTCCATATTTCATTATAACTATTTTTTCCATGAATATTTAGAGGGTATTTAAATTTAGGATAAACATAGTTAAATGCATAAATACATACAAATACATATGAGTAAATGTATATTCATACAACCGCAAACGGTGCAGGTCTGGGACAAACAGTGCAGTCCCAGACCAGCAGCTGCATTTGCTTTGATCAGGATTTAGTTTGACACTTCAGCATCATATATATCTCATTATCCAACTTAATGCTGGACAAAAGTAATGCTATCAAATGAACTTTTTGCATTACTTTTGCCATACATTAAGCAACCAATCGCTTTTTAAGCCTGCTGTGTTTAATCAGCAAGTTACCTGCTTTAAGCAGGTTAACTGTATTTTTACAATTTAGTACATTTCTCTTCCTGTTTTTGGCACATACATGTATACATCTAGTTTACACCCATCAAGTATAAAACACTGAGTATGTGTAAATAAACAAATAAATAAATTAAAATATATAGCAAAATTTCATACAATACAAAAAAACAGTTTAAGGTACTTGCCACAATCTACAAACGAATCCAATTGATTGATTTTTCTAAATGTAACATGACAAACGGTGCAGACACTGGTGAGAGGGCTCCTCTAGGAGCCCTCTCATCTGGGTCTACACTGTTTGCAAAGGAAATTAGAGATTCATTCCCGGCATTGTAAGGGTTAACCCAGTCAATATACCATGTGGTCTACTGCGTTCAAAAAGAACATCTATTCATTCTCTATAACTATGACCAGCAATTTTATCCCCTATTTGACATTGGTATGAATGACAGTGGCTTAGGCAGTTTTTAGTATATGAAAGGAATTAAATGATATCCAGCCTGTGGTTTCATAAAAAATAGTTTTGCAAATATTCACTACAATCTTGTAGGAAGTGGAAAATTAGCTCTGCCATTGGCAACCACTTTATTGACCAAGGCTTATTTGACTTAGGTACATGTATATATAAAAAGTACATTCCATGTCGAAATCAGATTTGATAGAGATTTTTAATAATGATTTAAATGTTTCACTCTAATTAAACATGGAAATATCAGCCAGGTTCTGGCATGTAACCACTGTTGCAATATTGTAAGTAAAAAAGAAAATTGTATATGTTTTATACTTATGGTAATTCAGTTCTAAAAGTCAGTTAAAAAAATCAGTATTATATAAAAACTAATACTGACCATACATCATGACATGCATAACTAGTTCCTGGTTGCCATGTTTTCTGATGAGGTAAAGTGATTGATGAATTTTAGTAGAGGATAATTTCTCCAATATTATAATGAAACCTGGCATTTAATTTCAGAGAATCGTTTCAATTTTTCCCTAATCTTTAATATACCTGGAAAAAAAGCAACTCCCTAGTAGCCATATTTTTGTGTAACCCTTTACTCCATAAATTCACTCTTCTATGCCTCTGCAAACAGAATAGACCCTGATCAGATGGCTCCTATAGGAGCCGTCTGATCAGTTCTGCTCTGTTTACTCATATGATATAGATATTCTACAGTTTCTGTCACGGCCAAACATTCCCGTGTCTATGTGCTATTATGACAATATAAATAATATTCATGGTGTCATTTTTTCTCACATGAATATTCATGGAGTAAAGGGTTAATCACTGTAATGGCCTGATCAATTTGATTGGTGTCATCTCTGAAAATTTCTGCAAAATTCTGTTGAAATCAAGCTGGTTTTACATACATGTATATGGAAAAGTTGCTCTACCTTTGACAGACACATATTTCGGAGAATTAAACGTATTAACAAGTTTCATAGTGAGTAACCACTAGATAAATACTACAAAATTTGATAGAAATAAGGCCAACAGATTCAGACGACTTTTAGTGCATTTGCAAACAGAGTGGACAAAGATCAGACAGCTCCTTTAATCTTAAACCTACACCATTTGACCCCATATTCAAGCACTGTATAAATGACACAATTTTCACAAAATAAATTCATTTTTGACTCTGCCCTTTCCGTACCCCTATGACTTATGCCTATTACCGTCGCATCTGTGTTGTCATATGAAGTTCTTCAATCGATACCTCAAACTGTTAAAACCTTACTGTAATTGTGGAGGTGCAAAATATTGCATCCAACAAATTACTAATTAGAAGGACAGAGCGATTCATATACATGACTGTTTCTAATTTATTATTTGTATCTCATTTTATCTATCAAAAAATACAAGAGGTCAAAATACCATCAAAAAGCATTTATAATTTTGCCTTTAAAATAAAAACATTTTATAATTTGTTCAATACAATTTTAGCCCACCTGTTCTTTGGTAATTTGATGGTCACAAAATTTCACACCTCCATGGTTATGTCATGTATAATTTTTATTTTGCTTCGTCAAAAAAAAGTACAATGTAGTCTCTTCCAGCAGAACTTTTAATCATCAATATGTATTTCAGCACCAATAATTATTTCTTAAATGGACTGCATTGACTTTGAAACATGATTTGGTAGGAATATTTTCAGGGAATTGTATGCATTTACATTCAAAGCAAATAATTAGAAATGTCATATGTTTTTTTGACTTTCTATTAATCAACTTTGATTGAAAAAAAGAGAAAGAAAAATAATAATCTGATGTTAACAATTATTGTAACATTTAGATTTTTAAAGATTTGTCCTGATGAAGAAAAATGCAACTAGAACTATCACTAAAGGCGATAAATACCCCAGCGTGGCAGCTTTGATAGCAAATCCAAGTTTGTGACACCAATTGCCCATGTAACAGGACCAAAACACAAAAATACTCAAAGTTCAAGGAGAGATAATTCTGTAATGGCTGCAGATAAACATATGAAAATTATGCCTTGCACATATGCTATATGTGGTTATTATGTGTGGCAAGTATCAATTGAATAACTTTAAAATTGAATGAGGAGTTTATGACACCAATCCCCATGTTTCATGCCAAAATGACAGCAAATACTCAAAGTTCAAGGGGTGATTATTCCGCAATGCTCAGCACTAAACACATGAAAATTACATCTTGCACATCTACTATTCATGGTTATTATGTGTACCAAATATAAAATGCATAACTTTCAAACTCAAGGAGGAGTTTGTGACACCAACTCCCAATGTTTCATGCCAAAATGACAAAAAAATACTCAAAGTTCAAAGGGAGATAATTCTGCAAGGCCCATCGCTAAATACATGAAAATTGTGTCTTGCACATCTAATATTCATGGATATTAAAACTGAATTACTTTCAAATTGAAGGAGAAGTTTGTGACACCAGGTCCCCATGTTTCATTACAAAATCACAAAAATATATTCAAAGTTCAAGGGGAGATAATTATGCAAAACCAAGCAGTAAACACATCTGGACAGGCTGATTCCAGTATACCCACTCAAACAAGTTGGGGGGGGGGGGGGGGGGGGGGGGTTATAAAAATTGAATCTGCAAATGAACTAATTTTTTACCCCTTGCACACGCAGAAAACAACATTCATATGACATGTCAAACAGTGTAGCGAATGATCAGATGCCTTGTCAGAAACCTGGTAGCTGATCTGGGTCAATAATGTTAGGAATGGACTAATACATGTACTGATTTTCTTAGGGAAAAAAAGGCTAACCAGGTATTTATTTTACTTTTACAGTAAGCTTCAGCGACAAACGTAAATAAAATATCAGCTAACACTGTTGGCAATGTGTTTATAATATTCATCCATATCTGTATACAAATATGCTTTGTAATTCAGTCTTCAGGGCAGTCTCTGCGTTGGTCTGGTGTAGATCTCTTGTACCACTCTACCCAGGCACCATCATATACACCCACATCTTCCTTGCCACAGAGAAAAGCTGCAAATGCCAGGTTGCAGGCTGACACCCCTAAATGGTGAAAAACAATACAAAGATTCAAATCATGTTCACTGGGTATGAAGTTTGCTACAAGATTTTAACCCTTTCCCTGTTCTATGTTTATTTCAAATTTCAATATCTACTGAATATTCATTAACAAAATATGTATAATGAAATATGGAAGAAAAGGGGAACATCATAGCCATTTTAGAGAGTAAAGAAACAGATCTTTCAAATTCTATTAGCAAATAGAACAGACCCTGATCAGATGGTTCCTATAGGAACTGTCTGATCAGGATATACTCTGTTTGCAAATGCATGAAAACATGTTTATATGAAGGAAAGGGTTAACTCATTAAATCTGCCTATACACTACTTTGCAAACAGATTTGACCAGAGAGGTCCTGTAGGAGTGTGATCAGGGTATGCGCTGTTTGCTTGTAAATGCTACAGAACTGATTATCTAATCAATTTTCCTTTATTGTATGTTTTAACAAAACAATTAAACTAATATTCAAAATGGATGATACCTTACATTAATATAATTATTAAGTGAGAAATAGATATGACAACCAGTGAAGACCCAGAGCACAAGTTTCCTCCAGGAGCCCTTTGGTCTAGATCTACAGTTTTCCAAGTGAATTATTTCATTTTCAGCTTTAAATGGGTCACAACTGACACAGGGCCAGCAATTGAAATATAAATAATCAAACTTTAAATCAACTTTTTACTCCAAGAATAACTATGAAATAAATGATGACATCATGAATATTAATTAGACTAATTTCTAAAATGTTATATTAACATAGGATATTTTGGCCAAAGCAGAAACTGTAGAAGCGAATCTATATTATTCCATATGCAAACAAAGCAGGCCCTTATCAGACGGCTCCTACAGGAGCCATCTGATCTTGGTCTACTCTGTTTGCAAGGGCTAAGAAAGGTGTATTCATGGAGTATTTAAGGTTAAGAAAAGCAACTTATTTGTCAGTATCAGCATCTATGAAATTCAATCTGACCTCATTAATCTGGATTATTTCCAATTACACATTGATAGGTGAATGATTACTTCAAATCCACAATTAAAACAAATTGATAGACATCTTCTAAATGCCATTTACTTGTGGATAAATGTCTGATCAGGCTCTGCATTGTTTGATGCCAATCAGAGCATGTTCTGTGTTGCTAACTGGGTCCATACTTATAAAACTTTTAGTTGAGTCCGAGTTCGTTCTCAAGTTTTTGAATCAAAAGCTTGAGAACAGACTCGACTAAAAAGCTTTATAAGCATGGACCCTGGTGTGACAAACAGTGTAGAACCTCATCAGACGCTGCATTTTAAATGCAATGTTGTTTGCAATGACGAAAGATTTGTTCTTGTATAGAAGGGCTTCTTTGTTTTCTCACTAATATACTTCTATTGGAGGAAGATTTTAACTCTTACATGACAGAGATGCCTTTGCAAACAGAGTAGACCCAGATCAGATCACTCCAGTAGGAGCTGTCTGTATCTGCTGTGTTTGCCTATGAAATAATACAGATATGATTGTACAGTTTGTGTCATGGTAAAGGGGCCCTTAAATTGATAGGGGAAAAATACGTCATGAGAGAAAAATAGGGGAAATTAAATAAAACAATGTACATAAGAAATATTTCTATTTTTTACTGTAATACAGTAAAACCCTGACCACAGACATCTTACTGGTTAGGTTTAAAAGTTAATGTCTCTGTTTTTCCCAAATATTTCAATAATTCTGTTGACATCAGTGTCACTGAAAGTGGAGGGGATTTTTTTCAATCAGGGGAAGAATATATACTTTTTCAGGAGGGGAATGGGGCCCAATTTTGGCCCCCAAAAAACACTGCATCATGGATATTAAGTACATTAATTGTTATAATAGCACATGGACACAGGCAGTTTTGGCCATAGTAGAAACTATAGAATCATATTATATCATGAGCAAACAGAGCAGATCCTGATCAGACAGCTCCAACAGGAAAAAAGCCATCTGATCTGGGTCTACTCTGTTTGCAAAAGTGTAGAAAGACATATTTATGGAGTAAAGGGTTAATATTCCTACACTCATCATTTATTACATGGATACTCATCAGGTAAAGTGTTAACCATTTCAATCATGAATATTTAACCCATTCCCACTTAGGCTATTTTTGGACCTAACCTCTTTGATTAAATCTACCAAAAAGGAGCATTAACTAGGGAAAAGGAAATTGTCAGAATTGTGTAGTTTTGAAACCATTGTGATAAATAGAGCATTTGCTCCTGTGGAGCAAATGCTCTATTAATCACAATGGTTTCATAAAGTGACTTTTACAGAAGCGCCAAAAGGCGTCAATATGCGGGAATGGGTTAAGCAAGAAGTCATGACTTTATGAATTTTTATAATGTCATTGATCAAGGGAACTTTTGTCCATTTCAGAAACTGTAGAATCAGATTTATATAATTCCATAAGCACAGAACTGGATGTACTCTGTTTACAAAGGAGTGAAACATATTTATATTTGGGAAAGGGGTAAATTTAATTTCATAGAGTTCTATTTATCAGTTCATGAATATCTAAAATACCTGAGCCACATGTAGCAACTAGGGGTTTAGCAATATCAATGGCATGGCTTTTAAAAACATCCTTCAATTCATTGGCTGACAGCAAAACTCCCGCATCAACAACTGTCTGATCAGGGTTTGTGGAGGGTCCTTGAACTGCAGCAAACGGTATACTTACAGATCCAGGAATATGGCCTGGCTTACACTCTGTGAAAATAGAGAAAGAAAATGCGATAATAACCAATATTTAACCTTTTACACCATGAATATTCGTAACAGACACCACTTTAAACATTAATTAACATGTTATTGTACATGACTACCTCATAATAGAACACAAGTGAATATATAGCTATATACCAAATAGCATTTATAGGATTTCATAGACACTTAACAAGTAAGCAATTTACATTTAACCCTTTATCATTAATGCAAATAGAGTACATTCTGATCTGACAGCTCCTGTAAGAGCTGTTTGATCAAGGTCTACTCTGTTTGCTTAAGACATAGTAAAGAGGTGATCCTGCAATTTCTGAAATGTCCAAAAAATGTCCTTGTTCATTGGCCATCATAAAAATTCAGTTAAAGATGTATTCTGCTTATATTTGCAGAATTCTGCAAAACAAAATGGCTTCAGAATCTATCTGACTTCAAATAACTTAGTTTTTGTAAGACACAGCGATGCCCCCATGGTGGTGCTTGACAATGAATAAACTGTGACAACCAACTGCACATGTATACAAGGGGGACAGACAGACGTGACACACAGCCGGACGGACAGATGCAAAACATAATGTCCCCTGACTATCGTCAACGATAACAGATATGGAAATGGAAACATTTTAGCCAATCACATGGATCTTTCATAAAAATCAATTCTGTATACAGGAGCACTCCCATGAATCATGAATGTATTTCACTGTACATGTGTATGTCAACAATAATACAGTAAACATTCTCTTTTGCCCTTTTTCACTTCTAACTGGCCCCTGTCAGTCAGTGACTGTTAATTATTACAGTCTTCAATAGATATGGGGTCAATCTAAACTTGGCCAAACAGGTCCGTTAGTTTCTGCAAAATCGCAAAGTTCTGTTTTCAGTCCCTTAACCCATTCCTCATATTATAATAATATAATAATTTAACATAATGAAGATGATGATATGAATATGTGTACAAGTTTTTGTTGATTTTTAAGAAAAATGGGACGAATATAACTTTCATGAATAATCGTGATGCTATAATTTTTTGTATAAATATCGATGAGGCAACATTGCATGCACAGATTTTAATCTGATCCAATATGTTTTATGAAATTTGCATGTATCTGTTAAGAAATCCTCAATTGTAAACACCTTTCCTTGGCTCAGGTGCTGTCCCGCTGAACCTCCCAGATGGCCTTGCATCAATAAGCTGAAACTGTTCACTTTCTATATTGGTAAGTATGTCCTCAAAGGATTTAACCAAATTTGGAACATATACTGCTTTGAATTCCTTAATCGGTGGGTTTTCGATCTTAGATGTTACATCATACATTTCATTCTTCCAAGATCTTAGTCCGCCATCTAATACAGACACCATGGTGTGACCAAACACTCGAAATGTCCACCAGACTCTTGGTGCTGAAAATACTCCAAACATAGGATGGTTATTGTAAACCACAACGTGTGTATCATTACTGATTCCTAGTGCACCGACATACTTCTCAAAATCAGACACACTCGGCAGCATGTGTTCATAATCAGTTTTCGTAATACATTCGTCAATGTCAAAGAACTGTGCTCCTGGTATATGCTCTTTTTTGAAATTTGCGTATGCGTTTTGTCCACTATTGGGTAGAAAATAAGAAGCGTCTAAAACCCGTATGTTTTGTGGAGACTTTAGCAATTGTTCTGCCAGATTCTTTGCGGTAACTAAAGCATTAAACCTCATTTTTCTGGTCTAATGTATAAGATTAACTGTCAAAGATGTGTTATCGATCATCACTGTTCCTGATATCAATGTCAATCAAAGACAGTCGATGTGCGTGCGGTCGAAACCGATCATGGCCGCTTATATCATTGTAAACATCAAATTGTAAAGTTTCACCAATAATTTATAACATATCAAAATCATAATTTGAAAACAACCACAAATATTTGTGAAGTTACCAACAGTTTATTTTCTTTAGCTAATTATAATCAACTCATATTTTGAAAAAGACCGGAATTAACTCGTGTTTACATTTCATTGATGCAAGCGACACTAACAAGACAAAATGTCCGACAAAGAGGAACAAGATGGGCCCAAACTTGAAAAGAACAAATCTCCTATTTCCAGGAGAAAAGCTAAAAAGATGCGTGTTTTGTCAGAGTATCTGTCAAGACAAGAATCCAGGAATACAACAAAAATGGTGAGCTGATACCGGCATATAAGTTTTATTCGCATGCCTCCCAAGGTTGCGCGTAAACTCCCGTTTTTGTTTCTGATAACAAACTTGCGTTCTATTTGTAACAGCCTGTCCTATCACCATCACCCAGGGAGGCAGAAATATGCATTGAGAAACAAAAATGACAATAACGGGTTATAATTCTATTGATACTGCATAATAGACTGACCTGGATAGATTTCAGTCAAAACTCTACCATTAAAATACAAGCTAATCCAGCACTGATGGTAATCACTTTATTCACAGAACAAGATGTGATGCAAACTGTAATTTACATTTGGTATTGTGTTTTCGGTGTAACATAACTATAAATAGCTATTGACCGACATACTAAAGTAGGATATTGTCTAACATATATCAAAATCTAACCTGATGTGATATAAACATACAGTTACTATCAAAATTTACCAAATATAGCATCATATCACATGCAAATACATAATTTGAAAAGCTGAATACCATATCAGATATAAAAATTAGCACATGCAAATACATATTGTAGGGAATTAGTTCCGAGCTACAAATGTATACAGGCTTAACCTACTGGAAAGCACACAGTTAAAGTCCCATTATATCTTGGCATCATTTTTCTCTGCGAAAACTTGAAAAGATAATTTTTTTGCCTAAAGATGGTTTGAAAATACTAGCAAATAGGTCACAATGCTCGAAAAATGTTTTATTTACGAAGAAATGGACGGGGTTAACCATGGGATTTCCTAGTTAGCACGTCTGTTTCGATCTAGTCTCAGTAATAATCTGTAAGACAGCATGCTAATTTTGTGATGGTTGCCGTCTTACAGTCTCATGGCAGTACATCAAATACGAGGTGGAAATCGTTAATTTTCTAATTTACAATCTGTTCATATTGGACCCAATTTTCAATGTAATCTACACTTTTGTGGTAATTACATAATTCAAACAACAACTGACCTCAGATATGCTCATAAATCCACACTGCAAACCACACTGTTGTTGTCATGCGATGTGAGTGTATACACACAAGTGCAATATACATGTTACTGTAAGCACTAGGGAAACAGATTAAGTGGATTAAAAGCAACCAAAAATAACTGACTTCGGAAGATTTCTTGTTCAGGTACATACATTTAATACATATTTGTAAGTACTACTGCATGTCTTTCTTGGAGTATGTCGTATCAGGGGAGAAAATCCAACCCGACAGAAATAATTGGGAATGCCCTAACCTTAATCAGTTTTAACGCCTGTGTACTCTGTCGGGATATCGTTAAAACCGAAAGTAGCTTGATATCACCATTTAGAGTACACAAATTTGAACTAGTTTCGATCATGGTACTGTTTGTGATCACTGATCACTGGGTCATAGGCGTTGTCGTAGTTGTAGGCATTGGTGTCGGCAGCGGCCACATACAAAGACTTTAATGTAGCTGATTAATCAAAAAGTGTAAGAGGTATCAACATGAAACTTCATAGGTTGGTAGATCCCTTTGAGGAACAGTATATGCAGTGGACAAGCCATAAATCAGACCAGCGTTGTCGCCATGCAGCTCTTGTTGAACAAAATGTTATGATAGTGTTGTCAATGCTAACACTTTATATAGCATTTGAGAGAAGACTAGACAAGTTCTTGGGACAATCCTGTTCCAACATTGTGTACAATTATGAGGTACATATAGCAACTGGACGTAGAGCATGTAACGAAGAGCTGGAGTTAGAGGCTGATGACAGCCTTCTTCAAGAAGTTAACTTATGGTAACTCAGTGCTCCAGATAGCATCCGTACATCTGTAATGTACGGACAAATATTTTCTTTTGGTACAGATAAAAATTCAAATTCATACATACTTGTACGTATCATTTTTTTCCCATACGGATCCAATATCAAAACAATCCGTGTACAAAATCTACACATCAGAAAAATAAAATTGTGTAATCTTGCCAGTTGTTAGATGCCATAATGTCTGGTTCCCTGCTGCACTTCAACAGTATGTAATGGCAAGGCAGGTAATCCATACCAGACTAGACAACTTGCAAATCTTAAGTTGTCCGGGTGCTTATTTAATATAAAAAACATCAAGCGTTTCATCATACACTATAAAGATCACTGGGTACTGTCAGCCTCAAAGTAGAAACCAGAACCTTGCAAAAATGTCACAGAGCAAAATACTTGATTTTTTCTCGCCTGGCCATCAGCTAAAATCGGTCCCCCTGGAAACGTTACTTACACAAGTAACATTATTGTCTCAGGCATACTTGATGGCATAATCAAATACATTATTGGAAAAGCTTTGGGACATACAGGTTGGTAACGTGCTAAAGGCCTTGAGACACTTCATACCAAACACCAATACTTGTACAATGTATTAATACATATTAATACAAAAATATGTTTGCGAGAAAACTGCTTGGTTTTCGGATCGTATATAGACTTTTCCATCACCAGCTTTATTTAATTCAAACACGCATGATAAACATATAAGAGTGAATGTGTGAGATGGGAATAAACAGTGTTGTATCATAAAGTAGATCTTTTGGAATATTGCTTCATTTTTATTTTTAATTTGTTCCACAGATGCATTAATATGGTTGTATCGTGTAATATTTCTTATTAGTTATAATATTGATGACATACATTGCTAATTGGTTACTTTTGTTTTTAGCCTTTTGTCATGCAGTTTTCTGATATATATATTAATTACAAAGTTTGACACATACATTGCTCATTGGTTACTTTTGTTTTTAGCCTTTTGTCATTCAGTTTTCTGATATATTAATTACAAAGTTTGACACAATGGTCACACCCCCCCCCCCCCCCCCCCCCCCCCCCCCCCCCCTCTCCCCAAATGCATCATTCACAAGCTTTCCTCAAGCCTTTCTCGCATGATGACCCGACATTCTACATGACATTATATATATATTTTTTTATATTAATTAGATAATTCTCTGTAATGGTATATAACAAAGGAATTTTTAGGCATGGTAGGAATTGTAGAAATATATCTATATAATTATGTAAGAAAACAGAACAGAGCCTGGTCAGGCAACTCCTACAGGAGCCATCTGATCCTGGTCTACTCTGTTTGCAAAGGTATTAAAAGACGTTTAGAAAACCATTCCATGTTTGTCATGTTTATTTTCAGGTTGCTAATATCCTGAAAAAAGCTGAAGCTGATCTCACTGAGGAAGAAAGAGAAACACTCGGCAAGAATCAGGAGATTGTCCAGAAGATTCACAGAAACCAGGAGAAGCGCCGGCTACTAGCACAGCGTACACAGGAGGTATACAGACAGCTTGTAAAAAGATAGCTAATGCAATGCATGTACACAGGGTCATTAATCTAGAGCTAGTTCTATTTGGACAAATCTTTGTAAATTTTGGATCCAAATGATGTGAGTAATTAACATCTCATAAGGATCCAAACAGTTTGATACTGGGATGTTTTTTGATCAGCAATGACAAAAGTTGCTACTTAACCCTTTTGGCGCCATATAAATTTCATCTGCTAAGATTGTTGTCTGCTTCAGGTTTAAACCTTTCCTTCTTTCTATGCCTCTGTAATAGTCACTTCTTGAAACCATTGTGATAAATATAGCATTTGCTCCTATAGGAGCAAATGCTCTATTTATCACAATGGTTTCAAACTACACAATTCTAAAAAATTCCTTAATGCTCCTTTTCGGTAGATTTATTAAAGAGATTTAACCCTTTCCTCCATAAATATGCCTTTCTACGCCTCTGTAATAGTCTCTCGAAACCATCTTGAAAATTTTCCTTTTCTCTAGTAAATGCTCCTTTTCGGTAGATTTTTCAAAGAGGTTGGATCTAAAAATAGCAGATGAGGTAATGGGTTAAAAGTGGCATTTCCTCAATATAAAATTATAATCCATGTCAAACTGTTTGGATCCAGTGGAGCCGCTGAGTTTCTTGGTGTCTCCTCTGGATCCAAACTGTTTGCAAAGGTTGTCATGAATTTGTCAATGGCGGCGAAAGAGTTGAGGATTGATATAAAATATAAGTTTTGTAGATGGAAATATGCTCTGTGTGGTGAATGTTAACTAACAACTTTTTTCACAATATTGAAAGAACTTTTCAGGGATGGCATTCATGTACAACCATATTTTTGTGAAACGAGAACATCTTACAGCGTACACCAAGGTTAGCATGGCTTCTGACCAGGTTTTGTACTGTTTGTCACTCGTAAGCAGTTACAGTTTTTAGCTCACCTGAGTATGCTCAGGTGAGCTTTTCTGATCACCCATCATTCAGCGTCTACTCTAGCTGGCCGTCCGTCCATCAACATTTGCTTTAAACGACATCTCTGAAACCGTAAGGCAGAATTTATCCAAACTTTACATGGATGATCTTTGTATCATGTTTTATCAAAATTGCAAAAAGAATCTGGATCCATGTAGAACTCTGGTTGCCATGGCAACCACAACCAAAAATCTTTATTTAAACACTTTCTCCAAAAGCAGTGGCCAGAATTTTATCATATTTTGATAGGAATAGTCTTCTTGTGACCCTTTAAAACCAAATTGTTAAAATCATGTTGATGTCTAAAAAACCATGGCCGCAAGGGGAGGGGCTAGAATTCTTTATATAACTTTATAGAAAACCTTTAAAGTTTTCTTCTCCAAAGACAGTTGTCCATTTTGATTGGAATTTGGTAGGAACAATTCCCTGGTGACCCTTTTTGCGTCACCTACTGAGAGGCAGTGTGTCACTTAGGGATCACTTTTCCGCTGTCTGTCTGTCAGTCACACTTTCCTTTTTTTTGGTTGTCATTTCTAAACTAATCATTATAGAGATTTCAAATTTCACATGTGTCTTCCTCTCATTGAGGACCATTGATGTAACTAGGGTTCGTCACTCTACATGCAGTACTTTTTAATTATTCCCCTTTGTTCCGATTTTCGCACTCCAGGGGGGGTGAACAGTTTTTGTGTCACCTGTGAGCAGGTGACACATGTGTTCCTTCAAACACTCTTGTTTTAGAATTGCTGAAACCATGTTGTATGTTTAATTTCAGTATAATATAATTAGTCTATAGGGGAATACTTTAAAATTCTTCTACTCCAAAACCAATTGGTCCAATTTGAATGGTATTTGGCAGAACTCTCTACCAAAATCGCTAAAACCAAGTTGATGTGCAAAAAAGAAAAAGCCATGACTGCCAGGGATAGGGCTAAATTTCCTTATATGTCATTAGGGCAGAAATTACAGTCATTACATTTCTCAGGCAGAAACTACAGAATCAGATCTTTGTTATACCATATTAAAGTCCCTTGGGGTCCTGAGATCGAAAAAATGACACTTTGGTGTTTTTGATACAGTGCCCATCCATTTGAAAGAAACTGCTCTTAAAAAAGTTTCAATTGTAAGGTTTTGTGTTATATGTTTTTTTTTTTTAAAATCGATGAAAATGAAAGTAGGTTTAAATATAGAGAGAAAATGAAAGTAGGTTTAAATATAGAGACTGTGAGTATGTTTATTTCTTAAATTTCTTTCCTATTTTTTTTGGAGACAGTGCTCATTGCACTTCGGCTTCTAAGAGACGCCTAAATGCATTGTTTGATATCGAGAGGCACATGCGCAAAGTGTTTGCTATATTTATAGCAAATATTGATAAAGAACTGTCATATTATTTTGACCGCTGGAACAAAAAGTACAGGGCGATATATTTTAGAGTTTTATTGTTGTTTCTGAACAGAAAACTATCAAATAAAAAGCAAGACTGTTTAAATGGTATACTGAAGGGTACATTCAGCATATATTTATTTTTTTAATGCGAAGGCGTTCAGGGACTTTAAGCAAACAGAGCAGACCATGATCAAATGGCTCCTACAGGAGCTGTCTGATCTGAGTCTTCGCTGTTTGCAAATGTGTTAAAAGGCATTTAGAAAGGGTTAAACTAGTTGTTACTGTTTTTACCTTTGGAATGCTGAACATGTTTAATAAATCAGTCTGAAAGGATTACATTTGGTAGAGGATTTCCAGTGACAAACAGTGTGGACAGACCCTGATCAAAGGGCTCTGATGTATATCTTCACTGTTTGTAAATGTCAGTACATTTCTTTTCAAATGGTTTAGCTAAAAAGAAATAGAATAAGTAAGAATTGAGAGAAGGGGAAGGGGCTTTATTTCATTACCAAACCCTACCAAAATTCCTGTTTGAAAATTGTCTTGAATTTAGTGAAAAAATTAGGTCAAGCCAAAATAATTAGGGAATAATCAGGAAATGGAAAGCAAACACCATTTTTTATTATGCCTTAAAATGCATGCATGTAAAATAGATTGAGGAGCAGTGACTAACACTTATGAATCATGGACCAAAATGAAAACCTTGGTTTGTATTTTTCAGTTATATTGAAAAAATATTAACCCTTTATCACATGAATATTTAATCAAGAATTGACATCATGAATATTCATTAATTTACTGAATTTGATAATTGGTCGATGAACAAGGCTATTTTTTTTAGCCAATTTAGAAACTTAGAATCAGGTTGTTATTACATGTATTTCATTTATATGCAAAGTAGGCTCTGATCAGCAACTCTTACAGGAGTCTGGGTCCAAGGTTATAAAGCTTCTGAGTCTGAGATCATTCTCAAGTATCTGACCAATCAGATACTTGAGAATGATCTCAGACTCAAGCAAAAAGGTTTATAACCAGATCTGGGTGTTCTCCGTTTTTAAGAGCATTACAAGGTGTATCTATGAAGTAAAGGGTTAAGAAAAGTTTTGTTAAACTTTATATACTTTCCCTTACAGGTGGAAGATACAGAAGAAGAACTGGCATATAAATGTGAAGAACTGGCAAAAATTTTGAAGGAATCCGAGAAAACCGTAATATACACAGGAGCCGGCATAAGCACTGTAAATAATTCAAGTCTAAGTACCTCATTGCCTTCGAAATTAAAGGTTAATAATTTTTTTACAATACCATGCAAAAGTTCTTGAACTTTGTTGCAAATTACAGTAATATCCTGCTTATAAAATGTATCCGATGATGGAGTATGTCAACGAAGTCCTAAGCTGAGCTGTTGTGATAGTTCTGTGTGTCGTCTATCATCAGTAATGCCTTTAAAGAACTTCTCCTCCTGAATCACATTGTCAATTTCAATCAAACTTTGGAGAATTTTGCATTTAGTGGTGTTCTACCAGATTCCTTCAAATATAGGTAGGTCATCCAGCAGAACACTGATTGTCATGGCATTATGGCACACAGGTGATACAACTTTGAAGATCCACTAGGCTCCTTAGGTTTGAAAGTTCCAAAATCTTCTCAAATACTACTGGTCTAATTTCTAACTTCAATTAGCAGTGTATGTACTGGAACTTTTGAAGACCTCAGCAACTGTAATTCAGATAAATGTAACCCTTTTCCTGTTGAATATTCATGTAAAAAAATATGATATCATGAATATTTATTAGCTGAATTTTTATAATAGCATTCTGTAATTATGTACACAGGATATTTTGGTAAAGATATAAACAGTTGAGTCAGATGTATTATAATCATCTTTTCATAAGCATGCGGAGCAGACCCTGATCAGACAGCTCCCATAGACGTGATCTGATCTGGGTCTACTCTGTTTGCAAAGTCTTGAAAAAGCCTTTATGTGTGGAAAAGGGTTAAATTATTGCTGAATTATTCTTTTGTTGATCATTTATCAGTTTCCTTAAATATTTTAAGAGAGCAAAAACATTGCAGCAACGGTTGCAGCAATGTCCACTGTATTTTTAACTTTCAAAAAGCGGAGAACTTTTGATCTGATTTGTAATAATTGTACAGCAATGTTATTTGTCGTTCAAAATCTGTAATACATGTATAACTTTGATATGATAAAACAAAATTGTTGCTAGTAGTAGGATTAACATTCCCCATATGACTGTAATGAAAAAAAGAACAACTGTTGTTTACACTATTTCACCCCTCCTTTTGATGCAGTAGGCCAAGGTGAGCGATTCAGATGCCTCCTTGTCTTAGTCAGAGTGTCAAACAGGTTGGATCCTAAAGAGATACTGAGTAATGACACTGAGTTTCTTGGCGTCACATCTCAATTCATACTGTTTGCAAAGGTGTTCTCAAATTTGGCCATAGTGTTGAAAATGTTAACCCTTTCAACGGTGAATTTTCAGAGTGAAATAGCACTATTGTTAACAATAAGAGCCCATTTAGTTTTAAAGTCTTAAATGAGAAACAGTGCACACCCTAATCAGAGGGCTCTTGAGGAGCTCTCTGATCTGGGTCTACACTTTGCAAATTACTGTACACTTGTTTCCCGAATTGAAAGGGTTAATGAAACAAAGAACAGGCACTGGGACTTCAAGAGTATCAGTTATATCATGTTAATAGTTTTATATTTAATAAATACTTGAATACTAATGAATATAAAAAGTGGATTGTGCATAGTATGGTAGAAGTTTTATTATCAGCACTTTGTCACATGCATTAAACCTTTCCTTATTAAATATTCATGTAAGAACTCATTGTAAGTGTTTATGTTAAGTATTTTATCAAGAAATGAAGGAAACATCTTCAATGAATATTTAAGCAGTTAATGACTTTATAGGCTAAGAGATAAGTAGAATTGAGTCAAAGCTAACACCAGCGCGCTATTAGGAACTTGGGTATAAATTTCTCTACTGTTTTGTTGCAGGCAGCGTCTATACCTGACTACCGAGGGCCTCAGGGTGTTTGGACACTCTTACAGAAGGGGGAACAACTCAAGTAAGCAATAACCTTCAGTTTCCTGCCTAACCAAAATATTTCTTCCGCTACAATGGAAGATTTTAATATGCCTTTCGTTCTATGATAGTTGTAAACTGCTGAGTCTGAAACTATATTAATTTTACTTCACTATATTCCCAAAATATTGTTATTTTCACACTTGTTTTAACCCTTTATTGCATGAATATTCATGTTAGAAATAATGACATCATGAATATTAACTAGATTAATTTTTATAATGGCATATGACCACATGAATATTTGGTCATGGCAGAAACTGCAGAATCAGATCGATATTAATAAGCAAACAGAGCAGACCCTGATCAGACATCTACTCTGTTTGCAAAGGTGTAGAAAAGTGTATTTATGGAGTAAAGGGTTAATGGTAATTAGTTAGATCCATTTTAGATTTAGAGTTGCTATTAGGCCAGGAATTGGCATAAATCCGGTGTGATTGCGACTGTGTATCATTATTATTCATGGGTGTTATTGTGTTCTTGTCTATTGTGTGATGTACAAAGTGAGACTGTAACCATTTCCCTGTTAAATATTGATGCCAGAAATAATGACATCATGAATACTTATTAGCTGACTTTTTATAATGGCATATGTACACAGGATTATTTGGTATCAGTAGAAACTGTAGAGTCAGATCTATTATTACAGTGAAACCTCTCTATAACGACCACTAAATTATATCAAGTATTTTGTGTTAAAGGCAGGTGGATGCTTAAAGCAAAGTGAAAGTAAAACAGAACGCTCCTATAGGAGCGTTCTGTTTTACTTTCACCTTGCTTTAAGCAAGCACCTGCTCAAAATACCAACTAATTAACACCATTTAGTGGTCATTATAGAGAGGTTTTACTGTACTTCAAAAGGAAATAGAGCAAACCCTAATCAGACAGCTTCTATAGGAGCCGTCTGATCTAGGTCTACTCTGCAAATGTGTGGAAAGATGTTTTATATGAAAGGGTTAAGCAAAAAGCATTTCAGTACCTGCAGTATTGTTTCTAATACATGCTTTAGTGGGCTTACCTTTTGCAATGAAATTTTAAATGGAATACAGTACCAAAACCTTCTGTGAGCTTGAGAAAGTATTGACTTCAAACTTAGCCCTTGCAAGCTGGAGGAGGAAAGCATTAAATAATCATATAATCAGCTGATTTTTTCCCCATATAAACTCCAATAATGTGATTATAGCAGTGTGTAAGCATGTTAGGAAGTTCCTGTTTGGAGAATTGGAAAAACCTACATTGTATATCTTCATTCAATGCTTTTTTGGCTAAAACACAGGACCACAAATGACAATGGGGAGGGAGCAATTGGGAAAACATTGTCTATGAGTATAACTTCTAAAAGCTTATATTGTGCCACTTCTGTGATCAAGTGTCGGAATTTCTTTGACTGACCTAATGTGCCTTGACATAGCTTGTAGTCTTGTTTCAAGTTTCCCTTTATAGCCTTTAAACATAAAATGTTTTGTTGCAATAATGACATAAGCTTCACTGGCATGACAGATTGTTAAAATGTGTTGACTTGAATCAAGTCAATAACGTAGCTGTTCACATTCAAAACATACAATGACTAACAGATATGATGCTTTTATTTTAAAATGATTGAACAAGAAAATCCACTGTCTGAGGCAAAATGTCAGTCATACAGTATCTGCAGATTTTTACAGTGACCTATCAGGCCAATATAATACTTGGTTAGTGCCCTGATAATGAAACTGTAGAAATCTATATTATTCCATTAGCAAACAGCAGACCCTGGTCTGGTGGATCCTTCAGCTGTCTGATCTGGATCTACACTGTTTGCAAAAGTTTCAAAAGGTGTCTCTATGAGGTAAAGGGTTAACGTCTGTTTAGACTATTATCTTGCTATTATACTGTGATAATAATTATCTTTCTCACAGTTGCCAATTGCAAAAGTTGATTCTGTGAAAAAATCATACAATATGACCCAACACTGTATACTATTTTTACAGACCCCAGGACCTTAGTGATGCAGAACCAACAGTTACTCACATGTGCATTTCAGAGCTGTATAATCAACAACATGTAAGTTGGACTCTTTGAATCTCTCTTGATATGGATTTAGATGCATATTGTGTTTGGCCTGTCTGTCTGTCTTTCAGAAATTGTATCCTTTGCCAAATCTTTTAACTTTGAACTATAGATTTTGGGGACAGTAGGTGAAAGGTCAAGGACAGACTTCAGGGTCAATGGTGAAATCTTAAGCTGTATCCTTGGTCATAACTTTGATATTTTGGAGATAGACTTCATATTTGACCATAGTTTTCTCATGAATTTGCACTGGTAGGAACAAGGTCACACTATAAGGTCAAAGGTCCAGGATTTTTTCATGTGAGGAAGCCTTCCAGCTAGATTGCAACAGGTCAATGGTTCTAGCTGAGTGTTCTTCTGTGCACATAACAAAGCTGTTCCATAATAAAATCCATGCATATGAAGAGTTAGTTCTGGCTGGAATCATCGTCATCAACTTTTCTTGTCATCAAACTTTTCATGTATAAGATTGTTAACCAACTAGTGGCAGTCCTTATCTGCTACTTACCAGTACCATCACCTAGACATAATATGGACAAACCAGTGTACATCTGCACAACAAACTCATCTGCAAAAAGTAATATGAAATTTCGGCTTACCACTGAAAAAAGCAATGCATACTAACACTCATTCTTTCCACGAGTCATTATACCATGGAACAATCTACCTGAAACCACGCTTCAACAAAACCCACTGGAGGGGTTCAGGGCAATAGCACAGCCTATTGCTATTCTAAGAGAGTAACACCAGAGACGTAATGTACTGTGTAAATACATGTTGCATTCACATTTATAAGATTTGTTTATCATCACCTTTTTGGAGGGCCTGTCACATGAGACCACAAAATTTATATGTACAGTCACTACCCACCCACTGTACAGTCACCCTGCACCTCCACGTAATGTCCAGGAAGGATCTTGTGGAGAAAAATGATTGAAGTTGAAATTTGTACTTGAGTCATGATATTAATATCTTTATAGTTTGTATTGTAATTATACCCCTGCAAACAAAGTTTGCGGGTATATACTGTCGGTGGTGTGGACGGTTCATCTGCAAAGTGCAATCGAGGCTGCTGGGTGTGTGTGTGGGTGGGGGGGATTAAAAATCATCATCTTTAATGATAGTTTCAAACGGACTGGAGCTTGTTGTTTTTTCAGAGATAAAACATCTAGATACTGCCATAATGTTTATGTTTTTGTCATTGTGGCAACGTTACCACTGTGCAAAAACTTTGACAATTGGTCATAACTTCAAGATTAGTACAGCTTTCCCTTTCAAACTTTACATATTTGTTCACCATCACAACAGCTACTACCTGGGAAGGAGCCATTACTGTATGACGTATAAGAATCCCCTTGCATGCATGTGCTCTTTTTTCGCTGTCTTACAGGCAATATATGGTAGAAGTTTCAAGTATTGATTAACCTATTTCCTCGTCTTGATGCCTCTGTAAATGTCACTTTTTAAAACCATAGGAGCAAATGCTCTGTTTATCACAATGGTTTAAAAACTACACAATTCTAAACTTTTCCTTTTTAGCTCACCAGAGCACAAAGTGCTCAGGGTGAGCTTTTGTGATCACCAGATGTCCGTCGGCGTGCGTCGTGCGTCGTCAACAATTTGAACCTTTAAAAATCTTCTCCTCTGAATCTACAGGGTTCTCAGCTTTCATCTTTGGTACATAGCATCACCTATAGGTCCTCTACAAAAGTTATATAAATTATACCCCTGGGGTCAAAATTGGCCCTGCCCCAGGGGTTTTCAGTTTTCAGTAGAAACATATAGTGAAAACTTTGAACATCATCTCCTCTAAAACTAGAAGGTCCTCAGCTTTCATATTTGGCACATAGCTTCAACTTCAGGGCTTCTACAAAAGTTATATAAATTATGCCCCTAGGATAAAAATTGGTCCCACCCCAGGGATTAACAGTTTTTTGTAGCTGACTACATAAACAGCCCATGGGATCACTAGTTATGCATAGGAAAAACTTTAAAAATATTCTTGTCAGAAACTACATGTCCCAGAGCTTAGATATTTGGTGTATAGATTTACTTAGCATAACTTTATGGGTTTTATAAGTATCATAGTTCTTGGGTTAAAATTGGCCCTGCCCTGTGTGTATAGGCGTCTTCACATCATAAACGACAGTCTAAAGGTTTCTCCTTAATATATCAACCTGCAGAGCTGAGACATGGGTTTTATAAGTATCATAGTTCTTGGGTTAAAATTGGCCCTGCCCTGTGTGTATAGGCGTCTTCACATCATAAACGACAGTCTAAAGGTTTCTCCTTAATATATCAGCCTGCAGAGCTGAGACCAGTCAGTGTGAGTTCTTATATAATCACCCTTAGCCTGATCAGTAGAGTAGAAATTGTGTTTAGACAAATAACACACACTCATTTAAGATTGAGAAAACTGTGGATAGTTCTCAATATGCAGAACACTCTTAAAGCTTTTTTTCATACCTATGCCCTACATTAAGCTACCAGATATCAATATAGAGCATATCTGTTGTGAATTTCAGCTTAACTCTTTGCATGCTGGGTAATTTTGTCATCTGCTAAATAGTTGTCTGCAGCATATTCATAAGTTATCCGTACTACACAATTTCTTTCTAAGTTTTTCAGAAGTTCAGTCTCATTGACAAACAGTTTGGATAACAGATCAGGCCCCACATTATATTGGCCCTGATCTGGATCCAAACTGTTTGCATAGGTCATTAGTGGTGAGAGAATCCCACTACACACTTTCTTTCTAAGTTTTTCAGAAGTTCAGTCTCATTTACAAACAATTTGGATATCAGATCAGGCCCCACATTATGTGGGCCCTGATCTGGATCCAAACTGTTTGCATAGGTCATTAGTGGTGGGAGAATCCGCATCTAGCATCCAAAGAATTAATACAAGTTCCAGTGGTCTATGCTCTATCCATTCTTTCACTACATTCTTTCAGCATCATGTTCAGGTCCTCTACAAAAGTTATATAAATTGTGTCCCTGGGGTCAAAATTGGCACCGCCCCTGGGGTGTTAAGTTTTCAATAGAAACATATGTGAAAACTTTGAAAATCTTCTCCTCTGATTGTCTGGTGAGCGATGTCAGGGCCATTCTGGCCCTCTTGTTTAGCTCACCAGAGCACAAAGTGCTCAGGGTGAGCTTTTGTGATAGACTGATGTCCATCGTCCGTCGGCGTGCGTCGTCCCGCGTCAACAATTTGAACCTTTAAAAATCTTCTCCTCTGAATCTACAGGGTTCTCAGCTTTCATCTTTGGTACATAGCATCACCTATAGGCCCTCTACAAAATTATATAAATTATGCCCCTGGGGTGCCTTGTTTTCAATAGAAACATATAGTAAAACTTTGAAAATCTTCTCCTCTGAAACCAGAAGGTTCTCAACTTTCATATTTGGCACAGAGCATCATGTTCAGGTCCTCTACAAAAGTTATATAAATTATGGCCCTGGGGTCAAAATTGGCCCCGCCCCAGGGGTGTCCAGTTTTCAATAGAAACAAATAGTGAAAACTTTGAAAATCTTCTTCTCTGAAACTAGAAGGTTCTCAGCTTTCATATTTGGCACATAGCATCATGTTCAGGTCCTCTACAAAAGTTATATAAATTATGCCCCTGGGGTGAAAATTGGCCCCGCCCCAGGGGTGGGAAGTTTTCAGTAGAAACATATAGTAAACCTTTGAAAATCTTCTCCTTTGAAACCAGAAGGTTCTCAGCTTTCATATTTGGCACATAGCATAATGTTCAGGTCCTCTACAAAAGTTATATAAATTATAGCCCTTGGGCCTTCAGGGCCCCAGGGGTGGGCAGTTTTCAATAGAAACAAATAGTGAAAACTTTGAAAATATTCTCCTCAGAAACTAGAAGGTTCTCAGCTTTCATATTTGGCACAGAGCATCATGTTCAGGTCCTCTACAAAAGTTATATAAATTATGGCCCTGGAGATAAAATTGGCCCCGCCCCAGGGGTGGGCAGTTTTCAATGGAAACAAATAGTGAAATCTTTGAAAATCTTCTCCTCTGAAACTGAAAGGCGCTCAGCTTTCATATTTGGCACAGAGCATCATGATCATGTCCTCTAAAAAAGTTATATAAATTATGCCCCTGGGGTCAAAATTGGCCCGCCCCAGGGTTGGGAAGTTTTCAATAGAAACATATAGTAAACCTTTGAAAATCTTCTCCTTTGAAACCAGAAGGTTCTCAGCTTTCATATTTGGCATATAGCATCATGTTCAGGTCCTCTACAAAAGTTATATGAATTATGCCCCTGGGGTCAAAATTGGCCCCGCCCCAGGGGTGGGCAGTTTTCAATAGAAACAAATAGTGAAATCTTTGAAAATCTTCTTCTCTGAAACTGGAAGGCTCTCAGCTTTCATATTTGGCACAGAGCATCATGATCAGGTCCTCTGAAAAAGTTATATAAATTATGCCCCTGGGGTGAAAATTGGCCCGCCCCAGGGGTGGGAAGTTTTCAATAGAAACATATAGTAAACCTTTGAAAATCTTCTCCTTTGAAACCAGAAGGTTCTCAGCTTTCATATTTGGCACATAGCATCATGTTCAGGTCCTCTACAAAAGTTATATGAATTATGCCCCTGGGGTCAAAATTGGCCCTGCCCCAGGGGTGGGCAGTTTTCAATAGAAACAAATAGTGAAATCTTTGAAAATATTCTCCTCTGAAACTAGAAGGCGCTCAGCTTTCATATTTGGCACAGAGCATCATGTTCAGGTCCTCTACAAAAGGTATATTAATTATGGCCCTGGGGTCAAAATTGTCCCCGCCCCAGGGGTGGGCAGTTTTCAATAGAAACAAATATTGAAAACTTTGAAAATGTTCTTCTCTGAATCTGGAAAGTTCTCAGCTTTCATATTTGGCGCATAGCATCATGTATAGGTCCTCTTCAAAAGTTTTATGAATTATGGCCCTGGGGTCAAAATTGGCCCCGTCCCAGGGGTGGGTAGTTTTAAGTAGAAACATATAGAGAAAACTTTGAAAATCTTCTCCTCTGAAACTGAAAGGAGAAGATTTCGTATTTGGCTCATAGCATCATATTCAAGTCCTCTACAAAAGTTAAATAAATTATGCCCCTGGGGTCAAAATTGGCCCCCCCAGGGCCGGCTAGTTTTCTATAGAAACATATAGTGGAAACTTTGAAAATCTTCTCCTCTGATTGTCTGGTGAGCGCTTCAGGGCCATTCTGGTCCTCTTGTTTTTAGCTCACCAGAGCACAAAGTGCTCAGGGTGAGCTTTTGTGATTGCCTGATGTCCGTCGTCCGTCGGCGTGCGTCGTCCGTCGTGCGTCGTCAGTCGTCAACAATTTCAACCTTTAAAAATCTTCTCCTCTGAATCTACAGGGTTCTCATCTTTCATCTTTGGCACATAGTATCATCTTTAGGTCCTCTACAAAAGTTATATAAAGTATGCCCCTGGGGTCAAAATTGGCCCCGCCCCAGGGGTGCCTTGTTTTCAATAGAAACATATAGTAAAACTTTGAAAATCTTCTCCTCTGAAACCAGAAGGTTCTCAGCTTTCAGATTTGGCACATAGCATCATGTTCAGGTCCACTACAACAGTTATATAAATTATGGCCCCAGGGTCAAAATTGGCCCCGCCCCAGGGGTGGGCAGTTTTCAATAGAAACAAATAGTGAAATCTTTGAAAATCTTCTTCTCTGAAACTGGAAGGCTCTCAGCTTTCATATTTGGCACAGAGCATCATGTTCAGGTCTTCTACAAAAGTTATATAAATTATGGCCCGGGGGTCAAAATTGGCCCCGTCCCAGGGGTGGGCAGTTTTCAATAGAAACATATAGTGAAAACTTTGAAAATCTTCTCGTCTGAAACTGGAATGTTCTCAGCTTTCATATTTGGCATATAGCATCATGTTCAGGTCCACTACAAAAGTTATATAAATTATGTCTCTTGGGTCAAAATTAGCCCTGCCCCAGGGCAGGCTAGTTTTCTATAGAAACGTATATAGTGAAAACTTTGAAAATCTTCTCCTCTGATTGTCTGGTGAGCGCTTCAGGGCCATTCTGGCCCTCTTGTCTATTAATTGCTCCTTTTCAGAAGATTTATGCAAAAAAGTTGTTTCTAAAAATAGCCTATGGGCCTTAGGGAAATGGGTTAAACATACATGACTGTGAAGGTCTTTAATGTATGTCTGAGATGTCTTAATATATGAATCAAATCAAAATTACATCATTGCTTTAAATTGATATTGGTCATATTGTTTTTTGTTGCAGGTTACACATGTGTTGTCCCAGAACTGTGATGGCTTACACTTGCGCAGTGGCCTACCAAGGAAGGTGTTGTCTGAGGTGCATGGAAACATGTACATTGAGGTAAAAATATACTTGTGTTCCACATACAAGAGTCATTGAATTTATTAATTAGAGACCCCTTTTGACACCATTGCAAACAGAGTAGACTTCCCCTATTGTTTGTTTGTTATATGTCTTTGTGTGTCTCTTTTTGTCTTTTGATAGGCATGTACATTTGCTGTTCTTTTTTGTCATGATGCTGTTCTGGCGACTGTGTGTTTTGTTTCCAGCATGACTCGTACATGTACTTTTAGAGCAGATGACTAGTGTAAGAGTCTTCTGATTAGAGTCTCCCCTATTTTCATATGGATTAAATTTAATATAGATCGGATTCTACAGTTTTTGCCATGGCCTGAAATTCCTGTGCACATACCGTTATAAAATTCACATGTTCATTATGTCATTATACCCCCACAAACGAAGTTTTGGGGGGGGTATACTGGAGTCACCATGTCCGTCCGTCTGTTCGTTTGTCCGTCCGGCTGCCCGGCTTGTCGGATCATAACTTCCAGAGTATAAAAGCTATTGACTTCAAACTTCATATACAGATAGATCACATTGACCGCAAGTGCATTGCACAAGGTCCATAACTCTGTCTTCAGAGTTATTGCCCTTTATTTTTGTCAAAATCTGGCTTGTTTTAATAAATGAAATTTTTTTTCCGAAGCTTTTCTCTGTCATACCTGAACAAAACCTTTTTAAATTTTGCAGTATTGTTGAACATCATCTGAAGTTCTGCACCTGCGGTAAAGGTTTTGAATAAATGATCTCCCTTTTCGTAATTTAACAAATGAAAATTTAGTAGTCGGGAGCTTTATTTCTTTAACCCCATCTCTGTGTCGAATGTGCTAGTGGGGGTATTAATCACCTTCAGTGGTAGTTCTAGTTATCTCTGTTAACATTAAATTCCATTGCATTCTCAAATTTAGATTAGGACTGATTAGGCTCTGTCAGCAATTTCCCTACTGTAGTCATATTGTAGTTTATTTTGGTACATTTTAACCCTTTCCCTGTTCTGTGTTTAATACCTACTGAATATTCATGGACAAAATAGTTATAATGAATTATGCAGATGGAACATTGTAACCATTTTAGAAAGTAAAGAAACAGATCTATCCAATTCCAATATCAAACTGAGCAGACCCTGATCAGACGGCTCCTATAAGATCAGGGTCTACTGTTTGTAAATGCGGGATGAGGCTTTTATATGAATGAAAGGGTTAACTGCTTATTTATTGAATTGAGTGTATGTCAGGACAGTTATCAGTATTTTGGAGATTCTTGTGCCTAGTATTTATACATGTATTCTATGTATTTTGTAGCAGACGTTTCATGTTTAGGGCTTCATTTGCCTAAGATAGTGGGACTTAACTTGGGACTTAACATACACTGAATAAAAGTTCTTGATCAAGTTGTTTTTGATCTCAGTTTCTTTTCCAACTATTATACCCGCAAACGAAGTTTGAGAGGAGGTATATAGGAGCCAGTGTGTTGGTTTGTCTGTATGTCTGTCTGTCCGTGGCACTACCTGGCACAAATCTTGTTTGATTTGTGATCAAGGCAAATGAGCAGGGTATTGCATCACCTTTAGTGATAGTTCTACCCCCACAAACAAAGTTTGAGAGGGGGTATATAGGAGTCAGTGTGTTGGTCGGTCTGTCTGTGGCACATCCTGGCACAAATGTTGTTTGATTTGTGATTAAGGCAGCTGGGGGGGGGGGGGGGGGGGTTATTCCATCACCTTTAATGATAGTTTCATTAAGATCCAAGCTATATAGATATGAAAGTAAGACAACAATATTACAATATTAACCCCTTACTCAACAAATACACCTTTACAAACAGAGTAGACCCAGATCGGTTGGCTTCTGCAGGAACCATATGATCAGGGTCTTCTCTGTTTGCTTATGATAGAATATAGATATGATTCTATAGTTTCTGCCATGGCCAAACATTCCTATGTCCATGTGCCATTATAGTAAATAATCTAATTAATGTTAATGATGCCATTATTTTTAACATTTATATTCCTGGAGTAGGTTAAGTGAGTGTATTTTATTTTGTGCAGATGTGTTACAACTGCAAACCTAGCCGGGAGTATGTGCGGCTATTTGATGTGACAGAGAAAACTGGGGTGAGACGTCATCAAACTGGAAGAGTTTGTCAGGAATGTAGGGGCAAATTGAAGGACACTATTGTCCATTTTGGGGAGAAAGGTCAGATGAAGGCACCATACCGCTGGAAGGAGGCAACCAAGGCAGTTAATAAATGTGACCTGATTCTTTGTCTGGGGAGTAGCTTAAAGGTATGCAGATTTTTAAATGAGATGCTTGAAAAAAAAAAGTGGCACTCGTATTCTTGTACCAATCAGTGTATATTTGCCCTTTTGACACCATTACACAAATTTGTCTTCTGTGCTAAGGACATAATTCTTTGTTTGAAAATAAAAACTCTCATATAGATTTAGATGAAGATAAGGAGTGATAACATAAAGTAAGGAATGTCATTTACCAAAACAGTTTTCTATTTTCTCCTAAAGTGGTTTACAGAGTGGATATCGCAGAGGTCTCCTAATTTGTATGTCCTGTGTTAGAAATGTTTGTAAGTATTAAAAGTGTCAAAATAGAGGCTTTCGCTGCGATAAATTTCACTAAGAATTTGAAGCCAGATGAATCGCAGTATGTTTACACTCTAACTCTGTTTTGGAAATCTTTTTGAAAAAACATTGATTTAGAATTGATCTGATGACCAATTTTACAGCTCAAGGTTTTTAAATGCTTGTTTTTAGCTCACCTGAGCAGAAGGCTCTGGATGAGCTATTGTGACCGCGATCCGTCCATCCACATTTTCAAACGACATCTCTGAAACCACTGACCCTATTTTAACCAAACTTTGTCAAGAGCATCAGTGGCTAGGTGGAACCAAATATTGATCAAATTATGACTATCGAACCAAAAATGGCCAAGCCCTGGGGCTTATCAGTTTTTCATAGGAAAATCTTTAAAAATCTTCTTCTCTGAAATTGTAAGGCCTAGACCTTTGATATTTGGTATGTAGCATTATCTAATGGTCCTCTACAAAGATTGTTAAAATTATGACCCCCGGACAAAAAATGGCTCCGCCTGGGGCTTATCAGTTTTTCATAGTTAAGTCTTTAAAAATCTTCTTCTGAAACTGTCAGGCCTAGATCTTTGATATGTGGTATGTAGCATCATCTAATTGTATTCTACCAAGATTGTTCAAATTATGACCCCCCGGACCAAAATTGGTCCTGCCCCAGCACTTTAATATCAGTTTTTCATAGGAAAATCTTTAAAAATCTTCTTTTCTGAAACTGTAAGGCCTAGACCTTTGATATTTGGTATGTAGCATCATCTAATGGTCCTCTACAAAGACCCTGATGAAGCCTATTGTATAGGCGAAACGTTGGTTTTAATAAAAATCGTATCTACTACAGCCGTTGATCGTTTGTTCTACTAGACTTACCAACCTCTACAAAGATTGTACAAATCATAACCCCAGGGTCTAAAATGACCCTGCCCCAGGGCTTATCAGATTTTCATAGGAAAATCTTTAAAAATCTTCTTCGAAAACGTTAGGCCTAGAGCTTTGATATTTTGTTTGTAGCATGATCTAATGGTCCTCTACAAAGATTGTTCAAATTATGACCCCTGGGTCGGAAATGGCCCCGCCCAGGGCTTTTCAGTTTTTCACTAAACACCTATCTGAAACTAAAATGCCCAGACCCTTGATATTTGGTATATATCATTATTTAATAGTCTTCTACCTTGTGGTCCTCTGCCAAGAATGTTCAACTTATGACCTCCGGGCGAAACTTGGCTCTGCCCTGGGGCTTATCAGTTTTTCATGGGGAAAACATAAAATATTATTTTTCTCGGAAACCATAAGGCTTAGACCTCAATTTTAATATATTTAATTAATGGCATGCTGCTTTGCCTTGTGATTCTCTACCAAGGTTGTACAAATGATGACTTCTGTGTCAAAATGGTCCCACCCCTTGGGGTATCTCAGGTGAACCCTTCAGGGCCTATTGTTTATGTTTGGCTTTTGATTTTAGATTTTGAAAAATTATGCGTGCTTGTGGTGTATGGACAAACCTAAACACAGACGACCCAAGCTAGTGATTGTCAATTTGCAATGGACTCCAAAGGATGAAGCAGCCACAATGAAAATAAATGGTATGTAAAAAAGTTTCCAGTTTGTGTAGTTGAAATGAACGCTATGGTTTTAGAAAGACCAGATGCTTGAAAAGATTGTATCTGATTTAAAGATGTATGCTGCGCAAATTTCTGCAAATTTTGCGTTTCGAACTGACTTCAGAATTGGAATCTATGTACCTTAACACTTATTTAACACTAAACAGCATGGTCAGTAAATGGTTGTTTGTATCGAAAAAACTAGAAAAATGGATTGCTACGGAAACCAAGGGAACAGCCTTCGCCATTGGCCGGAATCTGTCATAAGATTCAAATTTTACATACCGGAAATGATCATTCGATGTACCTGTATGAGTTAACTCCCTTTGACCGTTATATTTGACACCATTGAATGGTATATTTAGCTTATTTGCATGTAAATTATATGTGGTAAGATGGGTATATTGCCTTATTTTCCTGAATAAAATCTATAATGTATAGGCCAACAACCAGTGCCAGCCATTGTACATGTGGTAACAATTAATATTCAAAGCGTTGTTCCGAAATAGAATCGGAGTTATTCAGAACTTGGCCGAAGATGTCCGCTGGTTTCCGTACAAAATCCCCCTTTCTTAAAAGGAGTCTCCTTTTAAAGAATTTAGCAGTATTCGGATAGCGATAATATTTAGCTGAACAAATATATCCTATCGGAAAATGGGCTGTAAGCATTATTTTTATTGTATGTATACCTGTACAGCTTCTGGTGTTTATTGATTAATACAAAAAATGCGCATAATGTGATAATCTCTACTTGCAACACATTTTGAAAATGCCTACATATTTTACGTAAATCATTTGTTTGTATTGCAAGAAAACAGATCAAATCATGAATAATATGTCAGGGTCACAGTCAGACTCTGTAAATGAGGTCCATATTTGGAAGATGCTAATGAGTGTCTTATAAGACCCTAATTGGATACCACTGATTCCAACAGCCTGTCTGTATCTACTCTGCTTGCGATACCTTTTGTCATAGATTAGCTGTATGTATATTTAAACCCCCACAAACGAAATTTTGGGGAGTATACTAGAGCCACCATGTCCGTCCGTCTGGTCGTCCGTCTGTCCGTCCGTCTGGCTTGTCCAGATCATAACTTCCAAAGTATAAAAGCTATTGACTTCAAACTCCATATACAGATAGATCAAGGTTTGTAACTGTCTTCAGTATTTTTGGAGTTATTGCCCTTTGTTATATTTCTCAAAACCTGGCTTGTCTGGATCATAAATTCAAACGTATAAAAGCTATTAACTTCAAACTTCATGTACAGATAGATCACTTTGCCCACAAGTGCAGTGCACAAGGTTTGTAACTCTGTCTTCAGTATTTTTGGAGTTATTGTCCTTTGTTGTTTTTCTCAAAATCGGGCTTGTCCAGTTCATAACTTTCAAAGTATAAGAACTATTGACTTCAAACTTCATATACAGGTAGACCACATTGACCACAAGTGCAGCGCAGAAGGTCCATAACTCTGTTTTCAGTAATTTTGGAGTTATTGCCTTTTGTTATTTTGTTCAAAATCTGGCTTGTTTTAATACATAAAAAAAATTTCCGGAACTTTTCTGTCATATCTCAACAAAACGTTTTTAAATTTTGCAGTATTGTTGAACACCATCTGAAGTTCTGCACCTGCGATAAAGGTTTTGATTTGTCGCTTGGTGCATGAATGAATGATCTGCCTTTTCGTAATTTAACAAATGAAAATTTAGGGGTCGGAGCTTTATTTCTATAACCCCGTCTCTGTGTCAAATGTGCTTGTTGGGGTATTTATCACCTTTAGTGATAGTTCTGGTTTTAAAAATGATCTTATTTTTCTCAAGTACTGTTCCAGTTTAATTTTTTGTTTTTACTTTTCAGGCAAGTGTGATGATGTTATGATTCGAGTCATGAAGAGTCTTGGATTTGCTGCACCAGTTTATTATAGGTAAATATTGCCTTAGATCATACAAATGTTCTGAGTAGTAGACATTTCCAATTTTATACCCTCTTCTTAAACAGGCCGTATTATGGGAACACAAGCAGCGGGCGGTAAAATTGAGTGTGGTCGTAATATCTTGCTATTAAATTTCGATAACCAGTCAAATGCTGCCAGGCACCCTTGAATTGCCTATTTTAGCCTTGTCCACTCTCTAAGTCACCCAATCTTCACCAAACTTCATGAAATTGTATTAGGCCATATTATCTTGGCCAATTTCGATACCAGCCAAATGGCTTCAGGCTCTTTACAGTTGTTGCCCTTGAATTAGCCAAAATTGCCTATTTTAGCCTTGTCTACTCTCTAAGTCACCCAGTTTTCATCCAATCTTCATCAAACTGCATGAATTTGTATGTGGCCGCGTTATCTTAACTAAGTTAGATTACCAGCCAAATGTCCCTCAGCGCTTTATTGTTATGGCCCTTGAATTAGCCAATATTTTCTGTTTTAGCTTTGTCTGCTAAGTCAACCAGTTTTAAAATGATTTTTATCTGATTTTCACCAAACTTCATGAAATTGTTTGGCTATAACATCTTTGCCAAGTTCGATAACCAGCCAAATGGGCTCAGGCATTTTTTTTTTTGGGGGGGGGGGGGGGGTTGATTAATACATTCCTATAGGTTTTTTTTGGGGGGGGGGGGTTGATTAATACATTCCTATAGGTTTTTTTAAGTCTTTCGCTATGATGACAAATATATGATCATTTGTGCAAACAGTTAGGATCCACTTTAGATCCAGAGTAACTGGGCGTTGATTAGGATTCAAACTCTTTGATACTGTGATAATCACATTTTTTCATAAACAAAGAAAATTTTACAGACAAAAATATGTTGCAGCTAACTATTCACAGGGACTGAATATTCTGGCCAAAAACTGTACCTTTAACAGGGTTCCCACGGACAGGGAAAAGTCAGGGAAAAAGGATTTTTTTTCAAGGTCAGGGAAAAGTCAGGGATTTTTTTAATTGGTCAGGGAAATTTGAAATTTGGCAAAAGTCATGGAAAAGTCAGGGAAATTTGGAACCAAAGGATGAGGGCTGAGGAAATATGTCAAAAAGGAGAAAGAATGAAAATAAAAGGCTAAGGCAGTTTCTTCACTTTTGACTAAACCAAGCATCTTTATACATCTTTGCTAGCTTTGAATATTTCACATCCAAATTTTAAAGCATATCTGTCATGAAGTCTGTTAAAACAAAATCATTGGAGAATTCTGGCACCTCTGCAAGACTTCAGCATCCGTTTTGACAGCAGTGCTAGAATATGGCAGCAATGCTAGATATTGGACATTCTACTGTAGTGTCTCAGGCTGGGCAGCTGCTAGATATTGGACATTCTACTGTAGTGTCTCAGGCTGGGCAGCAGTGCTAGATATTGGACATTCTACTGTAGTGTCTTCACTTGTTTGGACAGGCTGGGCAGCAGTGCTAGATATTGGACATTCTACTGTACTGTCTTCACTTGTAAGGGCAGCAATATTTGGTCTGCTATTATGAAAACAGTGAAAATGCAGACCCTTTTCTGGCGTCTACAGAGACCCGTTAAAAGGACCTATTATTCGCAATTCAGGAAAGAACATCCCAAGTGATGCAAAATTTTGATTAAATTGCAAAACAAGAAGGCCTGAAAGGCCCTGATATCGCTCACTAGAAAATCAGAGGAGAATATTTTCAAAGTTTTCACTATATGTTTCTATATAGAAAACTAGCCGGCCCTGGGGCGGGGCCAATATTGACCCCATTTTGATAGCATGCTATATCAGTGTCTTACACACTGTATGTACTATTTTAAAAATCAGCTTACACAGAAAAATTGAAAGATTAACCCTTTCCACCATAGATACACATTTTATCACCTTTGCAAACAGAATAGACCCATATCAGGCAGCTCCTGTAGGATCAAGGTCTACTCTGTTTGCTCAGAAAAAGATCATACATCTGAGTTTTTACTGTAGTCTACTGCCAAAATATTTCTTAACTTTGCTTAAAAATAAAATTTTACTTAATTATATATTCATAGTAGATGGAGCCTAATAAAAATTCATGGAAAAGATTCAAGAGACTTTATACTTAGGGTGCATATTAGGACATGTTTGGCATCATGCATGTTACATTCAATATTGAGCAATTAAAAATGAAAAAGTCAAAAACATTTATAATAATATTTTCTTTATTTAAAATGATCGAAACACTACTGCTGTATATATAGTTGTCATAAAGAGAGAGGTGGTAAGGATTGCCTGATGGGGAGGACGGAGGCCAACATTTATTGATCATGCTCATAGTTGACCAATTAAACTTCTGTTAACCTGGGGTCAGGGAAAATTGAAATAAAGTCAGTGAAAAGTCAGGGAATTTTATTTTTTCTGTTTTGTGGGAACCCTGTTTAAATTTCACTGCCACATCTTGTCTTCTTCTTTAACCCATTCCTTCATATTGACGACTTTTGACGACTCTGTAAAAGTAACTTTGTGAAACCATTGTGATAAATAGAGCATTTGCTCCTATGCTCTATTTATCACAATGGTTTCAAACTACAGAATTCTAAAATTTTCCATGTCTTTAGTTAATTCTCCTTTTTGGTAGATATATTCAAAGTGGTTGGATCTAAAAATAGCCTATGAGGGAATGGGTTAATTTCCATTATTCTTCATTTTTGTTCCAAAAAACATAATCACTCAGAGCTACGGATAAACATGCGTACTGAAATACTGAAATCGGCATTTCTCCATCAAACCATATATTTCGAGATGATTCTGAAGAGTGGTCACAGTACAGGGTTTGGTGGAGCTATTCTTGAAAATGTTTATCTTATCTGGACCTCTGATCACAGTAACAGAAGAGTTTGGATGCTGAAGAGATGCAGAAGAACTCATCTAGATACAAACTGTTTACCTACGTAATCAATGATATACCATTGGCAGTGAAAGAGCTAGTCCTTTCCTTCATACAAATGCTTTGTATTACCTTTTGCAAACAGAGTAGACTGAGATCAGATGGCCACTTTAGGAACCATGTGATCAGGGTCTGCTCTGTTTGCTTATGGAATTAAAATAGATGTGACTACAGTTTCTACCAATACCAACAATTCATATGTTTATATATGTCATTATAAAATTCAGCTCATAAGTATTCATGATGTCATTATATCTTACCTAAATATTCAACAGAGAAAGGGTAAAAATTAGAATTTTACTGTCTGTCATAGCCTTAGTAAGTAGCTGATAATCAGTATGAGTAATCATGGCTGCATACCACTGCATACCTGTTTTTATTGTAGGGAGACAGATCCTATCTTCCACGTTGCAGTGCCACTTCTTGAGTCAGAGAAGGCCAGCTTTGTAAAGAAAACCTTACCTTACCCAGAAAGTGTTGAGAGGCAAATAGCAGAAAAGACACTGAATCCACAATCACAGTGCCTCAGTGAATCCGAACCTGACAGTTCAGCTTCAGAATCGGAAGACTCTGAATCGGAGGAGGAATCACAGTTACTTTTGGACAAAATTGATCATGAAAAGGGTGAACTTAAATTAAGTGAATTGACGGATGAAGAGAAGGATATGTTACTTTCAAAGAAAAGCAGGGCGAGGTCAAGAAAGATATGCAATGAAGCTAAAAAGGTTTACCAGAAGAAGATACAGTCTTTGGAGAAGGGAACAGAGGAAGGCCAACCCAGCAGCTCTCATTCTCATAAACCACTTCTCATATCAGAATTTTTGAACAATCAGGTTGCCACTATAAAAGAGACTCAGAAATTGGTAACAAAGTTAGAAAATGCCTCTGGAACACAAGATACACAGAATCAGGAGTCTGGTGACAAACAGCTCCAAGGGCAAGATATCAAGGACCGTAAAACCTCGAGATCAAAGAGGGGCCCTCAGCAGCTTGCTTCTGTGGAAGGTTTGACCTATGAAGAACGCCTAGCTCAACTGCAGATGCTTCAGACACAGCTGCAAGTGTTGAAAGAGAAACAGAAAATCATTGGCCATCAGCCTGGGCAAGGAATGCAACAGAATACTCAAATGGCAGCTGCGAAGGGACAGGAACAGCTTGAAATGTATCAAACGCAAATAGACCAGATGAACCAAGCAATTGCTACTGCTCAGGCACGGAAACATGAAGCAGCTCAGGCAGAGAGTTCTTTGGTTATAAACAAGCCAGAAGGTGAATTGACAGAAGATGAAGTAAATGCTGAGATTGACAGGTTGGACAAGCTTAAGAAGAGTTACGAAGAGAAACAGAGGCAAGAATTCAGACAGAGGATAGAGAGAGAAAAAGTGGACATGAAAAGGCAGCATGGGAACGAATACATGAGGCTCAGTCAGCACTATCTGCAGATAGGGCAGGCTATAGAACAGCAAGGTATTTTATGTTTGTCAATTTGAAGATATATATGTAGGTTGTTTGAAATGATACTTTCCAGGAGATCAAATAGAATGGATTGTACATATATTTTGTTAACCCATTGGCTATTTTCAAACCCAACCTCTTTGAATAAATATTCTGCAAAGGAGCATTTACAAGAAAAAAGGAAACTTTTAGAATTGTGGAATTTGAAACCATTTGATAAGTAGATCATTTGCTCCTATGGGGCAAATGCTTTATCACAATGGTTTCAAAAAGTGACTTTTACAGAGGCTTCAAAAAGCGTTAATATGAGTGAATGGGTTAACCCTTCCCCTAATATGAACGCTTTTTCATGCCTTTGCAGAACAGACCCAGATCAGATGGTTCCTGTAGGAGCTGACTGATCAGAGTATGGTCTGTTTGCATCCCTAAACAATATAGATCTGGCTCCGAGATTATAAAGCGTTTTGCTTGAGTCTGAGATCATTCTCAAGCATCTGACCAATCAGATACTTGAGAATGATCTCAGACTCAGAAGTTTTATAATCTAGATTATATAGCCAGATTCTAGTTATGTGAATGTCTAGACATATACAGAGATGTAGGTATTAAAAAGGCAAAGTACTTTACTCCATGAATATTCATGTAAGAAGTTTTGACATCATGCATATTAATTGCTGTTTTTCTATAATAATGAACACATGCATATTTAACTATGGCAGAAAATGTAGAATCAGATCTATATCATGTCATAAGCAAACAGAACAGACCCTGTATGGTCAGACGGCTCATATAGGATCCACCTGATCTGGGTCTACTGGGTTTGCAAAGGGGTAGAAAGCATATTTATGTAGAAAAGGGTTAAGTCATTTTAGGACATATCTAATCTATGTCCCCCATATTGTATTTGGGTGGCATATAGTGTTTCACTTGTCTGTCCAGATGTCCCTTACCAAAGTCTGGTGTTCAACTCCTCTGACACCTTCGATTGGATTTGTTTAAAATTTCACGGATGGTCAATCATGAAGTTTTGGTGTTATATGTATTTATAAGAAGCTGTTTAGCCCCTTTAATGCATCGAAGAGGAATTTACATATAGTGCTAAACTTAAGTGTCAAACTTGTCCTGCAAAGTTGATCGTAA
The DNA here is from genome assembly GCA_963576725.1 of Azorinus chamasolen. NCBI lineage: Eukaryota > Metazoa > Mollusca > Bivalvia > Cardiida > Solecurtidae > Azorinus > Azorinus chamasolen. The sequence continues at coordinate 81,736,464 of OY755236.1, read as the reverse complement.
TTTTTCAAACTTTCACAGATGATGAACATTGGTTTGAAAATACGCATAAAGGATTTTGGGTGCAATAGCTTTTAACAGAATAATGGCTTTTTGGTTTTATGTTATATGAGATATTTTGACAGGCAAACATGGACAAAAAGAGCAGTTTGATCAGGGTCTACACTGTTTGCTAGTGTTTCACTCTAATTTAACCCTTTCCTTGTTCTATGTTTATTCCAAAATTCATGAATATTCGTGGAAAAAATAGTTATAATGAAATATGAAAGGTGGTGGAACATTGTAGCCATTTTAGAAATCAAAGAACCAGATCTTTCAAATTCCACTAGTAAAAAGAGCAGACCCTGATTAGACAGCTCCTATAGGAGCTGTCTGATCTTGGTCTGCTCTGTTTGCAAATGCGTGAAAACACGTTTGTATGAAGGAAAGGGTTAAAGTTATCAAAATGGTGCAAGATTGACTTATTCAGCTTTATAGAGTTATGGATAGTGGGGACTGAGTGTCTGAGGGGTTAGGATAATGGCAAATTGACTGCTAGCAGAGTTAATAGTCTTAATGTGATTGTCTATTGATGAATGAAGGGGAATATAAACTTCATGATCTTTGTATCATTAACCCTTTCCGAGTTGCATATTCCCTTTCCCAGTTGCATATTTCCTTTCCCAGTTGCATATTCATGTATTGAAATAATGACATCATGAATATTTATTAGCTGATGTTTTGTAATGGCATATGTACATAGGATTTTTTTTTGTATTTTTGTAGAAACTGTAGAGTCAGGTCTATTACAATTTTATAAGCAAACAGAGCAGACTCTGATTAGACGGCTCCTGTAGGAACTGTCTATCTGGGGGTACTGTGTGTAAAGAAGTGGAAAAGCATTTATATGAAGGAAAGGGTTTGTGACTTTGACTGAATAAGTTGGCTATTACAGTAAAACCTCTCTATAACAGCCACTGAATTACATCAAGTATTTTGTATTTAAGGCAGGTGGATAGAAATTGTGATAGATGTGACTGCAGTTTCTACCAATACCAAAGATGCCATTATTAAAATTCAGTTAATAAATATTCATGATGTGATTATTTCTTGCATGAATATTCAACAGGGAAAGGGTTAATAAGTCAATTTGGTATTAATTTGATAATATTAAATCAGATTGACCCATGTTACATGTAGTAAATAGTGTAGGCTCCAATCAAATGGTTCCTTCAATTGCCATTTGATCTGAGTCTGCACTATTTTAGGGTAATTTGGGCATGTTATGATTGTTATCCTCAACCAAACTCGTTTAAAGCCTTTTGATATTTAAAATAATATAGATGGCACTGATAAAGCTAGCTTTCAGTATATGTTTTTTGTGATGTCTATAAATTTTAGTTCAATTTGCAGAAATGTTTCTTAACCCTTTCCTCCATAAATTTGCCTTTCTAGGTCTCTGTAATAGTCACCTATTGAAACCACTGTGATAAATAGAGCAATTGCTCCTATAGGAGCAAATGCTCTATTTATCACAATGGTTTCAAGCAACAAAATTCTAAAAAAAATATTTTCTCTATTAATGCTCTTTTTTTGGTAGATTTATTCAAACAGGTTGGGTCTAAAAATAGCCTATGGAGGAAAGGGTTAACCCTTTACCTGCTGAATATTCATGTAAGAAATCATGGCATCATGAATATTGATTAGCTGAATTTTTATAATGGCACATGAACATAGGGATTTTTGGCCATGGCAGAACCATAAACAAACTGAGCTGACTCTGATGTCTGGTCTGGGTATACTCTGTTTGCAAAGGTATCAAAAGGCATTTCTATCAGGTAAAGGTTTAACCCTTTCCCTCATATGAATTCATATTCACGCATCTGCAAACAGTAGACCAAAACAGGGTCTGCTCTGTTTTCTAATGGAATTTGATAGAGTCTGATCTGTTTTTTTAGTTTCTAAAATGGCTACAATGTTCCACCTTCTATATTTCATTATAATTATTTTATCCATGAATATTCGGTAGGTATTGAAATTTGGAACAAATATAGAGCAGGGGAAGGGTAAAGGATTTTTTTTTCTCTATAGTAAAGTTGTTCATTTCACACATTTGTTTTGCGTGATGCTTTCAATATTTGATACACTTACTCCTTCAAACACTCTTGTGTTTTAAATGCTGGTCAGAATTAAATAAATGTTGGCAGACAATTGTTGTATTCACAATAGATAAGGTGAAGGCTCTGGAGGTCCAGGTGGCCTGTTGGCCCAGGGTCATCACTTCGCTAATGTTTGCATTTATTTGAACTTTGCACACAGGTAAACTTATCTTGGCGTGAATAATAAAAAGTATGTAACAAATATATCACTGAATATGTCAGGAGGCATTTCTTAATATATCCTGGGCTGAGTATTGCTTACAATATCTGGGATGGAGTGCAAAACTGTAAAAAATATAATCTATGGGATGAACTCGTAATAACCTTTGCAAACAGTTGGAACCCGGTGACACATCTAGAAATAGAAATGAAAGCAAAATTATCTGAGCCAATCTTTGGTAAACAACTAGTTTAACCCTTGCTTTATATAACCCTTTCCCTGTTCTTTGTTTATTCCTAATTTCAATACAGACTGAATGTTCATGGATAAAATAATTATAATGAAATTTGGAAGGTGGAAATTTGTAGCCAGTTTAGAAAGTAAAGAAACAAATCTTTCAAATTCCATTAGCAAACAGAGCAGACCCTGATCTAACAGCTCCTATAGTAGCTGTGTGATCTGGGTCTACTCTTTTTGCAAATGCATAGGGACACATTTATGTGAAGGAAAGGGATAAATACCTTTTCATGCCTTTGCAAACAGACTAGATCCAGATCAGACAGCTCCTGTAGGATATGTATGAATATGCAACAGGTCAAGGGTTAACTGCTATAATGGTTACATTCCTACAGTCTTTTAATTCAACTCTCAGTATTTGACTTTTAACCCTTTGGTCATATAGCCAACTTTTGGCACTTTTGCAGTGTAATAATCTGTGGTCACATGGCTCTTGTAGGAGCTGTCTGATCAAGGTTTGCTCTTTTTGCTTATGGAATAACAATTAACACATTCTACAGTTTTGTATGCTCACATGCCATTATAAAATATAATCTTATTAATATTCATGATGTGATTATTTCTTACCTGAATTTTCCTGATGGAAAGGGTTAAAGTCTCCAGATAAGTCCATTAGAAGTAGATACAGCTTCATTTGTGTCAGAAAGTATAATTGCTGTATTTCTGAAGAACGTTTTATATATATTCCAGCCAAGACAATAGAGCTTGTAACGGGGCTGTGGATTAGATCTATCTTTCATATTTCTGAGCCAATTGCTATCTTGCTAGTACTCATTAGAATCATCCATGTGATTTTGATGATTACCAGCAAGATAGGGTGTTGTGGAGAAGCTTATTTTATTTCCTAAATACTCTTATTATCTGCTTAAACTAATGTTGTAAAAGGCTGAATGGTTTTGTTTTGACCAGGTTTGGGGCCACTGAAGAAGGCAGAGAATATGCGGGGCTATGAGGAACAGCAGCGCCTCTTGGTGAACCGACAGAACCAGCAACTACAGGATCTGCTGAGGCAGCATCAAGAGCAGGAGGTAGAGCTCCAGCAGTACATGGCAAAGTTCTGCCAGGGGATCATCGACAGAATCAACCAACTGAAGGCTTCGCTGTTAAGGGGTCAGAGACCGTTCCAGCCCGTAGCAACTTCTACTTGTACTGATACTGGAAACAGCTATAGCATTGATATGAAGGGTATGAGAATGCCACCAGCATCTAATGTTGGGGCACTGGCAATCCAGGGTTCAATGAATACCGTATATGATGTTGGTTACAATCCAAATGCTTATTATGACGGTGATCCTGGATCAGACTCTTCTGCGAGAAGTCCAACACAAACAGACCACAGCATATCCGCTATCATACATAGTTCTAGCCAGGTATTTAATCCAGAGTCTCAGTCTTTTCAGACAATGGCAACTATTCCTGATTTTGCTGAACTCGTTCCGGCTCTCACAACGTGCAATGTGTGCAAGTCTCAGATTCCATACCAGCCTGGAAACATCCAGTGTCCATTTTGTCAGGATCTTCGACTGAATCCTGGGCTCGCCCAACCCCAGAACCTTGCCACTTTTCAAGGCACTACAAGCTTTGAGCAACTGCAAAGTTCATCGTTTGTGCAAAATCAGCAGTTTCCTGACCAGCAACAACCGCTCAGCTATGCCTATAATCCACAGTATGGGGCAATGAACCAAGCAGATCAGGGTCAGTCAATGGATGCCTACACAAAAGTGAAACCAAGATCAAATCAGGGTCCCCCTTTTTCTCATAGTGACAGTGGTAAATCCAGTACAAACCAAAGCTACCTCCAGCAGATGAATAACCCCATGCAGAATAATTTTTCAGTGCAAGGCAAAAGTAATGAAGGTATTGGTAAAGACAGCTATGGGAGGATTTCAAGCAAGCATGGAAGGCCATCGTCCACAGGTGAGCTAGAACTGTCTCCAGTTATACCGTATGCAAGTCGCAAGGGAAAGAAACATGTAGAACCCCCTCCACTGGCTCACAGAGCAATGAGCTCAAATCAGAAAATGAGTGACAATATGAGTGCATCATTTGTAAATGGAAAGAATGACAATGTGAATCGCATGAGTGCCAGCATAAGAGGTGGTTACAGTGACACAAACAGTTCTACTGATGTGAGGTCAAGCAAAATAAGTGGTGCATATGAAACTGCAAAATATGGTGGCAGACTAGAGGAAGGAAACACTAGGGTTGCAGTAGGTGGCGCTGCAGGTACAAGTGAAATTGATTATGCCACAGGCAGAATTATTGAAAGATCTCATTCTCAGTCAATGTATGAACAAGCCTTGGAAGATTCTTTAACAGGAGATGGAAGTCCTTCAGAGGATGCAAAGAAAAGGAAAATGTCAGGATCTGTGCCTGGGTGGTTTGGTAAAGGACTGAACTTGAAGAAAAAGAAGAGATATTGAAATGATACAGAGACTATCACTTCATATGGTGAGCATCGTGTGGAAGGGGCTTTTGAACATTTGAAAACAGTGTAGAAATTTGAAGTTTGATCTGGGTCTACACTAATGGTAGTGGAAAACATGGATTCTGAGCAGTGACAAACATTGAAGACCTTGATCAGATGGTGCATTCCAATATGGCAACTGATGTGGGTCTGCGCTGTTTGCAATTGTCAGATTGCCCTATATCCCATGAGGCCAGTTATATGACTGACTGAAACTAATTGATATCATTTAGGTATCAGAATTGGGCCAAATAGAAAACATGAAGGGCCACATGCTCATGGTTGTAGGTAAAAAGGGTCTGATCTATCCTAATCCCTTATTTCTCAGTGAAATCTTGTCGGTATTCAATGTGTACCTAAATAGGGTTTTGCAGAGAAATATAGAGCATTTAATTAGAGATATGGTTAAGTTTTCAAAAATGCTCCTCTTAACTACAGCTATGATGCCTTTACATGACGAGGCTTTGAAAAAGTGACCAAGGTGTGTGTTCAGAATTGTTAAGCAGTAATATTTTACCAGAAATATAGATATAGTGTGCTATATTGAGGTGTGTGTGTGTGTGTCTTTGTAATGTTACATATATCCCATTTTTGTTGAGCTGACTTGTTTTGCTGGGTAAGCTGTTGTAATTTGCAATTGCTTGTTACATAAATATGTTATAATTTCAATTTGACTGCTTGCTGGTGGTGGACTTTAAAGCCTTTGCAAGAAGTTTTGATCTAGATCCAAAACTCTACAATGTCTGTCTCTAATATTTATCCATAATATATTCAACATGCATCTTTGGTTATTTTAAATTTGTTAATATGGTGTGCAACCTATGATGATGACAGGGTCACAAGCTCTGAGTGATACAGAAATGGTTTTTAACCCTTTACTCCATGAATATTCACGTAACAAATATAGTAAAACCTCTATAACGACCACTAAATTACATCAGGTAAACACAATTTAGTGGTCGTTATAGAGAGGTTTTACTGTAATGATATAATGGATTAGATTAGAATTTTATAATGGTATATGAACACAGGATAGTTTTGCCATTGCAGAAATTGTAGAATCAGATCTATATCCTTTCACAAGCAAACAGAGCAGAACCTGATCAGACAGCTCATTCAGGTGTTACCTGATCTGATCTACTCTGTTTGCAAAGGTTTTAAAAAGTATATATATGGAGTAAAGGTTTAATGTAGTAGAATAAAGATGTTTTCACGGATATTTAAAGGGCTCTGGTTTGAGATTACGTACTGATACTGATAAACACATAGTGTATTGTCTGTTCATGGTTTTTTATTTTGGCCATAAGTTCTGATTATTAAGATTTTTATTATTTGGCATGCATACTCCACCGATAATGTCTTGTCAGGTCAAAGTGTGGTCATACTAAAAGGTCTAAGGCCAAAGACATATTGTTTGAAAACTTGAATGTTATTATCAATAGTACTGTATAGGACTGGTTAGGAAAATCAGATAAAGTAAGTATAAAGCAACTGTTAATGCTAATGCAGTTGATTATTGTCTAGTTTTCAGATAACATTATAAAATGCTATGTACAGTATGTCATATGACTTTGTATATAGCTTTCCATCTCATGTTGTACATAGTATAATTCCTCCAAATTATCCCAGTAACAAAGTCTATCACACTATGATCATAATTGTTGTTGCTTTTAATCTTTTATTTCCTCTAACCAGATAGGGGGTATTTAAATTAAACGATTTTTATCCATCATCAGATTCACAACTGCGATTTAATTGAAGAATTTTGAAGGGTTCAACATGTATGTCTATTGTGTTATATGAATGCCTTTTGCAGAGCCATAGATATAGGGGCGTATTACATATATAAATATTGTCATTTCTTCACCAAACCATTTGTTGTGACCAGTCTTAACTCTTCCCTGTTGAATATTCATGTAAAAATTACTGGATATTTATTAACTGAATTTTTAGAATGGCTTGTGTACACAAACTTGCTTGATATTTGTTGTAACTGTAGAATCAGTATCCATGCTTATAAAACTTTTTAGTTGAGTCTGAGTTCGTTCTCAAGTTTTTGATTGGTCAGATTTGAGCCTTTGGCTTAAATCTGACCAATCAGAAGCTTGAGAACAAACTCAGACTCAACTAAAAATCTTTATAAGCATGAACCCAGATCTATATTATTCCATGAACAGTGAAGACTGATCAGACGGCTCCTGCAGGAGTTGTTTGATCTGGGTCTACTCTGTTTGCAAATTCATGAAAAATTGAAAGAAATGGGTTAAGAATCATCAGAAAGAAATGATTATAAAGAGTGGTCACAACATAAGGATTGGCAGAGAAATTAAGGCGGTATTCTTGAAAGAATGTTTACTTTACGCACCCTGTCTATACATCTGCTTTTTTTTTAGGCATGGGTGAAAATACTCACACGCTTAGTGTAAAACTTGTACAGTATGTTGCTAGTAGTTTAATCATGAATGAGAGAGGTTTTTGCGAAATGTCTGGATAGATATCGGTTACTTTGGTATTTGTTGTACATGTAGTTCACTCTTAATGCTGTACTCCATGAATTTTCATGTAAGAAATAATGAGATCATGAATATTAATTAGCTTAATTTTTACATTACATTTATGAATGCAGAAATTCTTGGCCCTGATAGAATTAGATCTATATTATCTCATAAGCAAACAGAGCAGACCCTGATGAGACGACTCTTACAGGAGCGTGTCTGATCCGGATCTGCTCTATTTGCCAAGGTGTTAAAAAGGCATATCTATGGAGTAAAGGGTTAATGTGAGTTAATGCAGGTTGTTTTATAGAAGTTGCAATTTTGTACCTTAAATGTTAGAACTTTAACCTTCTTAACCCTTTCCCTCATATACACACCTTGGCTTGCATTTGCAAACATAGTAGACCCAGATCAGATGGCTCCTATAAGAGCCGTCTGATCAGGGTCTGCTCTGTTTGCTTTTGACATGATATAGATCTGATTCTACAGTTTTTGTCAAAGCAAACATTTATCTTGGAAATTGTACACTGTAAAATTTCAACTAATAAATATTCATGATTTCGTAATTTCTTACAGGAATACTGAACAGGGAAAGGGTTAAACAGTCGGTCTCTAATAGAGAGGACATAAGTTTCAGAATTCATATATACTTGTGACTCAAAATGATACAATTTCTGTTTGATGATTTTGGATTATTTGAATGTGGATTTATACGTATATGCATGTATATGTTATATATACTGACAGTCGATGAAATGTTACAACTTGTTAAATCACTCATACTAATTCAATACAACAGATGGACACGGACACATTTATTATGTACACAGACCTTGTGTCCACTATCTGCAGCTGTGAAGCTCCCATTCCTCCATGATAGCATTGATGAGGTCCTGACGGCTGTTTATTATCTGTGGATTGTCATAGACGTGGTGTCCAGTCTGGACCCACAGATGCTAAATAGGACTGAGATCGGGAGAAAAGGCTGACTCAGACAGAACTTCAATATTGTGATTCTCAAGAAACATTGATGTAACTCTTGCAAAATGAGGCCTTGCATTGTTATGCTGATAAATGGTTACATCAACATGGTTCTGCCTTAACAGGATGACGGTTGGCTGCAAATATTCTTACACATAGAGTTGTGCTTCCAAACTACCTTCAATGAATTATAAACATGTTTTTAACAGTCAAGATATGCCCGTCCACACCATTACACTTCCATCTCCCCGATGAGGAGCCTGGCGTATCCACAATCGGGGTACAGTTCACCAAGATGTCACCACACTTAAACCCTTTCCTTCATAGGCTATTTTTAGGCCCAACCTCTTGGAATGAATCTACCCAAAAGGAGCATTTACTAGCGAAAAGTAATTTTTTGAGAATTTTGTAGTTTGAAACCATTGTGATAAATAGAGCATTTGCTGCTGTAGGAGCAAATGCTCTATTTATCACAATGGTTTCATTAAGTGACTTTTACAGAGGGGTAGAAAGGCATATTTATGGAGGAAAGGGTTAAGACATCCATTGTATTTATCAAGACAAAAGCAAGACTCGCCTGTAAAGAGGACGGTTTGCCATCGTCTCTGTGGCTACCGAACATGCTGTCTGCCTCATCTCTCCTGTGTCATCAAGGTCCCATGATATGCTTTATGGGCCTTTGACTTACAGACTTGCTAATTCTTCACTGATAGATGCCTAGCCAATTCCTGTACTGTTCTTGTCAAAGTTCTGAAGCGATCCCTGAGATGGGTGAGCACAATATGACAATCATGGTGACGAGTCGTTACTTTCTGACATCCTGGGCACTGTATGTTGGTTACTGACCCCATATCTTGCTTTCTTATGATTGATTTCATTATGGCTTCATGACGTTGAACATTACTTTAATGAGCCATAATCAAACATTTAATAGTAGTTTGGTTTGCATTTCATTCAGAAATCGTCTAGGTTTCAAAATCACTATAGTAAATTGAGGTCATGTTAGTGTGCATGACTGCTGAGTGAAGAAAGCTCATCTTGCATTTGCAATTCACTGATTGGTGGACAATTACCAAAGCGAAAAATCTAATGTAATGCATGCATTGACTTAGATAATGGAGCCTAATATAAATTAATGTAGGTAAGATAAAACCTCAATATGGAATGACTCTAAATTTAAGGTTGTTAGGGTGGTAACATTTCATTGACACTGAGTATATATCTCCATGCTGACTGTATTTCTGTCTTATACCATTCGATCATCTTCTATGAATGAAAAACCAGATACAGCATCTCGCTTATCCAAACTTTTAGTAAAGAAGAATAGAGACCTTTCTCTGTGAATGACTGCTTAATACAGGGTTAAATTCATGCAAAAAGCTCTAAAAGGAGCTTTCTGCATGATTTTCACCCTGCATTTAGCTGCCAACTGTGTTAAAGATGGATAATGATGCTTACTTGAGTGTTTAGATTGGCAAAATTATACTGTAGTTTTTTTCTGTCCATACTGATAACACTATGCAAAATAGCTTGTATTGTCCTAATTTACAATTCTTAGTCATTACAGCATAGTGTCTCTTTTAGATAGGTAACTCTTGCACTGCCAATGGCAAATGGGTGATCACCTTTGCAAACTGTTTTGGTCCAAGTAAGAAGTCAAGTACAGTAAAAACTCAATACAGTAGTAGTTGAGAATTTATGTCTTTGTAGCAAGGTAACTGCTTAATGCAGGGTGAAAGTCATGCAGAAAGCTCCTAGAGGAGCTTTCTGCATGACTTTCACCCTGCACTAAGCTACCACCTGTGTTAAAGATCAATAATGGTACATATTTGGGTGTTAGAAAAATTGAGTTTTTACTGTAATTCAATTACCTTGGTGTTTCAGCAGGATTCAAACTGGTTGATGATTTTAAAAAACGAAAAGGAAGTAAATAAAATATGAGAATTAAAGCAGATGACAGTTTACAGGTACAATATTTGGCAGAGAAAGAGTCCAACACTTTTCTCCTTATAATCGCCTTTTCACACCTTTGCAAACAAGAATAAACCCAGGAGCTGTCAGGTCAGGGTCTGTACTGTTTGCTATTGTTAGAAGAGATCTGACTCTACAGTTTCAACCAATTCCAAAATTCCTATGTACATATGCCATCATGGAGAATCAGCTGATAATATTCATGATGTCATTATTTCTTACATGAATATTGAACAAGAAACCTTCACTCATGGAAGTCAAAGTATATTTCTTGCCATTAATTTCTTCTTTTGGCTATGACTATTGGCTAACCCATTCCCGCATAGGCTATTTTTAGATCACACCTCTCTGATTCAATCTAACAAAAAGGAGCACTTACTAGAGAAAATATTTTTTTAGAATTGTGTAGTTTTGAAACCATTGTGATAAATAGAGCATTTGCATCTCCTATGGAGCAAATGCTCTGTTTATTACATGGGTTTCATAAAGTGACTTTTACAGATGCGTTAAAAGGCTAGTGGATCTACAGTTCAGAACTTGATCAGAGGGCTTCTGTAGGAAATGTTTGCAAATGTCAGTACACTTGTTTCCCGTATTCAAAGGGTTAGAGGGGGAAAAGGTGTAGGTATTGCCTTTAACCCTTTACTTCATGTAAGAAATAATGATCTTATGAATATAAATGAGGTTCATTTTTATGATGCCACATGGACACAGTTTTTTTGGCCATGGCAGAAACTTATTTCGTAAGCAAACAGAGCAGACCCTGATCAAATGACTGCTACAGGAGCAGTCTACTTTGAGTCTACTCCGTTTGCAAAGGCATAGAAAGGTGTATTTATAGAGTAAAGGTTTAATATTTTCTCTTAGCACAGTCATTACTGTAGAATCTTATCAAATATGCTTCTTAATTGTTTTTGTAGGTGTGAGTGCTTATGAATAGTTAAATTTTCCTGGAAGATTTTATGATGAATATTTAGTACAGATTTTGTCTATCATCTTTGATGCTGAGAATATTGGCATTTGTTTGTTTGGGTTGAACCCAGTCCCCTTGTGCCCTTACTTGTAAATAACATTTTAGCCATTCCAGGAGAAAATGTACCTTTTTGCTTCTAAATCTTAGACCAGTCACATTATCTTATATGTGTCTTCTTATCAGGGTACACACACTGTTTATCAGGTTGGATAATAAACAGAATAATACACTGGAATATGATTTATATGACAACATAATGAATATTCATAGGAGTCGTAACCCTTTTCCTCATAATTATGAACCCTTTCAAAGCATTTGCAAACAGAGTAGACCTGTAGGACTTTTCTGATCAGGGACTGCTCTGTTTGCTTATGAAATTATAAAAGATCTGACTACAGTTTCTACCAATACCAAAACAACTTTTGAACATATGCCATTATAAAAATATAGCTAATAAATATTCATGTCATTTTTTGATACATGAATATTCAACAGGGAAATGATTAATAGGACAGTGGCTGCTTAATGCAGGACAAGAGTAATGTATAGATCTCCTTGTAGCGCTTTCTGCATTACTATAGTCCTGCAGTAAGCCTGTCTGAAGGATCTACACAAGAATTCATTGCAATCACTTAACCCTTTCTTTCATATAAATGCTTTTTCATGCATTTGCAAACAGAGTAGACCCAGATCAGACGGCTCCTGTAGGAGCCGTCTGATAAGGGTCTGTTCTGTTTGCTAATGGAATTTGATAGATCTGTTTCTTTACTTTCTAAAATGGCTAAAATGTTCCACCTTACATATTTCATTGTAAATATTTTGTCCATGAATATTCAGTAGGTATTGGAATTTGGAATAAATATAGAGCAGGGAAAGAGTTAAGATACGTTTTACTGTAGATACTTATGAAGTTAAACAATGCAGACCCTGTCTTCTAAGACTGAGTGCGGATCTCCACAGTTAGCAAAGCACTAAAGGTACCTTTTCTCAGAGTTTGGTTCACTTTTAAAGTTGTATTGTGGATATAGTTACATGCACTGATATAAATGTTATGTATTCACTATCCTGTTATACCCGTACTCTGTGAGTATTGAATTCTTTAAAGCTGTCTGCTTCATCGTTTGGGTTGGCTTTTTATGTACAAGATGTGTTTATTAACTTTTAATATCCTAAGTAATATTTGATATTCAACTTTTAGGTTTGAATTTACTGAATCGATTTTTCTTCAATTTCATTAAAAAAAACATATTTGCTTGGATCCTAAGGAGATGGCAAGTGTTTCACTTTTTAATGTAGATCCAGATTGTTTGCAAAAATATCACAGAGCTGATGTTAGTTTAATTTTTTTTAAAACGGCTGTCAATTCAATAAAAATCTCTCTACAACGACCACTTAAATCTTAATAAATGCCTAATTCTGTTATTTTTAACAGGTTGTAGCTTAATGCAGGATGCAAGTAATACAGAAAGCTCCCATGCTTATTTGCTTTACTTTCATGCTGCATTAACCTTTTTCCTTCCTATAAATACCTTTTAACTCTTCGCTTGCTATTCACGTCAATATACCTACCTGTAAATAGTGAAGACCCAGATGAGACAGCTCCTGCAGGAGCTGTCTCATTAGGGTCTGCACTATTTACAAATTGATTGTGCAACCAGTGCATTCCACAGCAGTGATTGCATAGAGAAATACTTGTAGACAGTGAAGATGTATGTAATTATACCACAGGGCATGGGTAAAAGAGAAGAAATGCATTTTAAAATTTCTACAAGCGAAGGGTTAATACTTTAGCAAACGGAGTATAGTCAGATGTCTGATCCTCCTGTAAGAGCTGTCTGACCAGGTTCTGCTTTGTTTGCTAATGAAAACAATAGGAGAGATCTGACTCTACAGTTTCTATCAATACCAAAAAAGCCTTTGTACATATGCCATTATAAACATTCAACTAAGAAATATTGATGATACTATTTTTCTTACCTGAATATTTAACCCGTTCCCTGTTCTATGTTTATTACAAATTTCAGTACCTACTGAATATTCATGGACAAAATAGTTTTTATAATGAAATATGAAAGGTGGAACAGTGCAGCCATTTTAGAAAGTAAGGAAACGTCTTTCAAATTCCATTAGCAAACAGAGCAGACCCTGATCAGACGGCTCCTATAGGAGCCGTCTGATCTGGGTCTACTCTGTTTGCAGATGCGAGAAAACACGTTTATATGAGGGAATGGGTTAACAGGGAAAGGGACTAGCAAACACCTATTCTGATAGACCTTTAAGTTGTCACTGTAGAAAGAGTGTACTGTAGTTTGAATATCATAGCATTCATGGTATTATCGTAGCCTTGGTAACATCCTTAGTGGCTACTGTCTTTGTAACATGTAACCTTTGATGTGATGGATATTCATCCAAACTGTAGGTGTAACCCTTTCCTTCATACAAGCTTTTTTCACACCTTTGTAAACACCAGACCCAGATCAGACACCTCCTGTAAGAACCATCTGATCAGGATGTACTCTGTTTGCTTATGAAATTATAATAGATCGGACTCTTCAGTTTCTACCAATACCAAAATATCATGTGTACATATGCCATTATAATTCAACTTATAAATAGTTCTGAAGTCATTTTTTCTTATATGAGTATTCAACAGGGAAAGGGTTGACCTGATCCGTAACAAAGTAACTTTCACTTGTTGACCATTACTGGGGAAACCTGACAAAGGATCATAATGCTACTGTATATATGGCATTTACGCACCTTTGAAAATGTTCTGGCCACAGATAATCATTGTCATCTATATACAGTAAAAAAACCGGTACTTCAAAATTTTAATAAATGATGAATTGATGCCTTTATAGGCAGGTGGATGCTTAATGCAGGGTGAAAGTCATGCAGAAAGCTCCTGCATTAAGCTGTTACATGTCTTAAACACCACTAATAATATTTGTTGTAGTGTTTGAACTTTTGGGGTTTTACTGTATTTGATTCTTTCCATAGCTTGAAATTGAAGTTGGCATTTTGTATTAGATTCCAATAAAATTCTCTATAAATATACCTTTTAATTCCTTTGCAAATATAGTAGACACAGACGAGACAGTTCCTTTCTGAGCCCTCTGGTCAGGATCTGCTCTGTTTGCTTATGGAGCAATGTAGGTCTGATTATACAGTTTATACCATGGTCAATACTTCCTGTGCTCCCTTGTCATTTTAAAAAAACAACTCATCTGTTTAATATTCATGATGTCATTATTTCTTTCATGAATATTCATGAAGTAAAGGGTTGACAGATTCTGACCTCGTTGCAGGTGTTTTTTTAAAGCCCTCAATTCATAACCATAATATGGATTCAACGGTATTGGTTTTTGACTTTGAACTTATTGACATCTACCATAAGTATTCGGACACACACTTTCCCCACTCAATTCATTTTGACACAATTTTGATTACATAGTAGCAAATAGTGTAGACCCAGATCAAATGGCTCCTTCATGTGCCATTTGATCAGGAGCTACACTATTTACCTAAGTTTGTCTGGCCGAATACTTAGTGTAATTTGGGTATCTATCTTGATCTCTTGCTTTGGATTCATTTGTTGGATTAAACAATTGGTGTTTTTGGTGTGTGATTTGATTTCATGTGATCGTAACCTTTCATTAGTATGACAGCTTCATCTGTATTCATTAAACACTGTAGGAGACTGTAACACATTTTTAGTTTGTTAGCTATAATAAAAGAAAGTATTCCATAGTACCAGTATTATGATTTCAATTCCTTACCTGCCTTATCTTATCTGATTGTGAACTTAATGAGAAGTTTCTTATAGCTTAATCCTTTCCCCCATATAAACGCATTGTCAAAGACTTGATCCAAATCAAACGGATCCTGTAGGAGCCGTCTGATCAGGGTCTGCTCTGTTTGCTTTTGACATGATATAGATCTGATTCTACAGTTTTTGTAAAAGCAAAACAATTCCTTGAAAAGTTTCCATTATAATACTTGAGCCAATAGATATTCATGGTGTCAATCTTTTTTTTTACACTAATACTGAACAAGGGAAGTGAATTCCATTTGTACAGTAAAATCCCGCTAATGCGACCACTTAATGATTTAACATGGGTGTCTTTATAAGCAGGTGGTTGCTTAATGCAGGACAAAAGTAATGCAGAAAGCTCCTCTAGGAGCTTTCTGCATTAAACTACCACCTGCATCTAGCACCCAGAATTATACCTCTTTTAGGTGGTCGCATTAGCGGAACTTTACTGTACTCTAAACACCACACAATTACCCCTCTCCCATCACTTTGTAGCGCTGAGGTAGTCATTATAATATCGTTTTGTGTCACCTGTCTTAGTTGGGTGACATGTAAGGATCACATCTCAGTTTTCTAGTTATCTGACTATCCGCTCATCTGTCTGCATGCCCCACAAGGTGGGAGGCTTGTTTGACTGCACATATGCCGCACGTTCATCCGTACGTTCGTCCTGCAAATCTTGTCTATAATTCCTCAAACACCAATGGGAGTATTTACTTCAAACTTTCACAGATGAACAATCTTGATATGAATGTCGTAAAGAAGTGCAGAAGATATTGGCAAAGAAAGGAATTGGTTAATTAAGGATCCGAGAACATTTGTTTTGCATTTATTAATCCCATGCGACTCCATAGAGTAAAAAATGTTTTTAATGTTCATTCCTAAAGCGAATCCCTTTCATCAATACAAGGAACATGGTCAGATAAAGTGAATGAAATAAAAAGCAAAGCAAAACTATACTTTTATTTATGAAGTTTGCGTTATTTTTCTGATAACATTGGGGAAAAGAAAAACATAACAAAAGAGTGTAGATTTCTAATTTTTAACAGGTACAAACTATCTCGTCTGTTGATGTTCTATTGTAGGAGCTCTTAATGCTAATTACGCCCAAATAAAAATTGCTACTAGAAATATTATGAAATACTAGAAATATGAAAATATTGTATTGAAATCTGGGCCGCGACTTTGACTATGAGATTTCATTATTATCAAATTTACAACTTTAGCCTGTCGCTAACGGCCCTATTTTATAAGTTCAAAGGCTTGAACAAGTTTGACATGTGCTATTATAACAAATTAATCTTAAAACTATCCATGACGTCATTATTTCTTACATGAATAATCATGCAGAAAAGGGATACTTCCTATTCGTTTAAGGTTTTGAAAATCTATTGACCGGATGTCAAACAGCTTCGATCTAGATAAGGCACACCGTTACCCAGCGTCTTATCTGGAGGCATGTTGCTGTTTGCTAAAGTGAGTCAGTATGCCATTAGCAGAATAGGGGTAAAACTGTAAACATGTGTTTAAATAGTAGAACCTGTCTTAACCCATTACCTCATAGGCTATTTTTTAGATAAAACCTCTTTGAATAAATCTACCGAAAAGGGGCATTAACCAGAGAAAAGGAAACGTTTAGAATTTATTTTGTACAGAAGTTTGAAACCATTGTGATAAATAGAGCATTTGCTCCTATAGGAGCAAATGCTCTATTTATCACAATGGTTTCACAAAGTGACTTCTACAAAGTCGTCAATATGAGGGAATGGGTTAAGCGGCCACATAAAGATATCTTATTGGTGGTCTGTAATGCAGGTCCAAAGTAATGTAGAAAGCTCTAATAGATTTCTGCATTACTTTAAACTAGCTTTAACCAAACACCTGCTCTTTAATACTCTTGGGTTCAATTAATGGATGGACGCTTATGACAGGTTTTGCTGTATAACATTCACCAAGACCACCTGGCGTCACCATACTGTCTTTTTCTGATTGCTTGAGTCAATTCAATTTCATCCATAAACATGAATATACAGTCCTCTGCCGAGATTTCAAACGCATCATTCCACTCGCCGGCGGTGACTGTCAGTGGTTCTTTAGAATCGCTCAGGTCACCAGGATTAGGAAACCCTCGCGACAGGAAACTCAAGACACCGCTACTGGAGCAGTAATCGGAAACTTGTTTGAGGACAAACTTGAAGGAAAGTACTTCCTCTGAAAAACGTGGCTCTTTGGCAATTTGTAAATTTAACTTCTTCTTAAAAAAGTCATACAGTATGTAATCAAAAGTAGCAAATCGTTTATGTAAGTTTTTAATTTCTTCCCCTGAGTCCACTTTTAAATACATATCACGTTTTCTCAAATGAACACGGAAGTTTTTTGGCAAGTATAAGATGTCGTTCAGTGTCCAATTAAGTAGTCTCTTGATTAGGATCAACGATTCGTCAAACATTTCTGTCACAATCACGACGATAAAGTCTTTGTCGAGAACATCGTATAGGTATGCTTCAAATTTCGCAAAATCTCGGTTGTTTATTACATCAGCATCGACACCATATTCCTGTGCCATCCTGTTGTTTAAGAAAGACCAGCGAATATTTTTATTATCGTACTTATAAGGATTCTTAAGAAACGTTCGAACAGGATATCTAGAGTGTATTGACTTAATCGAGCTTGGTTTGAAGTAATGCAAAACAGACTGAAATACTTCTAGAGGCTCTCTTATGGTACCAATTTTAGGCGCATGCGCAGGAAGTGCTTTGTCCCATGCACTTCTGTCGTAGAAGACATGATGGCACAATATGTCGAACTTCTTTCCTGGAGGAGGGGGCAGAATGTTGTATGCTGTCAAACTTTCATTTATACTTATGATATTAGGATAGCGGAAGGTATTATTTTCATGTGGAAGGATAAACGTCATATTTCTTCTCCATCCATAACGGAGAAACACGATCTGTGCTGATGTACTTGCCGCCTTGTGAACCTTTAGAAACCCCAAACCGTGTCCCAGTTCAGTGGAATTCCACGTCCGAGGGCTGGCTTGGTGTTCATACGCCGAGATGATATTGAGGGCCTTGTTGACAGAGGGCAGTTGAACAGCCACCGCAGTTCTCTCACGGTAAAGTACGAAGCTGTAGCTAAACAGTAACACGGAGGAGGTGAAACACAATACCATCCAACTGTCAAACAGAAACATTATATATATTGACTTTACAGTTCATTTCCTCGAATTGACGAGTACATATGCAATGCTTATATTCTGTAAAAACAATAAAATAGAATGCAATACACATCAATTAAAGAACGCTCTCACACACATACTCACAATCATAATTTTGTGCTAAGGGATGAAGGATACACGATACAAGTACAAAATTAAGGTGAATACAAGAGTAACGCATCGGAACGGCCATTGGTGCAATTACTACATGGTGTTTAAGCTATGGTTAGGGTATGCGTCTATGCTCACACCTTTTCCATTTTAGCCAATCAGACGAACAATTTAATGCCATGGGTTTCATTTATGTAAAATTTTCGTTGTCTCTGTTTAAACCATGTTCACACTATTAACCCTTTACTCCCATACATATACTTGTCTAAGCTTTGCAAACAGAGTTGACCCAGATCAGACGGCTCCTATAGGAGTCATCTGATCAGGATATGCTCTGTTAGCTTACGATACGATACAGGTATGCTTAACAGATTCTGACATGTTCCACATTCCCCGTGTTCATATACCATTAGAAAAATGCACCTAGATCTAATTAATATTCATGACATCATTGTCTATTATATGCATACTCATGGAGGAAAGGGTTAAACAGTCATGATTAAAGAGAAATGACTCACCTGAATTCAAATATTTTGCAAAGTAAGAGTTAATTTCCTCAGAAGAAAACATGCAGACAACAACAGTAACTACAAAAACCACAAACATTAACAACAAAATATCTCCGCCTCAATAGCCTATGCAAGCTCACTAGTCTGACACTATACATGTATTCATGAAATTATACACACTAATGAACCCATTTCTCTCCCATTGCTCAAGAGATATATCTATATATTTGTATGTTATTAATATTATAATTGTTAACTCTCTGCAAGCTAACGAAAAACGCAAAGGCACCAGATCTATTTGCCCCTCAGGTTTTTATATCGGTAACATTTCATTGAGACTTCAGAGCGAACATAGAGGGACATTCAGTTACATGCTGTTAATCATAACGTGATCGTACATGCTGTCATGTGTCTTATATGTAGACTTGACAACTAAAAGATATATTAGTTTAAATTAATACAACTCCCACTCGACAGTCTATCTAGTAACTTCGCAAAATCTCCCAGCGTTTCTATCATGTCGCCGAAGAGTTACCTCTCGTTCAGAGTGCTTATATACCTTCTTGCTACACCCTGATAACTACAGTAAAACTTCAAAAATCCTTAAATTATCATTACAGCGATGTTTGACTGTATTCAGTATGTGATCGCTGAATGCGGGTCTATGTGAAGCTTGAATATAAGCCGTGTAACTACCAGAGTTGCTTACAGTATAGACCATGTATCAGTATCAGTCACCTTTTTAGTTTAGGTATATTTTATTTTAATAAAGATTAAAATGGGTTGGGCCACAAGTTCTACCAACATTAGTTACGACAATTCTCCATCAAACGTAACATTGCAAATGAATGTTTGGTAATATGGCAATATATACACAGAACAGAATGGGAAGAAGAAGAAGATTAAAAGAAGAAGAATACTATGACTTTTTATAATTATTAACTAACATATCAAGAAGGAAAGAAGAAAAAGAATATATGTGAAGGTCTGAGAATACTATATACTGTAATTTGAAAGTTGGCAATATAGAGGCCAGGCTAAAGTGCCTGCTGCTATAAGGTCCCTGCTTGAAAAACAGCCAATCGCCTGTTGCCGTGTAAATAAAACTTTGGGATCGTGATCGGAGTATTATGTTTTAGATTGGATTAGAAGGATCTTAAAGATAGCGATTTAATATTCTACATTACAACAGAACTTGGTATGCAATGTCTGTGCATGATTTCAGTTCGACATAGAGGCACTGTAAAGTTTTCTGGAGTTCTAAGCTGGTATTTGGTTCTAGTATTTACATGCAGTGTGAAAAGATCTAAATATATGATGGGGTTAATTTATTAAATACTTTATACCATACATGAAATAATACTTCTGCAGTTCCCTCCTTGATTTAAGAGATTCACAACCACATTATCTATATAAATTTTCCAATGAGACAGACCTAGTGCGATCTGTAACTATACATGCTGCCTTGTTTTGAATACGTTTAATAGCACCTAATTGATATTCAGTACATCCTGCCCAGACAACAGAAGGGTACTCCATGGTTGGGCGGGCATACGAGAGGTATATTTGATTTAAGCTTTGTTTGTTAGTTTGCGCATTATTCCAATAACTTTTGAGGCATATTTAGGTATACAGTAAAACCTCTCTATAACGGCCACTGAATTATGTTAAATAGTTGGTATTTAGGACAGGTGGCTGCTTAAAGCAATGTGAAAGTAAAACAGAACGCTCCTATAGCTTAAAGCAAGGTGAAAGGAAAACAGAACGATCCTATAGGAGCGTTCTGTTTTACTTTCACCTTGCTTTAAGCAGCTACCTGCATTTAACACTAAATACTTGATGTGTTTTAGTGGCCATTATAGAGAGGTTTTACTGTAGTTTCTACACGAGTTTGCAACTGAAGGCGCCAATATGAGGGAATGGGTTATTCACACCGTCCAATCGATTATGGTTACCCCATCGATAAAGCTGTGGTTACCTCGCGCAGCGAGAGTCGATTAAAACGGTGAGTTTGTATTTTGCTCCTAAAGACTCCTACTTTCAGAAGATCGGCACTTCTTTGTATGCAGCCGTGAAAAGCAGTGTTTGCTGAACATGTTGGTGTAATATTTTCCCGATAGCATGCAGAATGGTGTATTAAATCAGTGAATCAACCTGGATCAATATACCAAAACACCGTTTTTCTTTCTTTGGGACTGAATATCTCCTATATTTGACAAACTCACGTTAATCCAACGATGTCGAAGGTAAATCAAAGTACTTTTCTGTCCATCCTACGCATATCATATTGCTTTGTTCAAAATCAAGGTAGTTACAGGTGATTTCATCTGATCGATTTCTCACAGTAAATATTCCCTCGTTTATTGTTTCAAAAAACCCAACAATTCTTTGTATTGAAGCACAAAACATGTAAACACAGGTCGGATGCTATATTTATCATGTGACACTTGGTTTGTGTCTGTACTGCATGTCTTTATTATATCTATTTTTTTTCCTTTTGTATTAAAATATCTTCATTGCGCATAGCATTGCAAACAGTCAGGAGACTTTTAACCTGGGTCTACACGCAACCCATTATACTGTATTTATACTGTATTCTGAAATATACAGGAGCAACTGATAAAATTAAATTAAATTACTACAATAATTCTAAGATTTATTTACAAAACCTTAACTGTGTAAAACTTAATTCTTAAAGATAATTATAGATATTAATCGTCAAACGGAAATTGATATAGATCTACACGGACATATCTTTCTTTCTGCATCATATACTAGATATCCAACACTTCATGGAGACGTAGACCTAAATCACAGGAGCATAGGACTGAATTAATTTGGTCCGAGTCACTCTGAATACGAAAACGTCAGGGCCGAATCCATTTCCGTGTCTTGTTTTTAATTTTTATACGATGCTTGACAATTTCTTGATATACTACAGTAATACAACGATCAGATGGCGTTGTTTACAAAACAGTGTGTATGTAAACACAGAAAATTAACGATAAGTACAACTGTGGCATGTATATTAGGATAGGAAGAAGTGGTGGAGCCACACAAGTCAACTGGCTGGTTAACCTATACAACATACCTTGTTGATGATACCTTGTTGATGATAGGGATCTTCTTTAGCTCCTTAAGCTAATTATTCCCTTTCTGCTACTTCTTTAATGTTCTCCGCTTCCGGTCAGATGAAATTTATTTTAAAGTGTCAAAGTTTGTCTAATAACTGTTAGGTTAGTATACCTCAGACACATCAAATCTGCGAGCACTCCACAGTTTGTCCAACTTTGACTTGAAGGAAACAACTGTTCCACTATTAACAACATCCTGCGGCAGGGCATTCCAAGTAGAGATAGTACGGTGACTGAACGAATTTAATCTTGAAGACTTTTTAGCTTGAGGTTTGAACAATTTCAATGAATGACCACGGGTGCCGCCATCACCAGCATATTTGAAAAAGACATTCATGTCTATATCATCAATTCCATGTATGATCTTAAAAACTTGTATCATATCAAAACGTTTTCTGCGATAATCCAACGATGGAAGATTTAATGCTTGTAATCGTTCTGTGTATGACATGTTACAAATAGATGGAATCAACCTTGTAGCTCTCCGCTGAGCATTTTCAAGTAACTGTTTACACTTTTTTGTATGCGGAAAATACACCAAATTCCCATAATCCAAGTGAGAGCGAATTAAGGATTTGTATAAAGTTAGAAAGAGATCTTCATCAAGGCATGAGAATTTCCTTTTAACTAATCCAGTTATCCTGTTCACTTTGTTCACTGTATTGCTTATGTGTTCTTCAAAATTCAACTTGCTGTTAAACAGTATGCCTAGGTCTTTTTCTGAATCTTCTTTATTTAGCTGACTAGTATTTCCATTCTTGTCCACCATATGGTATTCAGTATCAGTTCTAATGTGCCCGAAGGATACAACTTTACATTTACTTATATTAAAAGATAACTTCCAGTCTTCACTCCATCTACATAATTGAATAAGATCATCCTGAAGAGCCTTATGATCTTGGCTGGTTGAGATACATCTATAGACCTTACAATCATCCGCAAACATTTTGCATAAACTACCAACTACCCCTGGCAAATCATTCACGAAAATAATGAATAAAATGGGTCCTAGAATAGAGCCCTGTGGAATTCCCGATGTAACTAGGTTCCATCCCGATTCATATCCATCTAAAACAACCCTCTGTAAACGACCATCAAGAAAGTTTCTCAGCCATTCCAATATACTCCCAGAGATACCATACGCCTCTACTTTCCTCAAAAGTCTGCGGTGGGGCACACTGTCAAATGCCTTGCGGAAATCTAAATAAACAGTATCAACTTGCAGGTCATTTTCGATAGCATCTGTCCAATCTTCTAGCACAGAGAGAAGCTGAATAATGGTATTCCTATTCTTCCTAAAACCAAACTGACAATCAGATAACAATCCATGAGCAGTAAGATGATTTACAATAACTTCCCTTATAATCTTCTCCAGAATTTTGCATACAACTGATGTTAATGACACAGGTCTATAGTTTCCAGGATCAGATTTTACGCCCTTTTTAAATATACATGTGACATTTGCAATTTTCCAATCCCCAGGTAAGGCACCGCTTTGAAGAGATTTCATAAATATAACTCTCAGTGGTTTACAAAGTTCTTCTGAGCATTTTTTCAGGAAACAAGGATGAAAATTATCTGGTCCACATGCTTTTGAAACGTTTAGTGCTTTCAAGTGTTTCAAAACAATCTCTGCTGAGATATCAATACTAGATATGAAATCATTTCTATCAATCTTGTCCTCAAAATCGGGCAATTCAGAGTCCCCCTCTCTGGTAAACACTGAGGCAAAGAAATCATTTAACAAATTAGCTTTATCAGAGCTCTCTGAAATCCGGTTCCCATCTTTGTCCAACAAATCTCCTATACTACTTTTACTTTTAGTCTCTCCCTTCACAAAATTCCAAAATGATTTTGGATTTGTCTTGGAACTTTCTGCAATCCCTTTTTGATATTTCTTCTTAGCATATCTGATAGCTTTTGTAGCGCTGTTACGCAATTTACAATATTCCTGATAGTCCTGATAGCTGTGACTAAAAGTAAAACGCTTCCAAGCGTGATACTTCTTTTTAACTTTACGAACACAATAAAAATCCATCCACTTTGGCTTCTGAAAACTGTTACTGTTCATGGTCTTTGGTATAAAGTTATCTATACAGTATATAAGATGATTTAGCAAAATGTCGCTGTTTATTTTATCGTTAATTTTATGTGTTTACATACGTACTGTTTTGTAAACAACGCCATCTGATCGTTGTACTACTGTAGCATATGTCACACAAACAATCACAAGACCATGGGACGAATACGGTAATTAAGTTTTCGGTCTCTGAGTGAATCATACTTTTTTTCTTTTTATAAAAACAAATGAACAGACAATAATAAGACCATTTGTCGTTGAAATTATGTCGTTCTACCCATTTGTATTAATTAGATCTAAACACAGTTGATCTTACTTGAATTTGGCCGGTTTCAAGAGCGAAATATGATGTCAAAGTGTAAACAAGGGGAGTGAACCCTTTATGGCTATTCATATCTACATGTCTTTACATCTATATCTTCCCATGACACACCTAAAGTTACAAACAGCTGTGGGTGGTTTTAGGTGTGGTGTTTCTATGTAACGGCAGAAAGAGAGGGATAGCCATGTAGATATAATACTTTGTCTCCGAAGAAACAAACCAATGCGTCAAGTATTAGATCTAGCTCGATTTATACTGTCTGAATAACAAAACTACTTGGAAATGTGTAACGATGAAGATGTTTGCAAGGACGAATCAAGTGTTTATTAATGATTCCACATATGAGATTTGCAAAACATTCTTCAATATGTGCATTTTATAGTAGCGGAAAGGACCCTTTTCTAAAAACAGCAATTCCGTTTGCGTAAACGGGTCGATTATTTGCTCTTTAAAAGTAATTCACCCATACATAGTCAAAATGAGTGGTGTATATATACACAGTTGATACCGTGTTCGCATTGAGAATAATTTTAGTAAATCAATAACCGTCCTTACAATAGAGTTAAATACGTTTATACATGTTGATAGCTCACCTAATTGTAAAATCGTATAGGTGAATTTACGTTGTTGAATGTTATCTTTGTACAAACTCGATTTACACGTTAGAAATAATAATTGTTGTGACCATAATTGGCTAAATACAATTTACAGAATATACATTATTAGTTATACAGTTCTTTCCCAGGGTACATGACGATTTATTCCCGGCTGAGGAAAATCATGTTGCCCGAGCCGTTAGGCGAGGGTTACATGATTTTACCAGCCGGGAATAAATCGTCATGTACCCTGGGACAGAACTGTATAACGAATTTATTATACTGCAAAGTTTTACGGTTCGGATAGTTTATATAAATCCATTTTGTCATATTTAATCACCAAACACGATAATTCCCCTAATAGTGCCCCAATACATTATTTCTACCCGAAGGTATCCGAAGTGGTGTGCGTATTGTATTATTTCTACCCGAAGGTGCTATTGTATTTCATCGGCGTTCGTATTATAATAGATGGATGGGCGATATAATAACTCCTCTAAAAACTGTTTTATTGGTCATTTCAAACCAAAAGTGTTTTTATTCATTTCTGCATTTTTTTTCTTTACGTATGAATAGTTATCTATTATGAATTTTGCTACTGTTTAGCCGAGTCGAGAAGTCGGTCATTTGGTTTCTGATCATCATATGTGGGGTCCGCCATGGGGAATTTCCATGTACCCTGTCAGCTCACAGGGTACATGGACTCATGTACACGGCTAGTTAACCAATCAGAAGTGAGGATTTTACTTTGCAGTATAATAAGACAGTTGTGGGTCTTATGTTTCAAGTTCAAAGGAAAAATACGACGTGGGTGTCTTCAGATGCTGCAATAGTGCATTTGATAGTTGTCGGGTAACCTTAGCCTAAATGCGCCCAGATTTAGGGTGAACCTTAACCACCAAATTTTCAAAATTGGGTAACCTTAGCCATTCGAGCATCAACTCAGTACACGAAAACACCTGTAACTACCTTGTTATTGAACAAAGCAAGATGATAGTCAAAGGATGGACAGAAAAATACTTCGATTTACCCTTGACATCGTTGGATTAACGTGAGTTTGTCATATATAGGAGATATTCAGTCCGAAAGAAAGAAAAACGGTGTTTTGGTATATTGATCCAGGTTGATTCACTGATTTAATACACCATTCTGCATGCTATCGGGAAAATATTACACCAACATGTTCGTCAAACACTGCGTTTTACGGCTGCATACAAAGAAGTGCCGATCTTCTGAAAGTAGGAGTCTTTAGGAGCAAAATACAAACTCACCTTTTAAATCGACTCTCGCTGCGCGAGGTAACCACAGCTTTATCGATGGGGTAACCATAATCGATTGGACGGTGTGGTTATTGGAGAACGTAATAACTGTACATTGTGTGTCCCACACATAAGTTTTCAGTCATACTGAGACGGTGTCAAAGTGCTGACATAACATTTATAGACGCAGTGCATGATACCACACCTAGTCACATTATCCTGACATCAGTTCCAACAATCGTTACAATACCTCCATACGTGTAACGTTAAGCGAGGGAAGGACTAATACTAATTATTTGGGTTAACTCGATCGGGTGTGGAATTCGCGACCCCTCGCCCGGCAAGCGAATGATCTAACGCTTTTGCAGATTGGTGTAGTGTTTAGTGACACAACGGAAACCGGAAGCTGGCCCTGATAAACACTGTTTGCATTAACTTGCTGCAATATTTCTTTTGATATGACTCAGTCTTGTACAGTATACACTATTTGATCACAAAAGACAAAATCAAGGCTGTACTTTCACTTTTTATGTACAGCGCTCATTCACCATGACCATACACGAGGTTTGGGGGGGGGGGGGGGGGGTTAATTATGCACACGAGATTCTCATGAGCAACGTACGTTGTTACCTGGCAACCTGGCTCACGTACAGTAAACAGCGACCAACTAAAATTCTGGTAAATAAAGCCAGGTAGTAGCGTAATGCAGGACGAAATTCATGCAGAAACCTCCTACAGAAGCTTACTACATTACTTTCCTCTTGCTTTAAGCAACCATTTGCTTTTAAAGACGCTAGTGTTTATTCATAAAAGTTATAAGGTAGCTCCTTGTAGTAGTAAAATTATCGATTTTCATTTCTTTAGCATGCTGATCAATCTCTGCAGTATTTATTATCTGCTTAACAAGGAAATATATATTGTCCATTATGTCCAATAGTAACACCTAATAGAACTACGACAGTGAAAGGGCACAGGAGAGAGAGCGAGAGAGAGAGAGAGAGGAGAGAGAGAGAGAGAGAGAGAGAGAGACACACACACACACACATACAAAGACAAACAGACAGACAGACAGAGACAGACAGACATACATAGAGAGACATAGAAAGACAGAGAGAAAGACAAAGAGAGACAGAGACATACAGAGAGAGAAAGCGAGAGAGAGAGAGAGAGAGAGAGGCAGATACAGAGACAGAGAGACAGACATGCAGACAGAGACAGACAGACAGACAGAGATAGATAGAGACAGACAGAGACAGGGAGACAGACAGACAGAAACAGATGGACAGACAGAGACAGACAGTGACATAAACAGAGAGACAGAGAAAGAGAGACATAGAGAAGAGAGAGAGAGAGGGAGAGACAGACAGAGGCAATGGTGATACAGCTTAGACAGATACAGGCAGAGAGACATAGACAGAAACAGGGAGAACGAGAGGAGAGAGAGGGAGATAGATGAATGAGAGAGAAGAGAGAGATGGATGAATGCGAGAGAGAAAAGATAGGAGATAGGTGAATGAGAGAGAAAAGAGAGGAGAGAGGTGAATGAGAGAGAAAAGAAAGAGAGAAAGAGAGAGAGAGGGAGAGAGAGAGAGAGAGAGAGAGATTTACGACTTACCATGTCATAAGTTTTATACGTGTAGGGAGTTGTGAAAACCTCATTTTAGCCACTGTAATTCAGTCACACGAACCCAGGCCAGTTGTTAGTTCTGGTTTGTAATTGAATGCCGTATATATACACTCTATTTCTGTTTCAATTGAATAAAAATCAATGCTTCGATATACATGCATAATAACACTATAGTCCCGGTTCAAAAACCGTAGACAGTTTTTCCTTTTAAGCTATATATATCTTAATCACTCTCTTTTGCATGCTCGTAACTCTTTCAACACTATGGACCAACTTTTATTGGCTTTTGCAAAAAGTATAGATCTAGATCAGGCGTGGAGTTACTCCGCGTTTCACCAGGATCAAAATGGTTTGAAATTCGACTTCGGGGTTTGTATAGAAATGGAAGTAAAACTACTATTGAAATGGAAGCGGACGACCAGATTTGCAAACAAAATTCACGTAATGCTGAAGGAGTTAACTTTAATTCCGGTATGAAATTGTCGTCCGCATAGCATTCTTGTCACCTTCAATGCTCAGGTAGAATTTCTGCCATTATGTTTTTTTTTTAAAAAACAACAACAACAAACGAACAAAACAAAATAATACAATCATGCCCTGTATTAAGTTGTTAACTAATTTGGATGTTGCTGAGATTATAGATATTCCGTCAGGATTCGGAATATAGGTCTATTTCGATAGAAATAGCTGAGGTGTTCCGAGTGGACGATTACGATGTGCGTGGATATTGAAGTTACCTCTAGCGTGCATATACACATATACTTTCGTTCACAATGTATAACACAGGGTTCTTACCTCGACAGAAACAGTAAAATCACATCTACATACATGTATTTCCATAAGTAAACAGAGAAGACCCTGATCAGACGGCGTGAAAAGGCGTTTAAATATGAAAACAAGGATTTATCCTTATTCAGTTAATTGTGACATTAAAATCGCATTTGCAAACAGTTTGGATCCAGATGAGACGGTGGATAAGTCGAAGTCTCATTAGGATCCAAACTGTTTGACACTTGTTCGATACTTATTCAAAAGCTAGTATCAAACCACTTTGTCAGAATCTTCTAAAACGCTTGATCTAATCAGAAAATCTTTTAAACGCTTGATCCAATCAGAAGAAATCGAAATTGAACAAGTCCCAATTTGAACAAACATCATTTTTTTCACAACGAGATAAGGATTAGGACTTTGATACAGATTCCAGGACGGAAATATTTGTTTAACCCTTTCCTTCATATAACCGCCTTTTCGCGCATTTGCAAACAGATTAGACCCAGATCAGACGGCTCCTATGGGAGCCGTTTGATCAGGATCTGCTCTTTTTGTTATTGAAATTTGATAGATCTGTTTCTTTACATTCTAAAATGGCTACGATATCCCAGTTTTTACATTTCATTATATATCTATTGTCCATGAATATTCATTAATTATTGAAATTTGGAATTAACATAAAACAGGGGAAGGGTTAAAGAACTTGGACCCTAGCGAGACGCCGGGTTACTCGGCTTCTCGTTATGGTCCAATTTGTTTGATACTCAATCAATAGTTTTGCGAAGAGCTCGAACGAATCCGATGTAAGTAAAACTTGTACAGCATGTTTAATCCTTAGCCGCGGGAATATCTATCAGCTGAATTTATTTATGGCATCATGAGTAAGGGAATGCTTGTCCATTCATAGCCTACGAGTAGCCCCCCCCCCCCCCCCCCCCCCCAGAGTAGACCCTAAATAGAATGATTCTACAGGCGCCATCATCTGTCTGGGCCTAATCTGTTTGCAAAGGAGGCATGGAAGACGTTTCTTTTGGTTAAAGGTTTAAGCATAACCCTTTAAGAAAATAAGAAAGAAGAAGTAAGAAAGGTGGATGCACATGGCTGAAACGGCATTAAACTGACACCTCAATAGGACAAGGTCCTAGACATTTCGATAAAGGATATATATGACAAGGTGGTTGTTGGATTTACCAGTGTAACTCGTGCAGTAATAGTTGAATCATTTAACCCTTTCGCTGCCAATGCCGGATCTGTGATTACCTATGCAAACAGTTTGGATCCAGATGAGACGCCGAGTAACTCGGCGTCTCATCAGGATCCAAACTGTTTGTTACTGTTACTATGTTTTTGAAACAAAATGAAGAAAATAAAAAAAAATAATAAATTGTAGCAGACGACAAAGTTAGCAGACGACAGAGTTTGGCAGCGAAAGGGTTAATAATTATCCCATCATTGCTTATAGTTGAAGGTCATACCATACACATCAATATAGGATCTGTTATGAAATGGAGCTAGAACAATGACATGCATGCAATTAAAATGCTAATGCATGTATGTATTGATTCTGTTTCATGCAATAAGCGTTTTCTGATGATGTTTGGGTTATTTATTATTAAACATGAGATAGGCTTATCTGCCCTCACAGGTCATTGGTGTTCTAGCTCTCACAGGTATTAGTCGCATTAACAAGCACAAGTGTCTGTGTATTCTCTTAATAGCTGCTTATGGAATTTATATGACTCAGTGCCTTCCCAAGGCATATAAGTTTAATGGTTTTCGTTGGATTAAAAATTGTAAAGTGAATCTTATTTCTTATTATAGTTTTATCGTAGTTTAATTAGTGTTGCACTTGTTTGACAACTGATTCAATTCCACTGGAAAAAAAGGAAATATGGCAGTTCCCAGTTTGTGCAGGAAGTCAAATTAATATGCTGCTGGCATTCCAATGCAGAAAAAGGAAATAATGATGTTGTGACATTAGTGATTATGCATTTGTGGAGAAACATGATTCTGCATTTGTGGAGGAACATAGGCATTGTCTAAACGGGGTAAGTCCCGGACACCAACTGGCTTAACCAGTTTGTTAGCATCAATGGTGCCTCCCACAGGGACTCAAACTTTATCGACACTCTGGGATGACATGTTGATGACATTCTATGGCGGAAAATGTGAAAGAACAATGTTGTAATAGTAGTGATTCTGAAATGGTGGAAAAAGGAGGTAAATTTGGTCAACAACACTGTGAGTAGCCGGACTAAGTCCCGAACACAGTCAAATAGAGCTGAGGTAAACACTGTGAGTAACATTATACAAAACATTTGAGAATTAACTATAAATTTACCAGACTCCGAAAGGACATTTTACCGTTTCCTGCACTGAGAAATGGACATAATTCCGCCGATTTTGATAAATGACACTGTTGCAGTCCTTATCAACCGTCATGTGTTCAACTTGGCAGTTGATCATGGTATACACTTTTCACATTAGCTATGTACCTCTTTCTCTGAGACTGTCTGTAAAAGATTACCAATACTTGAACTAATGAACGCCTACTCCAATAACACTCCGATAAATAAAACGTTTATATTAGCTTATTTATTTCCGTATGTACGAAATCTATATAACAATCCTGCTCTGGGTCTGCCAGTCCATTGAATCCACATAATTATTCAGACAATTCACACGTCACTGTGTACACCTAACTTGTTGGTGGTTAGAAAACAGGGTGTGGTTGGAGGAACTTCTGTTTGGTCTTTTCCGGCCGTTCAGGAATAGGACCGTATGAGCAGACATAACCAGTTCATTGCTTCCACCGACATGTCGGCACATCTTGTAATAATTGTATTACTGTATAATAACCACGCTTGATGTCAATTCAACGTTTTACAGTGTTGCTGAAGTGAATAAATACAATGTAGGTCTAATTTGATTTCTGGCTCAAATGAAACAAGCGAGGTTTTACGCAAGCGTAAAATGGCTGCCTAACATGTTTCAGGTGACAAGATCAGCAGTGTAAACCAAGAAGCGGATTATATAGTGTACTTGCAGAGCATTTCACATTTGTGTACTCTAAATGATGATATCGAGCTACTTTTGGTTTTAACGATATCCCGGCAGACGGCAACTATCACAAAAGTAGCATGCTGTCTTACAGCTCATTGATGAAACTACTTGCAGAGTAAAAACAACGGAGGAAAAACTTGTAAATGAATGAAAATCGAGAAAGAACACACAACACTTTTATTAAACCAATATAACCAAAGACAAAAAAATGGTTAATAATGATCATGTTATCATAGATAAATATAAAATGAATCAAGAATAATATTGGCTAATTCAAAAGTGAATAACGTATATGGAATTGTCATGGTAATAAAAAATAAAATTTGGAATTTTCCAATAAGAAGCCCACTATGTCTTGAATCATCAGTATTGAAGAGTAAATAGTGTTAAACATACATTCTAGATTGTTTGTAATTGTCTTCTGTGTTTTAATGAAATACATTATATAATAAGCAGGGAATATAAAACCCTATATGGCTCACCTGAGCCTTAAGACGTGTTGGAATCTTTTTCATAGGTGTGGTAAGAATCAATTTTTAAAAAAAACAAACAAATAAAAAAAACTGTATGTTTTTGATGATTTGTCTATGCTAAGTATATGCCTCCTGGGGCAGGGTTAATTTTGACCCCACGGATGTACATCTAATTTGAATAATCCTTCTACAGAACCACAAGATGATGTCACATGCGGAATATAAAAATAAACGAATGTACACGTGAAGTATGTTACCCTTGTTGCTGGTACACTTTTATCCATTCATAAAAAATCTGACCTGAAAATAGTACGCGACACCCGTCTTCCCACGATGCATCCATATATTAAGTTTGGTATGTACAGTTGCAGTGGTATAGGAGATGTGATATGGACAAACATTTTTCTAAAATATAGGTCAAAGGTCAAGGTAACACATACCTAAAAATAGTATACGACACTGCGCCTTCCCAAGATACATCAACACACCGATTTTAATACCTAAGATTAAGTAGTACAGGAGATATGCTCCCCGGGCGGACATACGGAAGCAGAAAGGGACAGTGCGATTAATATATGCCTCACCAAAGACTAACCTTGGCGGCATAAAATTTTAAAATATTAACATATGGAATGCATATACAGGTAAACCTTCCTTAACTGAGATGAAAACTAAGGCTGAAGTCAAAATGAGACAGATAGTGGAGTAATGCTGGACAAAACTCAGGACTGTGAGCTTTTTGTTATGTTCTGCCCTGCATTAAGGTTCCGGCAAAAATATATGAATGTCTTTGTCGTGTGTTTGAGAGGTTTTGTTGTGTTGTTTTTATTATGCAAACTTACTTTGAAATAAAAAGTTTGAATTCAAGTAGTTATCAAATTCAGCTGACGGCTAATCAGTTATTCACTTGTTATTCACTTGTTAACTTGCTGACGTCATTGTGTGGAGTACACATGGGACGATGTGTTGATTAAATATGTCTGGATGCTAATATAAAATGGAGTTAAAACAAAAGCACTTTCAGGTCAAAATAAGAAATAAAAAGAAACAAGATGTGTTTGTGAAACACTATGCCCCCGATATGACATTTGACCCTGAATGATGACCTTGACCATGACACGTCACCCCTCAAACTGTGCAGCTTCATGAGATACGCATGCATACAAATATCAAGTCTGTATCTCTACTGGTTGAAAAGTTATGGCCAATGTTAAAGTCGGTGACCTTTGACCCTGAAGGATGACCTTGACATGTCACCCTCAAACTGTGCAGCTTAATGAGATACACATGCATACCAAATATCAAGTCGGTGACCTTTGACCCTGAAGGATGACCTTGACCTGGACATGTCACCCTCTAACTGTGCGGCTTCATGACATACACATGTATTCCAAAAAATAAAGTCTGTGCCTCTACTGGTTGAAAAGTTATGGCCAGTGTTAATGTCGGTGACCTTTGACCCTGAAGGATGACATTGACCATGACATGTCACCCTTAAAATGTGCAGCTTCATGAGATACACATGCATACCAAATATTAAGTATGTATCTCTACTGGTTGAAAAGTTACGGCCAATGTTAAAGTTGGTGACCTTTGATCCTGAAGGATGACCTTGACCTTGACATCTCACCCCTCAAACTGTACAGCTTCATGTAACCCCTCAAAATGTGCGATTTTAAGAGATACATATGCATGCCAAATATCAAGTCTATATCTACAGAATTTGAAGTAAATGTCCAATATTAAAGTTGCTGAAAAACAAACAAACATCTGACCTTTGACCCTGAAGGATGACCGTGACCTTGACATGTCACCCCTCAAAATGTGCGGCTTTATGAGATACATATGTATACTAATTATCAAGTCTCTATCTGACAAACAAACAAGCAAACAAACAAACAGACAGGGCAAAACCCAGATATGATATGGGGGGGGGCATAAAAATGGCATACAAAGAGAAAAAACTCTTTCTACTAAGGATCGAATTCGCGAACTCTAGTTTCATAAGCCTACGCGTAACCCCTACACCACAATTTTAAAATAGATGAGATAATAAAAACAATATGTAGCAGTCGACAGTTATAGAAACACAGGACAGCAGTTAATCATGCACAAATTTCAAATTAATGAGATTGGGCTGCCTTTCGGCAGCCCAATAAACATAATTTGAAATTACCTACTACACACTGACTGTTGGTAATATGGAGGAATTCCGATTTACTGTAAACTGATTAAGTTCAACTATATTATCAACAGTAGTAACACTAGTAAATCAGCTAAGAATAAAGAAATTGTAAGAAATTCTTTTTCTAAAAATGCAAAATTGTACACCCTGTACATTTTATGCATTCCAATAATTATTAATAATAATTCTAGACAGAAAATGTTTTTGCTTAAAAGTATCAAACATTTTTAAATTGAAACGAAGAGACCACCTGCACCTCCTACGAAATTCACAAATTAACCGTATTTTATTTACATTGTAAGTTTGAACGCATCCCAGAACATATATTGAAGATCTTTAATCCATTACCTGATAGGTCTCGTTTTAGGTCCTACATCTTTGAATAAATCTACCGAAAAGGAGCATTAACTAAACAATAGTAAAATTTTAGAATTGTGTAGTTTTGAAAGCTATTTATCACAATGGTTTCAGAAAGTGACTTTTACAGAGGCGTCAAAAGGCGTCAATATGAGTGAAGGTGTAAACTCAATGGAGCGGAAATGGCACTAGGATGCACCTTATGAACTTTCAGAATAGCAACTGTCTGGAAGAGTTCTCACAGATCTAACGCCCTCTAGCGAGAGGAGGTATATCTCTCTCATGATGCGCAGCGAGTGTGTCCATTCTTTTCATAGAGCCGCCAGTAAGATGTAGACTACAAAAAGAAATGACGTCACGTTTTAAATTAAACAGTTTAATGAAACGTTATCCCAAGAACTATAGGCCGTAAAGAAATAGATGTCACAAGTAAAAAGCTAACTTTGTATAGACAAAGGTTAGCTTAGGGCCCGGTCCCACTAGGCCGTACGTACTAGGTCGATATTCGTACGAAGGTCGCACGACAAGTCACTGTTAATCGCGAGTGGTCTTCAGTAATCGTTGGTAATAGTTTCTTGTCGTGCGACCAAATTTAGTCACAGAGAGGTTGTTGATCATGCACAACAACCTCCTTACGATCGAACTGGTCGCCGGTATTCTTTACAGAGGGCTTTAGCTAATCGTGCGATCGTCGTATGACGGTCTCCAACAATCGTTAACTGGTCGTTGGTGATTTTCTCTACATTCGTACCACTATCAGCGACCTTTCTACAATTACCTACGGCTATCGTGCGATCACCAGCGACCGCCTAAAGATTATCCACGACTAGGCATAGATCACGTGACCACACAACAGGTCGGATGTGATTGTAGAACCTTAGTACGAATATCGTACGAATACCAGTGACTTGGCGCACGATCGTCAACAACCTGTCTTACGGTGGTCGCAGGTCAATTGCCAATGCGACTGTGAATCATTTTTTGGAATTTAGTCGCCGACAATCGCAGACGATCGGCGGTTTCAGAGATCTTTAACGATCGCAAGCGCTAGTGAGACTGTAGCCATACTTTCAAATATAGGATGGTCGTTATAATGCCATCGTTTTATATTTGAACATATGATAATTTCAGTCCGGTCTACGGTCTTTCTTAATCTAAACACTGATCTGACGCCCGGTTATTACGAGGCAATTTGTCTAAGTTTACAATGTTTCAAACGTGCCAAAGGCGGCGTTTCCCTTAGAGAGCGCCACTAGTGGACACATACAGTAAAACCTCTATACAACACCTAGTGTCCAATTCAGGATATTAAAGGCAGATGGTAGCTTAATGCAGGACGAAACTTATGCAGAAAAAGTTCCGATGGAGCTTATGT
Organism: Azorinus chamasolen; assembly: GCA_963576725.1. Classification (NCBI taxonomy): domain Eukaryota; kingdom Metazoa; phylum Mollusca; class Bivalvia; order Cardiida; family Solecurtidae; genus Azorinus; species Azorinus chamasolen. The sequence continues at coordinate 81,700,092 of OY755236.1, read as the reverse complement.
ATTACTTTCGGTCTGTATTAAGCAGCTATCCGTTTAGGAAATCAGCAATGCTTTTTCTTGTTATTAAACGACTTCTTTAGAGAGGTCCTATGTACGCATATCAACCATTTACTCTATAAATACGCAATTTAACGCGTACAGAGCACAGAAAACTGAGATCAGACGGTTGCTGCTCTGTTTGACTATGAAATGATACGATATAGATATGATTATACAGGTTTTGCAATTGTTTTTCCCGTGCCATGCTAAAAATAATCTACTTAACCATTATGGCGCCACATTTAAAAGTGTCGTCTGCAATAAAAATAATCTACTTAACCATTATGGCGCCACATTTAAAAGTGTCGTCTGCAATAATAATTTCATATTAAATATAATTCTTAACTAAATAATAAAGGTATATAAGTAAACCATTTGTTTTTAAAAACCTGTATGTTTGGGCTAAAATAATACAGAAAACAGTGAAGTCCCAGGTCTGAAGCCGCCTTGAAAAGGCGGCATCTGACTTGGGACTGCACTTTTTTTAATGGTGCCAACAGGCGACGTTGGCGCCGAAAGAGTAAAAATGTTCATGATTACATTATTTCGTACATGAATATTGATTGAATACAGGGTTAAACATTTACACAAGTACAGTAAAACCTGCCTTAAGCTTCGAATGTGCTTTTCTACCTTATCAAGGAAAATACTTAAACTTTCAACTTTCATCGTCGGTGCTGGAATACTAATCAGCTTTCTGTAGCGTAAATCGACAACATCCTGTGAGTCTCCAGAGTCCAAACCTCTCATTGAGGATGGACATCTCAATGTTGTAATAATCGTTGGAAACTGATAATCCACAATGGCGCGTTTAGCTTCACCAACACCTTTTTGGTAGATAGTTAAACTTTTCAATTTTTGATAAATTGTCAATTGTATGCCCTGTAGCTTCAAATGCGTACCAGAATTGTGTCAAATTCAGTTTATCACCGTTAAATATGCACAACTCTAATTTTGGCAATTTCACTGAACTTTTCTATTTACATTGTTTTGTCTCCTGGCGATCCATCAGCACTTTTATTCATTATATTTTCTTCTTCTTTCCCAGCGTTAATGGCTTCCTCAAATTGATCTCTAGGTCAATTAAGTATTTCTCAGCTACCCGTACAAGATAACAATCTTCTTCAACTATCAATTCAACAAATTCAGGATCACTTTTGCCTATGGCTTCGGTCAACTTGTACATTTGACATTCGACCTTTACACTGGATCATGTTAGCATTTTCATACATTTATTTACTAATGATTCAGAATAATCACTTACCTGGTCTCCACCAGATATCAAATATTTGGCTATTCCAATCTCTTTGTTTAAAATGTTCCTGGATTTTTGTCGAACTGCTTTAACTGTTGATACATTCGCCATGATTTTCTTTTTGAGAACACTTGCCACTTAACAGCACTTCCTTTTTGAGAACACTTGTCACACCATCACTTTCCCTAAGCTGTATTTCTCCACTTTTTAACACTCAAATATAATTCAACTTTCCATAATCTCGTTATCCGGTTAGCGGGACCAAACAATGTTGCGACATGCGAAAGTTCATCACCGTTTAACTCGCATAATCCAAAGTTCCTAAACATACAAAACAGACATTTCTAACTAAAACATCAACACTAACGACAATGTAATATATATATACCTTTGCATTAAGTCCATGATAATTGAGATACATAGATACGTGTATGTCAATAACATCTGAATTGTTGTATGACCACAATAGCACCTCATTACACCTCAGTAACACACCAATGCACCTCAATTAATCGAAACATCATTTCACCTCAGCTGTTAACATTACATGATAACAATTCACCGGCATAACAAAATTACGTAATCGACTTTATAATTATATTTAGGATCTGAAAGTAGGAGATCCTTCGAAAGCAAAAGTAGCAAGGCAAACACAGTCAATTACAGACTCGGTTTATTTAGTCTGTACTGAGTCTGCTCATGAGCAGTTATGAAAAGTGAAACACTACTCACGCCCCCTGGCACCAGCTTAAGCGATATTAAAGTTTCAAAGCTAAAAGGACAAATATGAGTCATACAGGAAACACCACATACAGAACTAACAGCCGCCCGAACAGCAACACAAGAAATAACAGCAAATGTACATAACTATCAAAATCATATAGAGACATACAAAGACAAAACAAACATACAATAAGGGGGAGTACCGCCCTGGAACGGTCATAGACAAAAGTCACTGGTGTGTGTGGGGGGGGGGGGAGGGGTAAACTTTTTTTTGTTTTGGTGAAACCTAGGCTTTGTTTATTCAATATAATGTGTTATATACATGTATCAAAATAACAACAACAGCAAAATAGTCGTCAAACTATGTTGTTTGTGACAAAATGGATTTCCGTATTTTTAAATAGAAAGTGTGTTATATCAGTATATTATACATTTTGAATTTTGCAACGAACGTATTATTTGTGTTTTTATAGTTCAGTAATTCAAGCAATGTTTTAAATTCATAGAGAAAAACTTTAAAAATGTCACATTCAAGAGTCCAGTTGTTGCTAAGAAAATAAGATTTATATATGCTAAAGCCTACTAGAGTGAGTAGTACATTAACATGAAAATGATCGGCATTTGTAATTTTGTATCCGAAAAGTAGTGTTTTCAAGTTCTTTAAATCGGCCTTAATACCACAGTGTTTAAATAGAAAGAGAATTTTTTCCCAAAAGGATTGTATTTCAGAGCATGTTATAAATGTGTGCTCATAGTCTTCATTTTCATTGCATTTCAATCAGTTCGGTGAGTTTTCCATTTTACACTTATACCTTATTTCTCTTGTTGGGAATATTTTATTAATTGTTCTATATTTATATTGTTTAAGCCTATTGTCATATATTTTGTTAACAAAAAATATATATATCCGTCCAAGTCAGAATGCAACCGAATTTTTCGCACCAATAGCGGTGCATGATAGGTTTCTGAAATTGCCTAACCAGTACACATTGGTATATATTTTTATTGTTACATTCATATAAGGATCGGTTGTCTACAGCTAGGGTCAGTGACGTTTTCACTCTCGTTTTGTATGAGTTTTCCGTTTTTAGCAAAGATTTCCATTTTTTAGGTATTGCTTGTATTAATGTTTTATATTCTATTATCCAATTATCCAACTTCGTTAAAATGTGTGTATGTTCTATTATTCCTGTGTCGTTGATTATATCGTTTACAAATATTATACCTGCATTTATCCAATTGTTAAAAAGTAAACATTTATTTCTTGATTTAATAAATTTGTTACCCCATATGATTTGATTTCTAAAGTTTGCAAATGTTGAGTCTTCATGTTGCTTATTGCATTTGGTACTTATCCAAATTTCTAATACATCTTTGAAAATTCTGAAAGGTGTGTTGTGTCTAAACTTTTTAAACTGTCTATGTTCATGTAGAATATTAAAAAATTGGTTCCATAGGCCTGGAATAGGTATCTAGGAATTGCCTTCCAGTTTGCATCTGTATCATCTGTTAAAGCCTTTACTCATTTTATTTTTAATTATTATGGGGGGGGGGGTAAGCCTGTTTAGGGGCACCCAACCTCACACTTATTCAAAAACTTGAAACTATTGATCCCGAAGGATTAGAAAATATAACAACACTGAGAATGAAGTGCGGGCAATATTTTTCGACCACCACACAAACACTTAATACTTGCTGTTGTGAAGTGCATACGTTCTGAAAATAGGAGATCCTTCGAAAGCAAAAGTAGCAATGCAAAAAGAGGCAATTACAGACTCGGTTTTATTGTGTCTGTTCATGAACAGTCATTAAAAGTGCAACACTACACATGCCCCTGGTACCGGCTTAAGCGATATTCAATTTTCAAAGCTAAAAACATCAAAACTATTGATCCAGAAGGACCAGAAAATATCACAACGTTGAGAATGAAGTGCGGGGCGACTTTTAATGACCGCCACACAAACACTTAATACACGCTGTTGTACTTCAGCGGAATTAACGACGGTGAGTCCTGGAGACAAAATAGAGATATTGATCTATTTGCGATAAAACAATGTTTTAATGACAAAAGGAACATCACCATTACAGAAGAAGCTGCAAGTCTGTTAACACGTGGCCTCAAAAGCCAATACATAGTGAATTGATATGAAGTATTGACAAAGAAGGTATTGAGATAATGCTGACCTCTATCAACTTTGGTGCTAGGGGACGTGAGTAGTGTTGCACTTTTAATTACTACTCATGAACAGACTCAATAATTTTCTCTTTTTGCATTTCTACTTTTGCTTTCGAAGGATCACCCATTTTCAGAATATATGTACTTCACAACAGCAGGTGTTAAGTGCTTGTGTGGCGGCCGTAAAAAGTCGCCCCGTACTTCATTCTCAGTGTTGTTATATTTTCTGGTCCTTCGGGATCATTAGTTTTCATGTTATTAGTTTTGAAAATTGAATATTGCTTAGCCGGTGCTAGGGGGCGTGAGTAGTGTTGCACTTTTAATAACTACTCATGAACAGACTCAATAAAACCGAGTCTGCAATTTTCTCTTTTTGCATTTCTACTTTTGCTTTCGAAGGATCACCCATTTTCAGAATATTTGTTAAGATTATATGTAGGTATCGCAGTGAAGAAATCAACAATTATCACTCGTTTTCACACATTTGACAAAACTAAAAAATAGAAGAGAATAAAAAACAACAACAACAATGATGACGTCATTATGTGAAATGTTAACAAAGATAAAGTCTAAGCCAGAAATATGTATAAGGTGCCAAACATGACATTGAATACTACTACTAGTACAAGCAGTGATAATAAAGAACTTGACAAATGAATTATTTTCCCACCAAGGTCATTATAAAAATATTTCCTGGGAAAATGATTTTACTTTTCATGAGTCACAGTATAAGCACAAGGCATTCCAAAGGACGACTACTGAGTAATAAACCCTTATCAGTTTGCCTTCCGTGGTATAACAAGAGCCCACACTCATACATGGCTTTTCGGGCAGCAAAGTTCATTGTCCTGCCAGCACCTTTAACATCACATTTGTACAAAAAATATAGTGAAACATAACAATGGCATGGATGACAAGGTGATGAAACGGATAAGGGAAGAAGCGATCAGAAAGGAAATACCAGCTGAAGGATGGATTGGAGGAATTATAATTGATGAACCGTCGGTACAAGAGGATATTCAAATTAAAAGAAAGTGGAGATACTATCGAACTATCAGGTTTAGTTGACCTTTGGAGAGGAAGACAATGCTTGTCACACTCTCAGTACAAACAAAATAGACATTGAGTATACGTGCTCTCGAAATCATTTTTCATGGTGTTAATGGCTTCCGACATTGTGTCCAGTTGTAATTCAAGGACCAGAACTCATGTTTCATTTTTGGAGGCTGTCAGTAAACACCATTTTTGTGTGTGTTGGGGTGGGGTGGTATGGTTGTGTTCAGAACTCTATATATACTCTTGGATGGTGCCCAAAGCAATATGAACTTTATGAAATACAACATAAGTGAATCATCTACATTTAGAACGCATTGCCCATGTTACTATGGTAATATCATATTCACTTAGGATATATTCCATGTTATTAAAAATCAGAAATAACAGTGTAATAATGGCCAGTTGCAATAGACTGTTAACACTGCCCTCATCTCATACTATCCAGTGGCAAATGCTAATTGAACATTTTTAAATGGGCTAAAAGCAACCCTATCCAATTGCATAGAAACTTGACAAATTATCTTTTTTTTCTGTCAACCCACACAAAAATGAGAAATCATCTCGCTGAAAATACTGAGATGCAACATGTTATACAACAGTACAAACTTTACCTTGACATTTTAAATGGAGGAATTGAATTACTCAGCGACACATCTAAGCTGATTAACATCTTTCACGACATAAGACCTGTGACACAACCAAATGATCTGAGGCTAAATGACCTAAAAGAGATCAGTGAATGGTTATGTGACTAGACAAATTATTATAAATTGTCTGCTAAGAAAGAAAGAAAGAAAAAGGATCCAAAACAATGTCATATCAGAGCCATGCAGATATTCAGACCTGCATTGTTGGTGTTATTGAAGTCTGTCAGAGCATGCTGCAATATTCAACGTTTGTCCATATAACACCAGCATTGGTAAATTCTGATGTAGTTGTTCCTTCAGTCAACAACGGAAATATAAATATTAACGCTCTCCAATACAGAAGAACACCAAACAGCATTATTCTGGGACAGAATTCTGTATCAATCAAAGCAAATGCATGAAAGAGCAAAGATGCTGCTATGCCATTCAACTTCGCCATGAAAAGATAGTGACCAGAACACATGCAAAGCAAAGAATATAAGGGTCTAAGATAATATCTTTATCAAGTATGTATGCATTTATTTGTAACTTTTACATTTTGGGCATTAAAAGTAGTCTTCCCTTGTTTTTATGGATGGTATGTACAATTTGTGGCTCCCCATGCTTGTAAACACGTGGGTGGAGTTGATGACTCAAAGCGCCTCAGATGTTACCCTTCCCAAGGCAACACCGAGATGTCCGGGCTTGAAAATGGATCTGCAGTCAACCTCTACACTAAAGCATACACTAACAGATACAAAGTTAATTGCTTTAGATATGTATATTTACTCCCATTCTCAAACACTGCAAGGTAGATGAAACGTTTATGGAGGAGCTGTATTGTGATCAGGATCTGCATTGTTTCCGTCACAGTCTTGTATGTCTTAAATAGAATCTATTTCACGAATAACGTTTCACAGTTGGCAATGTATGCATTTACTAGAACAAAAATAAATCTCATTCAGATCACAGTACTGATACAATGAACCTTTATTGTATGAAATAAACTTAAGAATTCATACCAATGTTTAAATAAGCTTCAATGTTAACATGTTAAATGGAATTTACTCGTTATGATGATTGACTGATTTAGTTTTGATTGATTTGGGTTTTAAGGCATCCCAATCAACCAATCAGTCATAAAGATCAATGCTAAACTAAACATGGAAGCCTGTTTAAAATTTGTTAAGTTTTTTAAATATGAAAGATGATGAAGCCATTTCACCAAAGATGTTATGTTTTTTGGCAGGTAGCATAATGATTTACATATATACTGGTACTTGCACAGAAGATCCTCACGGTGGCCATCCTGATTAACCACTTTCCTCTATTCCTGCATCTTCCCACACTTGCAAAACGAGAATACCCAGATCAGAAAGCTCTTATAGGAGTTGTCATATCTGTGACTGTCCTGTTTGGTTACTGAATTTAATAGATCTGTTAAATATTCTCCAAAATAACTTGAGTATTCCACCCCCATTGTATGATGCAAGAACAGTGTTAACAAATGTTCAGAAGATTTGGATCTTGGAATAGACAATTTGAACAGGAAACAGTGTCGAACATATTAATCCATGGTGTCCTAAAAAGGATGCATTTGGTTAGGGTATGCACTCTTTGTTTATCCATCAAACAACTATTTGAATGTTATCCAAAACTGATCTTTATTAAAGATCCCCTAAACCCAAATTCTAGTGACAATTAGGTTGCCTTTAAAGGGGATGTCCCTACATTTGACGCGTTTCATAAACACTTAAAATATACAAAACTCATTTATTTATATGCTGAAAAGTAGTATATCGCAAAAAGCCCCATCCAATTACCGTTTATAATGAAAAAAACATCCATGTGTTTGATATCGCCGATCCCGGTTTTACTACCCGAAGTTTCAGTTTTATTCGGGTTGGGTTTTAGTTTCGTAACTGTTTGCCCTATTCGCGATTCTCCGACCACTTCCGATAAAGCTATTACGTAAACAATGGAGGGATCGGGTGATCATCGGCAAAACGCGGAAGAATTTAACGGAAAAGGCCGGTATTATTGTGTTGTAAAACAAAAATTATCAGTATTGATGAAATCGGTTTATTTGTATCACAGGGGCATTTTTCGATATAAGTTCAAATTGGGAACCTTCATAATAATGATAGAGTATAACAAATACCAAGTTTTATGATATTATTGAAAATATGCGATCATTGTAGGGACTTCCTCTTTAAGTAAAGACTTGGGCAAGTGCATTGCAGAATCCAGGCTGAAATGGACTAATTTCTGTCTTTATCATACTACCGGTATGTAGTGTATATCTGAGTTTGATTAGCTTGTTTTCAGAGCTGTTGAAGAGTTCTTACTATAAAATCAATATTTCTTCACAAAAACCTATTTTGTTAGCAGTCGTAATGATCATCTTACTGAGATTGTTCTGATGAAAAGCAACAAGACATGATTTGGTGGAGAAAAGAAGAATTTCACTACTATAAAGATATATGTATATGAAAATGAATATTTATATCAGATATTTCAGATCATCATATCAGAAAATGTATTCAATATTACTTTGCATTATTAAATGATATTAAAATATATATCTACAAGTTTCTGTATACAAACATAACAAGACTCTGAACAGACTGTGATCTCATACAGGAGCTGTCTGATCTAGTATATATGGTTTAAAGGGTTAACTAATATGTGTCATCAGTTTGTATTTATGTATGCCAAAAATAATGCTTGGTTTTACATTTGATATTGGTGAAACATAATTATGGACATATCTATATTACAGCAAACAGAATGTATTCTGCTTTATGAGGATAAGAATGAAAATTATACTTGATGTACTCAATCTTAATTCACATTATTTAACTTGGTATGATATTGCCATATGGAAACATATTTATAAATCATTTACCTTTCAAGTGTCACCTCCTCGGCCTTGTGTATTGTAATAGCAAATGAAGGTTTCAAAGGATATTACTCCTTTGTAGCAACTCATGCTTTCATCTTGGGATCATACATTGAAATAAATGTAATTTATTATGATGCACACAATGTTTAACCCTTTACCTCTTTGTCATGTACATGTATAAGTACTCTGACTTTCAATAACTACTGTATATTCATGAACAAAATGATCGTCAAAGAAAAGGAAATAGTTTATCCATTTCTGAGACTATGGAAAACTGTCTAGAATTGTATATGTACGAAAAAGCAAATACTGATTAGACAGCTCCTATCTGTCTGATCTGGGTAGACTCTGTTGTCAGTACAGGGAAAAGTAGGGATATGCGAAAAAGGGCCAGTATCAGTTTAGATGGCATCCTTGTCTAGAATAAAGAATGTTCCACTTCAATTCAAATACATGAACATGTTATGTGTTTGAAGATTCTGTGCTCAGAATTCTTCACCAGTTGTTTGTTTTGAAATAATTCACATAATAAGTACACAGCAAATCGTCAGAAACTTTCACTAGCCCGAATGCAGAGATCATCTGCTAGTCCAATGGTACGGGCTGGTAGGTCAGTGTCAAGACGGGTTTCAACAAAAAATGTAATAACAATCTTATATTCACTCTCTGATTACGCATCATAAACTTTGAAGGAAATACTGCTTCTCAACAACAGTCATCAGCTGCACACTAGCTGTGGAGTTTTAACATGTATTAAAATTTGCTATATATAAGGTAAAAAAATAAAGTGAAGCATGGTCATAAAGATTAAAATTGTTTCACACAATACTTTACTTTTTGAGATATTTGGATGTTAAAATGCAGTGAATCAAAATATGTTGCAATGTTACCAGACCAAGACATTATTATTTACTCTGAAGATACTTAATTTGACACATTTGCAAACAGGGTAAAGCCAGATAAGACAGCTCCTGATGAAGCTAATTAGGATGAGCTCTGTTTGTGTACATATTCTTGAGTATATTTCTGCCTTAAAATTCTTGAGTATATTTCTGCCTTAAATATAAAATGGTTTTGAAAAGTCTTCAAATATATTTTTTTCCTCCATACATATTCAAGCAGTTGTGTATTGTTTAATACATATGCTGTTTTCCTGTGGATTCGTGGGTCTTAAATGGAAACTTTTCTTGTGAGTATGACAGGTGTGCCTTCCAAGTGTTTTTTTGTTGCATAGTAATATTTTAAAACATTTATTTATCTTGAAATAATATTTTTTCAGACAAAAATCAACTAAAGTGTTAATTTTACTTGTTAAATAGACCGAGTCGGCTGCTACGAGATCTTGACCTATTTTCCTGTTGATTCGTGGACTCTAATTGGTCAGTTAAAATATCATTTCCGGGCAAGAAAATTCATGTTGCGGGATTTTTTGCTGGACGATTCGGTCTGACAAAAAATCGTAACAATGATTTTTTTAAAAAATAATTGGTTATATATAACGCAATTGAAGAAAAATAAACATACCCTCGATAACGTAATGGCGTTTTCCAAAATGGCGGATAAATAAAATAATCCAATTTGATGTTTTGATAGATGGTCCCAAAAAGGTCATTGTAAGGGTCTGCAGAAAGGTCCACATATTAACGAACCCTTTTCATAGAGGTTATTGACAAAAACTGGGTCACGGAAATTAACTCTGTTTTGAGAAAACTACGTGATTACACAACCCACGAATCGATGAGAAACCACGAATCAATGAGAAAAAGGCATATATATATTTTTTTTTGGGGGGGTGGGGGGTGGGGGTGGGGGGTCCAAGCATGCGTCGGGCACCTTTGGCCTGGTGCATATTATAGTTCGATTTCGAGTGCTGAACCGTGACTGCATGTTTCTATTTATAGAAGTTGCAACCATTCTAATTTATGGGTAAGCGGACAATGGTTGTCACAAGAAGCTCGTTGTAATCGTGCAGTATTAATATATACAGTAAACCCTCTCTATAACGGCCACTCAATTACATCTAGTATTTTGTGTTAAAGGCAGCCACCTGCCCTAAATACCAACTAATTAAGGTTCATGTAGAGTCCCTGTTTGAGAAAAAATAACTGGAATTTGTAAAGTTGAAATACTCAATAAATATACCATATTGGTTAAAAACATTTTCACACAGTACTAACAATGTGTCAATGAAGAGGATTATAGCTTAATATCCCTACATATGGGTGTAATTGTGTTGTCCGAAGCTCAAAATATAACGAACATAGAGCAAAAACAAGCTTTTCGGTAGAAAATATCAAATCACTAAATGACACGCATTTTAGGAAAATTATTAAAATAAATGCGAAGAAAGTGTAACAAACTGGGTAGTCCTACATAGAATATATAAGCAGATGTGAAAATAAACACATAGTCGTCCTCAAAATATCCTCATATTTACACAAAGGCAGCAATTTGTATTTTCGAAACTTTCGAACATTAGAAGCCCATAACTCAAAATCTAATAAACCAATTTATGATTGCTATATACGTACGGAAACAGAAAATAATAAGCAATATGTCTGATGCAGTATTACTTACTGAAACTACCACAATTCAGCAATTACTGGGTTAATTTACATCACTGTCACCGTGTTGTTGTGATATTGCCGGAAGTAAAGCATTTGCAATTAATCCGCATATTCGCATTTTTTTACTGGCGTATTTTCACCTTTAATTTACTTCCATTATTGCTTTGTGGTATGTAATCCAAAATATAAGTACACGGAATATCACTTTCGATCGTAAAATCTAAACACAACTGTTGATTCTTCAGCGGATTATTTGTGCGATTTTATTTCCGGCAATGTACTGCTAGCTGTTGTTTTCAGAATTGGTGAAGATGCAAGTACGAATTTCCCTTGAAATCGTCGTTTTTTCTCCTTTGTAAGTATTTCACATCTTTCTAACGATTGCATTGTTGATTATTATATTATTTTGTATTGCGATCTTTATTCTAAAAGCTTAGATCGCTGTAACAGTGTTCTAGCTCGTGTATAGCACTAATGGCCGGATGGTTTGGGTGTATTTGGCATACGGGTGCTACGAAATCATAGTACGGACAACAGCATGGTGTATATTAGGAAAAAACACTGGCGACCAAGCTTGCGGCTTGGAAAGGCCGGTGGAAGGCATTCCAAGGCCCGGAAAGTGAAAAGAAAAGCACTGGACTTCAAATGTAAAGCTTTATCTTCTATGAAATTGAAGATATATAAGTGTAATTCTAAGGAATCACATATAAGGAGAAAATTCACCCAACTTGCAACCCATGCTTCTCTGTATAAGTGCAGAACAAGTGAGGATTTGAAATGTGTCATCACACGAGTAAAGCCTATCAGTGCAAAAGGTTATAGGATGATAAACCTGGATTGTTTGCAAGAAAACATGAACAAATTTATAGCACATAGTGTTATGTGTGAAAAAGCCAAAGCTCACATTCAACGAGACAAACCCTTGTTGAAAATATCTTCAGAGAAAAGGACTCAGGGTTTGGCCTCAACACTGATTGTTTCTTGTGGAACTTGTGGGAAAGACTTCACTTTCGACACAAGTCCGAAGTTGAAAACAGACATTTCAACAAACTATGATGTGAATGTGAGGGCAGTTTGGGGGTCCACTGTAACCGGCAATGGAACTTCTCACTTGAAAGAAGTGATGGCTACAATGGATGCCCCAAGTCTATCACAGCCTGCATTTACGAGTATTGAAAGAAATATTGGATCTTGGTGGGAAAGCCTCAATCAAGAAGAATTGCTAGCAGCAGGTAAATTATAATTATTCACTCATTATTCTTCATGTAATATTCACTGTACATTGTTTCACCTTTATATTTATACCCCCGTATTGGCCCGTAAACAAAGTTGGAGAGGGGTTATAGAAGTCAGACACAAATTTTGTGAGGCATTAATTTACAGGTTCCAACAATATATCTATGTATTAGTCACATTGGAGTTGATTATTTTTATTGGTCATATAATTGATTTCTACTAGGCTTTGGCGGCATATAGTGATCGCACCGTGCGTGGGTGTGTGGGTGCGTGTGTGGGTGTGTGTACCTTTTGTCCGGAGTATATTTCCTTTGTCACATCAGCTACGGATACCAAATTTGGTGTGTTAGTTCATCTTGGGATGGCGGAGTGTTGCGTACCATTTTCAGTTCACTGTAACCTTGACATTTGACCGATTTTACAAAAAGCTTGTCCAGAGCATATCTCCTATACCTTTCCAGCTACGGATTCCAAATTTGGTTTGTTAGTTCATCTTGGGATGGCGGAGAGTCGTGTACCATTTTCAGATCACTGACCTTGACCTTGACCTTTGACCTCAAATTTACAGTCTGGAGCATATCTCCTATACCTTACCAGATACAAAAACCTTGTCAAGAGCATATCTCCTATACCTTACCAGCTACGGATTCCAAACTTGGTGTGTGAGTTCATCTTGGGATGGCGGAGTGTCGCGTACCATTTTCATGTGCCTTTGACCTTTGACCTTGATTTTAATAAAAGCTTGTCCGGAGCATATCTCCTATACCTTATCAGTTACAGATTACAAATTTGTAATTCGTAAGTATTGGACAGGTATGCTTAGGCAAACAGTGTAGACCCAAATCAAACTACAGGGTCTACACTGTTTGCTACTACATTAGTATGAATCAGACATTATAAAGAGCTCTAAATACTATTCGTACATGGGTAGGCCATGCTGTTCAAATACTTGCAGTGTTAGAACTTTCAGATGAATTACAGCATTATAACAATATAGACCCATATAAGACATCTCCTGTAGGAGCTACTGGGTCTTCATTGCTTGCTTACAACACTACCTAAATCAGATGCTATACATGCTTATGCAAAGAATGTAGATCCATATTGGGTAACTTCTGTTGCAGCTGTCTAAGAGCCAGTGTTACATGAAACTTTGACCATGTGTTTAGAATTGACTGAGGGTATGTTTTTAACGTTAAGGATCGACATAGGGTCTTTCTTAAACGTTAAGAATCAACTTAACAGTAACAATCAACACAGCATGTTTTTTAATATTGAAATTTGACTCCTGTGTCATTTTTAACAGCATCACAATTTCATGTTACACCTGCATTACATTGTATTGTTTTTCCGCTAAAATGTATTTCGGTGTCAAACACTTTGGGGCCATTTGTCACCCGTGACGACTCTCTTGTTTTTTACCATGTATTTCTCCTAAAATTTGACTGCAGTGACCTTGAGCTATTCTATTCTATATACTAAAGTTTGTATATTGTAAAATAGGTGCAGAGGAAAGAAGAATAGCAATTGAGAAGAATCAGTATCATCAAGGTGTTCCCTGTGTAAGTGTTATTGCAGATGGAGGGTGGAGTAAGAGAAGCCACACACACTCTTATAATGCTTTAGGTGGTGTTGGAATTATAATTGGAAAACAGTCCGGGAAAAATTTGTTTATTGGTGTGCGCAATAAATATTGCTATACATGTATATGTTCTCATGCTGAAAATACACACCAGATTCCAACAGAACATATTTGTTTTAAAAATTGGACAGGCACTTCTCAAGCCATGGAAACAGATGTAAGTGTGGAGGGGTTTAAAACTGCGATCTACAATGTACATTCAAGCATGCTTCATGACATTTCAGTGTTGCTCGACCGGATTGCCAGCAAGAGTAATCGATTAATTTATAACACCACCACAACTTTAGCTGAGTGTTGGATGCACATGAGGACAGCATTTGATGGTGGTAAATTGTACAACATGTGCAACCGTTCATCGTGGCATACACGGTGCTATGGAGGATGCCTTCGTAGGAACATTGGACCGCAATGGTCACCAATTGTTTGGCAGAAAGCGACAGCTTCAACACCTGGTCATCTCTTTCAGAAGCTGTATTCGGAAAGAGATGTTCAGTTGTTACATTCTAACAACTCTAAGAAGAAGCCAGCAGCCAGCTCACAGCGATGGAAAAGAACAAAAATGTCTTCCATTAAAGACAGCGTTTCAAAATCTGCCAGGACATCCTATGGCCCAGCGGCAACAGATATTGAACCAGATATTCCTCAACATGTTCTTAAATCCAAAATATCATCTTATCATCAAAAACATATCAACATTTCTTCAGATAAAATTGCAGCAATATAGTCAATAACAGTCCAACAGTCACTTTCATCAGTATGGCATGAGGAACGAAAGAAACGCATAACTGCACCAATGTTTGGTTCAATACTCGTAGTTAAAAGAAATCCTTCCATTCCAGTAAAAAAAATCATAGCACAGATGTTGTATTCCACTTTTAAAGGCACTGCACTGACAAGAATTGGTCATAACCAAGAAAGAATGACTATCCATGAGTATGTTTTAAAGAAAGCCGAAAAAGGCACAAATGTGGAGATGAGGAGCAGTGGTTTAGTAATAAATCAAGAAAACAAATTTCTAGGTGGAAGTCCTGATGGCATTGTTTATATTGATGAAGTAAAGTCTGGTCTTACTGAATTAAAAATGTTTTATACAACAAGAGATTCAATTTAACTGAAGCTGCGAAAAACAACAAAACCTTTTTCCTTTTTCAAGATGCTGGACAATTAAAACTTAAGGCAAACTATAATTATTATTACCAGTGCCAAGGACTATAGCACATAACCAACATGCCATGGATAGACTTTGTGGTAAGAACCATGAACCCTTACCAGCTTCACATAGAAAGAATACATAAAGACTTAACTGTATGGAGTTCATGGCTTCCAAAACTAGAGGCTTTCTATAACTTGGCAGTGTTGCCTGAGCTAAGTTCTCCAAGGCATGGAAAAGTACCTGGCATCAGAGAGCCTGGGGTTTGGGTAAAAACCACATTATATCTATATGCAAAACATGTTTTTATTTACCAGGTCATTTTCATTAAGGAAATGAATAGTCATCATAACATGTATGTTTTAGGAAAGTTTAACCTGTCTTTGAGTTATGAAAACAAAATAATTAGTATTCAATTTCATCCCTATAACAACTCCATCTGAACAACACAGAAAGTATTTGTATCCCAGTTAATGTTGTTGTAGAGAGGGAGCAGTGTACTAGTCAGTAGGGCTGAATGTTTGATCAGGCACTTGTTTAATCTATTGTAAAAAAATTATAAAGCATGTCAACACCGTCACCTTAATAAAAAAAAACTTTATTCTATGTTCAGGACTTTCTAGGAAAGGAATACTTTCTTAGTGTAGAAATAGCTACAGGTATAAAAGGGTCTATATATGGAGTAATGGATTGAAACAGCTCCCTTTAATGTCATATAATTGTTAAAACAAGTAGAATAAAAATTGAATACGGGATCTTTGAAAGAGTTCATTATGCTGGTAAAACAAAGTTTAAGTATAATTTCTTCTGATCACAGCACACATTTTACACTTAAATTTTACAGTTTTGTCTCTCACTGGAGACGTCCCCAGAACTGCCTAACTGCGTGCTCTCTCGTCATGCCCGTCAGAGCGTACAGTTAGGCAGTTCTGAGGATGTCTCCAGAGAGACGAAATCGTCAAATGTAAGTGTAAAATTTGTGCTGTGATTAGAAGGAATGATACTCAAAATCTAAGTATGCAATCTTTTCAGAAATTTCAAAGGTTGGTTTAGAAGTTTTTACTGAAAAGATAGATATAAAACTGCCCTATGAAAATGAAGTCGAGAGGAATACAGAGCTCATAGCACAGGTATCTGCGTAAAGAAGGTCAGCATAAATGCATTGTTATATAACTTGTTTTTAACGACTTTAATGCAATAATGTTTTCCTTCTTACAGCAGCTACCTATGTTATGAACTCTATGTACCTTTTCTTTAAGTGTTAAGTAAGTAACATCAATGTTTTGCCTTACAAATGTGTTTGTTTACAGAATTCTCGTATTAATAAGTCAGCTTTTCAGAGGCTTCACTGTGCATTATAAGTCTAATATTGTTATCTTTTCAATCAGTTCTTTTAGTTGCGTGTAAATGCATAATATTATTTTTTAAAAAACCCATCTGTTTCAGTACAAATCAGATCCAAAATGTGGTGGAAGAAGAATACTGAAGGCATTGTCCCGTATTGAGAACAGCACCAAGAGCAGTGATAAACCCACATATTCAAAGAGAGACAAGACTAGGTATTTACGAAGTATAATCACTGAAAAAATATCATCATTGGGACCGGTTTGACCGTCCACAATAGAATTGATAGTGGTTGATTTCAAAAGATAAAAATCTCATCAGTGAAATATTTAATCGATACAAACAGTTTTGTGATACCATTTCATTGTTAAAATCCCGGTTCCATTAGGTTATTGAAATTTATTTTGGAACGCATCTGACGTCACGTTCAGAAGAATATGTTGACGGGCAATTTACGCAGCCGTCTGCTGTTACATCTAACAGTTTTGCTCAGCCGGCATATATGAATATTGTAAAAGTATTTTAAACATATTCTTCTACATTTGAATTTTCCAAGTTTATGATCCTATTATATTGCAACGCACTGCATGTTTGGTTATCGACCCTTTTACAGTCGGTAGCTACGCTACCCTCTTTGCTTGCGCGATGACAGGCCGAGGGTAGTACTCTATGATGGTATACTCTTAAACTTGGATACAGGATGAGCTTACCAGACTCATGTATTACTTTTTCCCTGTCGTGCCCTTAACGGCTTACCTGCAGGTGCTCTGACTTCAGCAAAGTCATTGAGTACATATTTGACGGATTGTCAGTTATTATGCTATGTTTTACATGTTGTCCTGTGTTCACCGTCGTCTATGTTGTGGGTAAGTCCAGCGGGGATACCTTTATTTACACTATTTGTAAAGCTAGGGTGACTTTGAGAGAAGTGTGAGGTTAGGACGTCCGTAAACCGGTTTAAACCCCCAGTGGTGTTTTTGCTACTGACCGTGCCAAGGCGGTACTCTCTTTGTCACCCTTCCTTTTGTTTGCCTTGCGTCTTTGTGCTTGTGATTTTGTTCATGTGTGGAACATTTGTCTCTGGTTCTTGTGTGTCTTTTGGTGTTTTCTGTGTTTATTTAGTGTGTGAGTGTGCGTTTGGGTGTGTGATTGTGTGTGTGTGTGTGTCATGCTGTCTATCGGTGTTTTGGTGGTGGTTGCGTCTTGTATGTGGCTTTGCCTGCTTGACTTTACTACTTTTCCATTTAAACATTAGAAGAAATGTAAATAAATGACGTTTTCCGGTATTCATGAGGTCTTGCAACTCATAGCTTTCACAGGCAAAGCTAAACGTGAACCCCCTTCGGGACTCGCTTACTTTGCACCTGAAGCTATGAGTTGCATAACCTCATGAACACCGGAGAACGTCGTTTCTTTCCAAAGTAAAAGGTAGCAATAATAGTGTTATAAAAATATTAAAATTTGAATTCACAGTGACGCACACCATTCATTACAGCATATGTTTATACCTTTGTCAGCTTGCTCAGTTACCTAAGGGTACAAAAATGAGTCATGCAGGAAATACCACATACAGAACAAACACTCGCCCGAACAGCAACACAAGGAAACAGCAAATATACATGGGTAGAAAAAAACAACAAGAGACGCACAAAGACAAAACAAACATACAATAGGAGGAAGATGGAAGTACCGCATTGGAAGTGCATTGGGTGCAGGCCGTGAGACACCAAATTCAAACACCCTTGTTAATTTATCCCTTTCATTCATAGCTTGTTTTCAATATTGAATACAGATCATAATAGCTAAAAGCGGGCTGAAAGTCAAGTAGACTGCTCCTTTGGGATCATTCTGGTTTACTCCCAGCCTGCTTTAAGCTACCATCTGCTAGGACATTTCTTCTGGGGCATATTCATGACAGTACAAATTGGAAATATTTCTTGGATTGGAGAAACAAAGATTGTGTTAAAATGAGTATCTATTGAGTAAATGGTTAGGCTAACATTTTGCATGAAAAGGTGACACCTCTGTCTCTGTCTGTATCTGTTTTTGGTTTGGATGATAATAATTTATCAGCTTGAAACATCCTCTTCCCAAGACTTACACATAAACAAATATTTTGGGGAAACTTAACTGTTCTTCAAATCTAAACTTTCTATCATGTTGTTATTAATTTCCTTAAATTATGTATATTATAGATAAAAAGTTTTTAAATTATTTTAGACGTTCAGCCTCAGAAAGGATCAAATTTGTTGGGCGCAGGAAATACCTTAATCATTCACGAAAAGGTCATGAGTCTTTAACAAAATTCACTTTGGAGAATATTGGCACTTTTCCCCCACCATACGTTTTCTGTAAAAAAAAAAGTAGTACCCACATGTCATTGTGATTGATCTATGAAAAATGAAAATATTTAGTGAGCTGTTTTACCTATTGGTTAAATATATTTTTACAGTGTTCAGTTCCCACTACCTCATATTAAGCATATATTTTACTATTATGAGAATATTTTTTTAGACTTTTAATTTTTTTAATGTTGGCGAATTTTCTAAGTCATCATATCATTTTACTCACAAACAATCTCATTTGTTGTTTTGGTCTGTCTAGACTTGCACCAAAAGTTACCTTGTATCTAGACAAACATTTTGGTATATACAGTTTTAATATTGGTTCACAAATAACTTTACTCTCATTGAAACAAAAAACAGGCCAACAACTCTTTACACGAACCTTAACACAATTTAGTGGCCGTTATAGAGAGGTTTTACTGTATATGCTTATTACTTATCTGTATTACCACGAGTAACTCCAGAACAAATACATGGTTTGTGACGCGTTTTACCTCTACGGGTGGACTGGTCCTAAAGGGCACAGCTCACAGGTCAAAATCGAACTATAATTAGCTACAGCTAAACCAAGATATATTGAGGCATGTTGTTATTTTGTTGTTTAAATAACATCATACATATACAGGGCCAGGCAATATAATTTAGTAAGCCGCCACATATTATGTACTGGGCTTTGGTCTAATGGATGTGTATCTTGTCTTGCAAACTGAGGGTCGTGGGTTCGAATCCCAAGGTATGCAGTTTGCTTTTGTTTTTAAAGAAAACCGATTTGCTATTTGCAATCATCTTTTTAATATCTATACCTTTTGAATTATATGTTAATTATTTTGTTTTCAATCATTATAAGTTATATTTATTGTTGTTTTGTATGGACAGTATTTTAATATTAAAAAAATTGCCACTGGTCAGAATCGAACTCGAAACCCGCTGCTGAAGGGATGCGACTTGCTAAGTCATTTAAAAATAAAGAAGCACCGTTGTCACTTTGTTTTGTTTACATAAGAGTAGGTCATGTTTTGGTTCCAAAATAAGTTGGTCTATCTGTACAGATTTTTTAATGACACATGAGCACACAAATCTTTGATAAATACAGAAAGTTTAGAACTATATCTATATTATGTCGTAAGCAAACGGAGCATGCAAACAGAGCATACCCTGATCTGGGTCTACTCCTTGCATATGCGTATGAAATCGTATTTATGGGGGCGCATAGATGGCCAAAACTGTTTGCTGAAGCCATGAAATGAATATGTTTATCCCTAAACGAGGTATAGGGGCCGTCTGATATGGGTCTACACTTTTTGCGAATGCGTGAAGAGGTGTTTATATGAAGGAAAGGGTTAATATCAAGGCGCGGATTTAGAGTGGGTGGGGCCGTGTGTGACCCCCTAAAATTGGTCCAAAACATCTTGAGTAATTATGTCAGATATAGATATAACAAAAATCAATAAAACAATTATTTAATCTGATTTTTTTTTATTTACCTCAGCCACCCCTAATCTGAAATCCTGGATCCGCAAATGAGGTCTCTGAGTAAGTTGTGACTAATGTGTTTACTCGTGAAAGGAGGGCGAATCTCTGTTTGTAAACAAACCCGTCGATTTCTCGCATAAGCAATTAAATGGTGGGCAAAAACACCAGTATTGTCCTGTTTTATTAACCTGTCAACATTTAAATAATTATGCGCTTGCTGAACACGCCATATATAGCTTCGGTTGATATCGATAGTTTCCGCTAATAAAAGCTTTCCTACTTGGCTCATTCGAGTACTTGTACATTTATTGTGTATCTCGTGAAAAACGTTTGAAACAAAGGTTTACCCAAACTAATATATCCCTTCAGTGACGTAGGAATATTCGCATTTGACAGGTCAATAAAACAGGACAATAACAACCTTTGTATCTCTATGTATAGGCTAAGCAATAGTTAGTCTACGCATCATTTAAAGAGGAAGTCCCTACAATGATCGCATATTTTCAATAATATCATAAAACTTGGTATTTGTTATGCTCTATCATTATTATGAAGGTTCCCAATTTGAACTTATATCGAAAAATGCCCCTGTGATACAAATAAACCGATTTCATCAATACTGATAATTTTTGTTCTACAACACATTATTATCGGCCTTTTCCGTTAAATTCTTCCGGGTTTTGCCGATGATCACCCGATCCCTCCATTGTTTACGTAATAGCTTTCTCGGAAGTGGTCGGAGAATCGCGAATAGGGCGAACAGTTACGAAACTAAAACCCAACCCGAATAAAACTGAAACTTCGGGTAGTAAAACCGGGATCGGTGATATCAAACACATTTTGTCATTATAAACGGTAATTGGATGGGGCTTTTTGCGATATACTACTTTTCAGCATATACATAAATTAGTTTTGTATATTTTAGTGTTTATGAAACGCGTCAAATGTAGGGACATCCCCTTTAACGACTGTGTTGGTTAGGAATTGTTGATTTCGGCGTACAATTACTATATCCGTTGACTATAATAACACTTTTGTTTTAGTTTCGAAGGGTAGATACACCTAGAAGCTTGAATTAATCGATTTAAAGCCTAGTATAATTTGTATGAAGTCCCTGCATTGAAACATTGGTGATCATTCATCATGCTTTAAGTCTATACACTGAAATACATGTGTAAAAGGAGTCGATTTCCTATATATTATAACATAAAAATACATCCGGAATTTTATGGTGATGTGATTTACAAACTTCGTAAAATTATTGGACATACCCATTTTCTCACTTTGTTCATCAAATATATAAAACAATTCATTAAAAAGGGATATGATCCTGTATTACTACAACATACTGCATGTTTGGTTGTGAACCCTTTTACAGTTGGCAATCACGCTGGCCTCTTTGCATGTACGCCGACAAGAAAGGTTTAGTACTCTATGAAGGCGACCTCTTAAATCCAGAAATGGAAGGAGAACGTCGGATATCTGTACTATTTCATTTTTGTCGTACCCTTTATTACTTTTCTACAGTTACTCTGTTTGCAGCTCAATCATTGAGTACAATAGCGATAGGTGGATACAGTATTTTCAATAAAATGTTTTTTTGTTATACATGCACTTTACCACTGTATTTGCTGTCGCGGTTGTTGTAGATTAGTCGGAGAGGGGATACGTTTATTTACACTGTTTGTCTTTTAGGATGGGGATGGAATAAGGGTGAGGTTGGGCGCCCATAAACCGGTTTAAACCCCCGGTGACTTTTGTCACTGACCGTTCCAAGGCGGTACTTCCATCTTCCTCCTATTGTATGTTTGTTTTGTCTTTGTGCGTCTCTTGTTGTTTTTTCTACCTATGTACATTTGCTGTTTCCTTGTGTTGCTGTTCGGGCGAGTGTTTGTTCTGTATGTGGTGTTTCCTGCATGACTCATTTTTGTACTTTTATAGAGTGATTCAGATAGCAGGAAATTGCACCATTCAATGCGGCATACCAAAACAAATCGACTACCCACCCCAACTCGCCCCTAGCAAAACATTCCTGGGTACGGCCCTGTAAAGGAATGCCCTATAAATTACTAGCTGAACTTTGAAAAACACGATCTTTTGATCTGGTCTTTCTTTGAAATAGGAGACATTCATATTTATTTGTTGGACATGCCTGATATGTCGAATAATTTAGATCAACAGTATTAAATTTTTTAATTTTCGTTTTACTTTAATAAGATCTAGATATTAAGACATACAGTCTCATGGCGTTCATTTATGTGTTGTAAAAATATTTTAGAATAGATCTAGATTGTATCAATCTAAACTATATTTAGAACTAGAATTCACAATAATCCAAACTTTTTAAATATATCTAAATCATTGGGGTTTAATTATGCTTTGCCATAGATCTAATTAGTCAAACCGTAGAAGTTTATATTCTGTTTTTCGGGAAGCTGTTTAACAAATCCATAACCTTAGACAATGGGCACATTGTTTGATAGTTCTGCTTGATTAGAATCATTGCTGTTACGTAATAATTCATAACTTTGTTGATAAGACAGTGTGTGATAGATGGCAGTTGTGTGATCACTGAATAAAATGTTTTGAACTCTTTGAAGTTTCTGCAGTGTGTTTTTTGAAATTCCATGCAACAATGAGTTGCAGTAGTCTATTTTTGATGTAACCAGAGAGTTCACCAAAGTCTTGGTAGCATCAGGTGAGAGGTACTTTTTATATGACCTATTCGTCGGAGCTGTGCATAACTAGACCTACACACCGAATTGATGTGTGATGCCATATCCATTTGTGAATCGAGCCATGTACCGAGATTTTTATACACAAAGACGGTTTGATCTTAGAGGGGCCTACTTGCACATGAATGTCTTCAGGTACTACTGTGTTTTTTGTATGAAACAGGATGACCTCAGTTTTGTCAGTATTGAGCTTCAGCATGTTCTGGTGCATCCAAGAGACTATTTCTTTGAGACAGATCTCAACTCGTGATAAAGCTTCTTGTTGACAGGAAATGTCCTTGGGCTTAAAGGATAGGTATAATTGCGAGTCATCGGCATAAAAATGGTGCTTTAGCCGATGGTTTCTGCAGATTGAGCCGACAGATTTTGTGTACATGATGTAGTGTTTTGGTCCTAGGACCGATCCCTGTGGCACGCTATATTTCATATTAACTGGGGTGGACAACTCCCCATCTACTGACACTATTTGATAGCGGTCATTTAGATAGGAGGTCATCCACTCAAGGGGTTTCCCAATGATTCCGAAGTCTTTTTCTAGGCGCTTTAGCATTTTTTCGTGATCGATAGTGTCAAATGCAGCCGATAAGTCAAGCATCACCAAAACTGTTGTTTCATCTTTATCTAGGGATTGAAGGATGTCATTCTGAACTTTCAGAAGAGCAGTCTGTTGAGTGATGCTTTCGGTATGCTGATTGATGGTGCTCATGTAGATTGGTTGAGTTCAGGTGGGACTCAATGCGTTTGTCAACCACTTTTTTCTAACACTTTGGAGACAAATGGCAGATTTGATATAGGCCTATAATTCTTAAGTTCATTTGAATCGAGATCCGGTATTAGAGATGCAAGCTCACTGGCATGTTTCAAAAGATCTCTGAAAACACATTTCTTCAACAGATACTACTAGGACAGTTTAGGAAAAGTAGCTTATAATCATCAATTCTCATACCTTACGATTCCGTTGCCATTGCAGCCTTGGGATATGCTGTAGGAATCAATCTCTCATTGACCGGGTAGATAATCATGTGGTTCCTACCGGTTAGTGATTTCATATTTATTGTATATCATATTTATTGTATATATCTTGCTTATAATTCACCGACTTGGTAATTAATCATGTGGTTCCTACCAGTTGGTGATTTTATACCTATTGTATATTTATTGAATATCTTTCATTGACTGGGTAGATAATCATGTGGTTCCCACCGGTTAGTGGTTATACATTTATTGTATATCTATTGCATATCTTTCATTGACCGGGTAGATAATCATGTGGTTCCTACCGGTTAGTGATTTTATATTTATTGTATATCTATTGCATACATTTCATTGACTGGATGGACGATCATGCCGTTCCTTCCGGTTTTGATTTCATATCTATTGTATATCTTTTGTATATCCTTCACTGACCGGATGGACGATCATGCGTTTCCGTCCGGCTAGTGATTTTTATATGTATTGTATATCTATTGTAAATCTTTCATTGTCTGGATAGATAATCATGCTGTCCGCTCCGATTATTGATTTCATCCATGTACAGCGCTTTTGAACGCACATATCCTGTGTGAAAAGAGCGCTATATAAATGTGGTATAATAATAATAATAATAATAATAATAATAATAATAATTATAACTTACTTAATGCCACGTATGACCTTTTAGTACTTTTTTTTTACAGTTTTGCTTCAGATATTTTGCAAATAGATGTGTAACAATAAGCTTAATATATAATATATATGTTACAATGGAAAAGGTATTATTATGTCTTAAAATACGGGAGAAATCAAATTACGCGGCAGGAAAGGAACGATCATAATATCATAGACTTTGACAGTGGTGCTTAGTACCACGTAATTCTGTTAGACCGGAATTTAAGTAGTTTTGCTTCAGATTTCATAAAGAAAAAAATGTATTACAAAACTTGATATATGAAATAGCTATTACAAAGAAAAAAGTATTGATATGTCTTAAAATATGAGAGAAATCGCATTACGTGGTAGCAAAGGAATGATAACCAAGCCCTTATATAATATACTTTGTCAGCGGTGATGTCCCTTTGCTTATTACCACGTAATTTAAGTAAGACAGGAATTCGTGTAGATTTGCTTCCGATTTCATACGAAAAACATTGCTATGTATAAAATACGTTAGAAATCGGGTCACGCTTAGTACCACGTAATATCGGTTAGACTGGATTTTATATAGTTTATTTAATAAATAATAAAGTATTTAGATTTAATAAAAACAAAATTGTATTCAAACACTTGGTATATGAAAAAGCTTTTGCAGTGAAAAAATGTATTGTTATGTCTTAAACTACGGGAGAACCCAAATTACGTGGCAGGAAAGGAACGATAACCTAGCCTAATAAGATAGACTTTGTCAGTGGTTATGTCCCTTTGCTTAGTACCACGTAATTTCGGTTAGACCAGAATTTGTTTAGTTTAGCTTCAGATTTATATATAAATTGTCTTCAGATTTAATAAAAAATGATTATATTCAAATACTTGATTTATGAAAAAGCTTTTGCAGTGAAAAAATGTGCTGTTATGTCTTAAAATACGGGAGAACTCAAATTACGTAATTGCTTCTGGAAGTTGATTCACAGGTTGGAGTGCAACCCTAACAGAGGAATCCGGCTGTGCAAAACAACTTTTCCAATATTTCTGCTGATCAGGCTGTAGAAGTGCAATTAGAACCATCAGACATATCCAATGTAGAAGAACAGCAACACTGTTGACAGGGTACAACGAAAACTTTGGCGGAACCGGAAGACCCAGGAATACACAAAATGACTGTAACACTTTTACTATATCGTCAGACATGGGACGATCTTCACAAGAATCAATCAAATTCTGTACATTCACAAAAGTAACTAGTTCCTGCAAATCCAACGGTGCACCGAGTAACCACACAGTAGCTTGTTGTAAAGCTTGCACTCTGCGTTGATGAAGTTCATCTGTCGTTGGCAATCTCATATCAAAAATAGTTGGTATATGAAAATTATAAGAATGCATTTTAGGAAATGAACGGCCATCAAATTACAGGTGGGAACTATACAAGAGTCACTACGTTTCCGTTGTTGCTGATTCCTATCTACTGTAAGGCGGGTCTCTGCAATCCTACTTGTTTTACTTTTAACTTTCCTAGAGTTCTGAGGCACATTAGGCGAGACACACTAATATTATCCAATTCATGTCTGGGACGCTTTACCAAAGTAAAAGTCTTATCAGGGACTACAGATAACTTCCTCTTTCCTTTCCCTTGACGAGAACGAGGGATTCTCTCCGATGTAGAGCCACGAACAGCAGGTAGAACACGCGAGAGGTTATGGTTAACAATATCATCCTTCGGGTCAGAAGTAGATTGAACAGTTAATACACTATCCGTAGGCAGAGGGACATCTGTAGCGGTAGAGGTCTCTGCAACTTCCATTACATCACTGCAAGTAGAATAGGCTCCGTGGCGTGGTAAGTGCATTAACTACTGGACGAACCGGTGAAGCAAACAACGGACTACCAAGAAGAATATCCGGATCCGAACCAATATCGTCCTCTGTTGAAGAATATGGGAGCTGAAGAAGTCGTTCCTCGTCCGCATTACTCAATACAACAGAATGAGTTGGAAAATCCGGATTATTCACAGTACGAAAATCAACTGTTTTCTTCCCTGGTTCATATACTTCTACACGTTTCTTCATTAGAGCTGGAAGAGCTTTCACATTGTGACTAATCCACTCGCAATCCATGAGTTGAAATAGATTCAAAGATTTGGCCAGGCGAAACAAGTAATCGTTGGCTTGCTTCCTCTTTGATGGCTGTTTGGATTTGGACGCTTGTGTCCGAGCAAGATGATTAGACATCTGCTTTACCAACTCTAAAGCAAAAACCTGGTCTTTACCTAGTAAAAAATCTGAAGGGTGGTGATCCCCCGAAAGCAAACATCGCAACACAAAAAGAGAAAATTGCAGACTCGGTTTTATTGAGTCTGTTCATGAGCAGTAATTGACAGTGCAACACTGCTCACGCCCCTAGCACCGGCTTAAGCGGTATTCAATTTTTAGAACAAGAAGTACTGAAATTCATTATCTCGAAGGATCAGAAGGTGTAATAACACTGAGAATGAAGTACGGGGCGACGTTTTACGGCCGCCACAAAAGCACTTAACACCTGCTGTCGTGAATATTATAAATTCTGAAGGGTAGTGATCCCCCGAAAGCAAAAATTGTCCAACACGGGTGACAAATTCATCTACATTTGTATGATCATATCAAACTTTCCTGCATCCAGAAGATTTCTCACTTTCTCAGGAAAAGAAGATGTCATTTTGATATTGAGAGTACAAATGTATATAAACAGGCGCGTTCCAAACAGGTATGGCCTGAAATCTAGTTGAATAGGATTGGCTAACCAAGACGTTCCAAACAGGTATGGTCTAGATGGCTAGTTGAACATAGTCGTTCAGCGGAGAGACGTTCCTAACAGGTATAGTCTACAGCGCTAGTTGAATATGGTTGTCTAGCAGAGAGACGTTTCTAACAGGTATGGTCTGCACAGCTAGTTGTCAGGTGTTCCTAACAGGGACAGCCTGAATAACGAGAAAAAACAACCATAATGAACATATGCACATATTCCAACACATATTGTAATCTATCCAATTTATTACTTACATTTAAGGCATCTGTATTTATCTATATCAAGGGCATCTGATGCAGATATATTCACTCAAGAACCATGGTACCATTCGTCACAATATTCGCACTGGATCATGAAGCGACCATTGTATGGTTCCCGACAAACACAGTAGACCTCGTTGGGGTCGTCTCGAGCATCGGCTGGGTCAGTCTGGCTAGTACCATCCAACATGAATTTTCTAATCCAAGCCGGTACTGTTCGGTCCTTGCATGGCATCACCCTGTCATGGTTAGTCACAAAAAACAGAGTTTTTCAGAGTTACACGGTAGAGATTAGGACTTAGCTTTTTCGTGACAATAGCGGGTCCTTTCCATGGTGGACAGAGTTTCCGAGACTTTCCTTTTACAACTGCAGTATCTAACAGATACACGAAGTCGCCTTCTTGGAAAGATCTCACTAAGACCTTTAGGTCTTGGTCTCCTTTCATCCTCCGACTAGATGTCTTCAATTTTTCCCGTGCTGTGTCGTGGGCCCGTTGTATGTTTTCCGTAAGATCTTGAACATAAGCCTCAGGTTCCACATTTTTGGTCAGGGTATTGGGAAACATCAAGTTAGCCGGAAGATTTAACTCCCTTCCCAACATTAACTTATTCGGAGTATAGCCCGTGGAACGGTTAACCGACGCTCGGATTGCACTGGCAATTTGCTGCACATACTCGTCTCATTTGCTCTGGCGCGAGTTGAGAAAACACCGTATTGCGTCCATCAATGTACGGCTGAATCTCTCAACTTGTCCATTTGCAGAAGGTCTGTATGGGGTAGTACGAGACTTGTGGATCTGCAGTGCTCGACAAACTGCCTCGAATAATTTACTCTCAAAATTCCGACCTTGGTCAGAATGCAATTGAAAGGGATATCTGAACCTTGTAAAGAAATTGTCGATAGCCGCTTTCGCTGTCATCTCCGCTTTCTGTGATGGTAAAGGAATGCATTCAACCCATTTTGTGAACTGGTCAACCATCATCAGACAATGTTCATTCCCATTGGCTGATTTAGGCCAAGGACCAATAACGTCAATATGCACCCTTTCCATTGGGGCTCCTGCGTAATACTCTGTCAATGGAACTCTACCGTATAACCTACTTTTCTTATTTCTACTGCACACATCACAAGAGGTTACATAATACTGCACATCTCTTGATAGATGGTACCAGAAGAATTTCTCTCGAAGTTTCGCTTTTGTTCTTGGAACTCCCTGATGACCGGCAGAAGGAATATCATTATGCCATTCTAGTGCTGACAGTCTCATTGGAGGTGGCAACACAAATTCATGATCTTTACTCTCTCCCTTTTTATGAAAGAGAACCCCTTCAACCAGCATAAATGCAGATTTACTAATCCAAAAATACTTCTGTTCTGGACTAGCCGAAAACAATACGCTTCTCCTGGGTTTTTTTTACGTTTAAGCCATTCTAAAAGAAAGGTATCACCTTCATTCTTTAGCTGGGCTTGTCGTAAATCTTCATATGAGAAACCCCAGCAACATGGCTGGCCAGGCGAAGCCTGGGTCTGCAGGTGCACACTACATACTAATATCCGTGTTTTACCGGAGAGGATTTGGAAGTGAGCGTCTGACTCGCCCACTTCACCTTCAACTAACAGTTGAAGACTATTCATGCGTTTTCTCTGCTCATTAGTTGATGGAAAACCGGGTCCCATTGAGTCTTTCCCATTCTTAGCCTCCAGATTCCGTATACCCGCGGTAACACCTTCAGGGTTACCCGGCAACTCCTCAGCAACGGACGATGCTAACTTTCCGTCTGCCAAACCAATGGCATAATCGACCTCTTCTGCGAATTTACCCCATTGGTTATCAATACGTGTGCAATAATTGCACCCTCCACAAGGCAAGTGGTCGGTGCCGCGGACACCAATTTTCTGCCATGGACAGGGATGCAATGTCTGGGGCAATACGAGACATTACATCAGCATTTACGTGCTTTGATCCAGCTCTATACTGCACAATCATGTGATACTGTGCAAGCTCCTCCATCCATCTAGCTATTTGCCCTTGTGGATCCCGGAATCTCAACAGCCAGGTAAGACTAGAATGGTCAGTTCGTACAGTAAAAACTCTCCATAACAGGTAATATTTAAACTGTCTTGTAAAACGAACTATACTCAACAATTCTTTCCGAGTGGTACAGTATCTTTTTTGTTCCGGCGAAAGAGAGAGACTAGCGTAAGCTATGACTCACTCTACGCCCTCCTGAACCTGGCTAAGTACTGCACCGATTCCAACATCTGAAGCGTCCGTATCCAGAATAAACGGATAAGTTTTATTCGGAAGAGCTAACACTGGCGGTTCCACGAATGCTTCACGCAGGGCTTCGAATGCGACCTGCTCTTTGTCACCCCATTGGAATTGGTTCTTTCCAGTCAACCCATACAACGGATGTGCGGCGTCCGCAAAGTTTTTAATGAACGAACGATGATAGTTTGCAAATCCCAGAAATCGCTCTACATCTTTTGTACTGTGTGAAACAGGCCAATCCTTTACAGATTCCACGTCTTTGGAGGACATAGAAAGTTTGTTATCTCCCACAATTCTGCCGAGAAATTCGACCTTTTTCTGGAAGAAAACACAATTCCTAGGCTTTAGTTTCATGCCAAACTTTCTAAACCTATCCAAAGTGTCTTTGAGATTTTGTAGATGATCCTGGAAATTTTTACCCGTTATGAGGACATCATCGAGGAAAGCCAGAACTGTTTTCCACGTCATCCCCCTTAAAATTAGGTTGACGGCTCTGGAAAATGTTGCCGGCGCGTTCGTAAGCCCAAAACCCATCCGAGTATGCTCATACAGCCCGTACTTTGTGACAAAGGCAGTCTTCTTACGGTCTTCCTCCTTGACCTTTATCTGCCAATAAGCTGAATTGGCATCTAATTTCGAGAACCAAACGTTTCCTGATAAAGTATCTAGGCATTCGTCAACTAATGGCAATGGGAACACGTCCTTTACAGTAACATTCAATGCTCTGTAATCTATACACCACCGGACGGTCCCATCTTTCTTACGAATAAGCACAGGAGCTGAAACCCACTCAGATGTAGATTCTTGAATTACCTTCGCATCTAACATCTTCTTCAGACGTGCTCCTTCTTCCCCAGCAAAACATGATTGAGTTCGTCTTATACCTTGCTTTATCGGCTTAGCATCGCCTGTATCTATTGAATGCTCAATAGCCGTAAAGTTCCCAAGGTCATAATCATTTTTGGCAAAGACATATTCCGTAAGCAATTTACCAAAAGCAGAGCTTTCCTCCTTAGAGAGAAGTTCGCATGAACGTTTATACGTGTCTTGTAAATGCTCAGGTACTTTCACGGAGTCACTAACAGCAGAATCCGGTGCTAATTTACCCGTTGGTGATGTCAAGCCAGGTACAACTACAGGTCTAACAGATTCTGCAGTTCCTGTACCTTCCATGGAGTTACTAACAGCAGAATCCTTCTCTAAAGTAGCTGTCTGTATCCTAACAGGAGCAAACAGATACTGTTTTTCCATGTAAAAAGGGCATTCGGGAGACCCACTGTCCTGTTCCTTGAAAATGATATTGATCTCAGATGCAGTACCTATCAGTCTTCCTACCTTTAATACTTGAAATGAATTGGAAAGGTTTAAAAGACAAACAATAGGTTCCTCATCTCTATGAATAATTATAGACATGACTAATTTCAATTTTGGAACTGATTCAATACAGTAAGTGTTGAGTTTGGCAGTTATTTTACATTTAATGCGAACAACTGAATTTGGTGGTACTACTGTTCGCTTTTTGATCAAAAAGTTTGCTATTATAGGACTTGTTTCCTTAAAAAGTGTTGTGAGTGGAACTTTCTCTCCATTAATTTGCAAGGAATCAGACTGCAAGTTTAACAAAGCACCCCAATGATACAACAGATCATGTCCCAGTAACATGTCATTATGGATAGAGGCAACATACAGACATTCCCTGAAAAGTTGGCTTCCTAATCTGATCTGAACAGGTCTTGTTACACATCCAGATATAATAGAGTTTTCATCAGCTAATTGCATCTGGATTGTCTTTACCTTTTTAGGTTTCTGCTTTAGATTTTCATAAACTGCTGATGAAAGAATAGAAACCTCAGCCCCAGAGTCAACCCTAGCTCTTATTTTTGATCCGCCAATCATGACATCAGCAAAAGAAGAGCCAGCATTAAATGAATTCAAGCCAACTAATACAGGCTTGTCCGTTGTTTCTGAGTGCCCCAGGAATTCGGATCTCGGCTGATGGCCCTCTATGCTTGCTTGTCCTGGGGTATGGCCTTCGCCGCCGGGGCATACTTGTTTAAAGTCTTCCCAGACTTGGGAAGACTTTAAATCTGCAGCCAAGGTCTCACAATTCCTCTTGTAATGACCTAGCCCGCCACAGTAGTAACATTTAAACGACCTTGGCGGGTTAGAGTTATTCCCTCGCAGAGGACCAGTTCTACATGCAACATCCAATTTTGCTGTTAGGGCAGACACTGCTTTCTCTAAATCTGAGATTTTCCTCTCATATACCCCACTATCAGTGCTAACAGCATTGACAGTGGTGTAATCTGATCTTGGTCGTGGGCGCTTGTCAACAGCGGTTGTGACATACAAGAAATGCCTGACCAAGTTCACAGCGTCTTGCATGATCATTTTAGCTTTGAAGTAAGCATTCTTGCCTGCCTCTTTGTCCAGGCAACCCTGGCAAAATTTGGCTATAGCCTCCTCCTTACCATGATATTCGGGTAAATCCTGAAGGCCGGAGTGGCTAGAGTCATCACTCTATCTGCCCAATCATCCAAGAACTCATCACAGACCTGTAGTGCATGTTGAAACTTGGATCTACAGGCCTGCGGCAACTCCTTTGTGCCAAAACGACTTTCCAATTTTGACATGATTTCCTTGAATGTGTAGTGCTTACACATTTGGGTAGCAATGGCAAAGAAATCTAGTGCCTTTCCTTCGAGACACCAATTGAGGTAGTCGCGGCACTCCTCAAAGGACCAACTATTGACTCGTCTATAACTGTCAAACTTCTGTTTGAACGAGAGCCAATTTGTGCTGCCATCATAGCTTAGATTTTTTGGCAGTTTCTTGGGGTCGCCATGTTTAACCACTACTTCAGACTTATCAGAAGTACTGTCTGAAGTAGACTCGTCAACAAACCGAAGGGTTCTAGCTCGCACACCCTCTTCTGAGAAGACCCTCTCCTAACAGGAGAACGACTCTCATTGTAAATGGATGGCGAACGGTGAGTTCTAGCCCGTATACCCTCCTTACGACAGGACCCTCTCCTAACAGGAGAACGACCGTCATAATCAAAAGAAGGCGAACGCGCATGCCTCGTTTGGTAGGACCCTCTCCTAACAGGAGAACGACCCACATAATTTATGGAGGGCGAATGAGCATGTTTCGTCTTCCTACGGGACTTTCCCCTAACAGGCGACCTGTCTTCATAGTCAGCATCATACCCTTCACTCCTCTCCTCCCTTCTTGACTGTCTATTTGGCGATTTAATTTTCTCTGCGCCCCATATGGACATTGGTTCGTTCCTAACAGGATCACGAACTGGTGTTTTGATGTCGTTTGGCATATCATATAGAGCCTTACTTGGACTTGGACTATGATATGCACGTACAGACCTAACAGGTACTGACGGCAAATATTTTGCGTCCAGAGATGTGTGTTCAGCCTTAACAGGTATTCGAACACCCATGTCTAAACTGTCCAATTCCTGTAATCTAGAATTTAATCTACACATCTCCTTTTCAATCTCTAGCCTCTCCTTTATTCTGGCCAACTCCTGTTCAATCTTGACAGAATCAATTGGCACAGTAGTTGCGCGCAAAGGTTTGCGAGAACGTACGTTCCTCAACTGCTTTAATGTATCCCCCATCTCCTTCTCAGCCTGTCTGATGTCTGTGTCTAGATCAGGTGATGACAGGGTCAGCAAAGGCGTCCTAACAGGTACAATATCTCTGTACTGGGTTGTCGCTATGGGTAAAGGGTCTCGCAAAGCAGGTGGACCCCGGACAGTTGGACTGAGAGAAAAATATATCAGGCCTAACAGATATTCAGATGGCTCATATCCTAGTGCTTCAACTAAAACTGTTTTGATATGAAACCATATTTTTTCTTAGCCTCCATAATTTTTGCGGTTCTAGATGGACCAATAGTTGGTAGTGTTTTTAACTCTTCCTCAGAAGCAAAATTAATTCTGAGTGCCATATTTAAATTTGGATGTTGTCAAAAAGTCAAAATATAAATAAAATACTGAATGGAAAATTTGCGGACAAGTATATATCTCCTGAAACAATACAAATACTTCTATAGGAATTACCTTATTCCATTGTGCACATTCAAAACAATACAAAAAATTATATGATAATATTTACAATGATGATGATAGCATAATATAACAAGAATATGCACACAAGAAAATATATGTAAAGTAATAGAAAACAATTATCAAAACAAATGCAGTAGCACTAGGAATGGGTACATGTATCTGATGATAGACCGAAGATAGGTTCCTAACAGGTACCCTACTTTCTCACTATCTAAACTTGAAAAAAGTTGCTTTGTCCTTCCAAATTTTACCCAGTATTCCCAATTTTCAGTCTGAACAATTATAAAAACTGATTTGGAGCTCTGCAGAGACTAAATATTAATAATTCATATTGAATTAAAAATGAACCTATGTCAGTCTCCCAAGACAAAGCACAATAAATATTCTATAATCAGATAAAATGCTCACACCAAATATGCATTATATGTATATTCCCGATATTAATATACCCAGCCATACAGTACTATATGCTGAACCCCAATGCACTTGCCGTATAGATATACTCAGCAGATTAACAATGAATATTCTATCAAATAATAAACATTATTAACATCCTGATACCCAATGATGTATAAATATACTCAGCAAAACCAATACAGACGAACGTTATTCAGTCATTCCCACCCGAACAACGTAAACATTTTACCCCAACCACCTGATGCAAGTAAACATTCGTAATGTACCGGCATATAAGAAAATAGCCTATACACAGTGGTATCAACTAACAGCAATAGACACTTATGCATACATTAATATTCAACTCTGTTCAAGTCTAGAAATTGATATCTGACCGAAAGCACGTGTTCGAAAAATTCTCCGCCATTTGCAATTTCCAAATTTTTGCAAAGAAAACCAAAATTATCCTCGTCGCCAATGTTGTATTTATACCTAAATGACAATGCTCCAGTCAAATACCAATATAAAGTGAGTAATAGTTCCTACCTTCTATCAGTCAGTCGTGTTCTGGTTGCCCATATAAATGCAGCACGTGGACAGTAAACCTTCTGTAGATTCCGATACGTCTGGCTGCAAAGGCCACTTGGCGTTGAATGGGCCGCTCACATGTGCGCGGTCTATGACGTAAAACCCTACCCATAATTCCCGGGACAGACGGTTTCCGGAACTTGCGGTACTAAATTACGGTATCATTTCACCACCCCGCCGCAAGGACATTCGTCACGCTTGACTGATTGTGAAACACCGCTGACTGAACACTTTTAACACAATCCAATATAGGGGCATAACCCCGTTGCTGTACTTTGACTTGTACCGTTATACGTGAGCGTATACGTAAATATCTGCCATTCACTGGATAGTCACTGGATATAATTTATGTTGTTTGTACTCTAAATGGAGTCTTTAACGGAACTGGAGCCAGTCTGTATTGGCGATAGTACAGACGGCAAACTACCCGCTAACGGTGACCATGACCAAGGGTCTCAATCTCCCACTCGGCCATTTACACCGAACCAGCTGTTAAATGAATAGCCGGATATAGTCAGTAAGGATGTACTCTAGTACCAGAGACTTCTTTCGCTACTAAGAGACCTTCCTTGTGATATTTTTGTTGATCGTATTTTGATCGACTACGGTCAATGTGAATCGAAACTGGAACAGGCGAGATACATGTTGTATGAATCACTGCGTGAGTCTGGAGATTTCCGGTTTGATACAGACTCTGAACTGAAAAGGAGGCTTAACACAAGACAAGTGGATTCCGCAGCTACCAAACTGGCCTACGATATACACACGATCATGTCTGTAGCAGACGGTGCCGACTTTTCAGCCTTGAAGAATCTTTTGAGCTCGTCGAAACGTGCGTACAAACTTAGCTCCGTTACGAGAGATTCAGCAAGACAAACGTTCACTAACGAACAGTGTGCCTGCCGCTCTGAGGTCCACAGCTTAAGGACTCGATGACGTCACTGCAAGCAGATTTGTTACTGGTGAAAACGCTATGTTGCTAGTGAAAATCTGAGAATCTCTGACATGCAAGCAGTGACAAACCGGGTGATAGACTTGGAGAAAAGTCAAACGGACTTGAAAAATGAATGCATGACGTATATTGACAAAGTTAGAAATAGTGTTAGTAACATAGTCTCAGCACTGCAGACTAGGGTAACCTCGCTCGAGGAGATATACTCGTCTACCTCAATGCAGTTAAAACAAAACTTATTAACTCTTAACGTTGTCGCGAAACGTCTTCAAGAAGTTGTCCAGTGTTTCCACACTGACAACAGTGATACACCTCATGAGTCAGAATCGGTTGTCAATAGTCATGTGGCTCCTTGCGCCCCTAACCCAGAATGTACCCCCAGTAGTGAACTATTACAACCCGTTTTGAGTTGTGAGGTTAGAGAACGAACTGACCCTCATCCTAACCGGGATACACATCCCTTATATTCGGAAGTCCTGGTATCACCTCAAGGTAGCTCTGCCAAGGAAAACGATACGCATTTTGGTAAAATGCGTATCCCCTACGATTGTGACAAATCGCGATGCAGGTGGACAGAAACGTGGGCACGGCACCCGGCGTGTAAATTTCGGAATAATCCGCCGAGAAATCAAGGAATCACACGCTACCTGCAACGACGATGAAGGCGAATTTGAAACGTATGTGAAACGGCGTACAAAGAGTTTTTATGTAGGCGGGTTTAAACCGTCCATAACTGAACCTAAAATAGCGAACTACGTCACAATGTCACAAACGTTTCGATTTTCAGCAACCGCCGCTTTGGTAACGTCGTTGTCCGTATAAACGCGGAACATGACGAATATGTCAAATGCATGACAAACGACCCGGATTTTTGGCCCTTTGGTGTTAGCTGCCGACCATGGGTTCCATATCAAAAAACGAAATGGCGCGAGGCAGACCGGCCCGCATACTGACAAAAGTCGCTCATCCCAAACTGGTTACGGTCGCGCTTACGGGTATGAGCATGGGAATAGGTACGGGGCCCTAGACGCAGACACAGAGGTAGACTAATGATGGCTGGACGAAATCATTTGAACATTGCCAGCCGGAATGTTACTTGAATTATGTCCAGCGCAAGCTTTTTAAGCAACATTTTAGTGAATGTCTCTGCTGATATAATTGGTATTTCGGAGCATTGGTTATACAGTCACCAACTCCCATTTTTGGATCTTATAAATAGTAAATTTACAAGTCACTCATTTCAGATCCAGATCTCATTGTTCATGGCAATAGGCGTGTAGGTAAAGGCGGTCTCGCCATATTGTGGGACAAGCAACTCGATACTGTTATCTCGCCATTGAATATCCAAAGCCGCTATGTTATAGGGATTGAAATTGCGTTAAGCCCCGGAAATGTAAGCTATTTGTTCCAGGTATACTTGCCGTGCAAAAACCACCCTTCAAGTACGTTTGTAGAAAATATCGAAGAGGTAGAAAATATAATTTGCCATTACAATGATAGAGGAACGCTTTTAGTTATGGGAGAGTTTAATACGGAACTTCCGTCAAGGTTCGAAACTATATTTAATTTCGATCATAGTGGGTTAACTTTAACTCAGCTCATGTATCGATACAACCTGGTAGACTTAGACACGTAACCGTTGTGCAAGGGTGCCGAATTTAGCAATATACCTTACAATAGTAATAGGGAAACTCTTATAGACCATGTAATTATAAATGAAAGTGACTTAAACTTAGTAAAGCAATGCCTTATAGTTTATCAAGATTCAACTGAAGTCTCAACACATCGCCCTATATTTTGTGAACTTGTCATACAAAGTCAAAATGTGTTTGACGTTAGCAATGGTGTCTATGCTTTAAACTGGAGGAACGTAAAACAGAACAAAATAGATAGATACAGGGACTGTTTAAACAATGACAGTAGTCTTTTGACTGTGCTTGAATTCGGAAACCAAATTACGTCTGAATCTGGTATAGACAATTTATATAGAACTGTTGTTGACGCTATTCAAAATACAACAGTTAAGAACATTCCGAAATCAAAGTATAAGTCATATATCAAACCATACTGGAATTCAGAGCTTACATGTTTGCATTCTAAAATGAAAGTTAAGCGCTCTAAGTGGCTGAAAGAAAACTGCCCTAGAGGTCACAATTCCTTAGAATATCGCGAATATAAAACTGCTAAAAGTTGCTTTAGGAAAGCTCATAGGAAAACGGTTGAACTTTATATAAAGTCACTGGAACAAGAATTAGATACAGCCGCCGAAATAGATAGAAATGAATTTTGGAAATTGATTAAAAAACGAAGGAAAAAGACAAAGGCAAATATAATGTCGGAATCAATTTTTAATGGAGTTGCATGTAAAGACCCGGAAGAAATTAACAAAGGTTGGGAAAAGCATTTTTCAGATTTGTATTCTCTTTCTGACGACCGAACTTTTTATTCAGATGTCAACTCTAAAGCAGAAAAAGAATTGGATGACATAAAAACCCAGATTGGGAGCTGTATAACTGACGTCATTCATATCGATGAAACTTGGTCTGTAACGCTCTTAAATTATGTAAGAAAAATAAAGCTTGTGGTTACGATGGGGTTTACTACGAACATATTATACACGGTGGCCCCACACTACTTTCAGTCATAACTCTATTTTTTCAAAAAATCACTGATCTTGCTTATTTGCCAACTGATTTAAAACGGGGGATTATAAGTTTTGTACAAAGGTGGTAATAAACCGAAACACGATCCGAACAGTTACAGAGCTATTTCGTTATGCTCCACCATCCTGAAACTATATGAAAAAGTTTTGCTCCAGTTTATAGAGAGAAGTGATAGTCTGACAGTCAACCGACTACAAGGCGGCTTTCAGAAACAGATAAGTTGTACAATGACGTCTTTTCTTTTACGTGAAAGTATATACTTTGCTAGAGAAAACAGTTCGAAATTGTATACATGTTTCCTAGACGTCCGCCAGGCTTTTGTTAGAGTGTCTCATACGCTACAAGTGGTATAAATAAATGCATATTTACAGTAATAATAAACATGCTTCGTAATACATACAGCTGCGTAAAATGTTCAGGTTACACGTCAGACTGGTTTCCAATTCTACAGGGAACGAGACAGGGCCAGGTGTTGAGTCCAAGGTTATATCTCGTTTTCATTAATGATCTAATGGATAAACTGCGCCTCAAGTTGTTGTTTTAAAATAAGAGATTGTAGCTTCGGATGTCCAACTTCTGCAGACGACATGGTTCTGATCTTACTAACTAAACATGGGTTAGATGAACTAATGGACATATGCCATGACAATTCTATATCTGAAAGATACTTTTATAATGCAAGTAAATGTAAAGTGGTTGTATTTAATGAATGTAAAGAGGATTATGAAAATCGCGAAAGAACTTGGTACTTAGTACCCGCAAAAGTTGAAGAGGATAATAAATATACGCATTTAGGTATTGAATGTAATAAAAACATGGATCTCACTAATGTTATATATGAAGCGTGTACGAAAATACGAAAGACCTATTTTGGAATGACTGACTTAAGCTTACGTAATGACGGATTTCATCCCCTAGCATGCAGACATTTATACAACACAGCGGTATTACCGACGGGTTTATATGGTTGTGAGAAATTGAATAGGTTGACAAATGATCATATTTCTGTATTAGAACGTGCTCACAAACAGTGTGTAAAACATATGCAAGCGCTTCCTCCGTCGACGAGATCTGATATAGCTTTAAGTTTGTTAGGTATTTTTCCCCTTGAATGAACAGTCGAAATCTCATTTTAACTGAAAAACTGCTTAAACAAGGATATAGATACCATAAACTAAGAAAAACTTTCTCTAAATTTTACTATCGAAATCTCTCGCTTATTGGCAAGTACAAATGTAATCTCAAGGTACTTTTGCGACACGGTATTTCACATCCTGAATTTTATGGTGATGTGATTTACAAACTTCGTAAAATTATTGGACATACCCATTTTCTCACTTTGTTCATCAAATATATAAAACAATTCATTAAAAAGGGATATGATCCTGTATTACTACAACATACTGCATGTTTGGTTGTGAACCCTTTTACAGTTGGCAATCACGCTGGCCTCTTTGCATGTACGCCGACAAGAAAGGTTTAGTACTCTATGAAGGCGACCTCTTAAATCCAGAAATGGAAGGAGAACGTCGGATATCTGTACTATTTCATTTTTGTCGTACCCTTTATTACTTTTCTACAGTTACTCTGTTTGCAGCTCAATCATTGAGTACACTAGCGATAGGTGGATACAGTATGTTCAATTAAATGTTTTTTTGTTATACATGCACTTTACCACTGTATTTGCTGTCGCGGTTGTTGTAGATTAGTCGGAGAGGGGATACGTTTATTTACACTGTTTGTCTTTTAGGATGGGGATGGAATAAGGTTGAGGTTGGGCGCCCATAAACCGGTTTAAACCCCCGGTGACTTTTGTCACTGACCGTTCCAAGGCGGTACTTCCATCTTCCTCCTATTGTATGTTTGTTTTGTCTTTGTGCGTATCTTGTTGTTTTTTCTGCCTATGTACATTTGCTGTTTCCTTGTGTTGCTGTTCGGGCGAGTGTTTGTTCTGTATGTGGTGTTTCCTGCATGACTCATTTTTGTACTTTTCTTTTGATAAACGAAAACTTCTCTTCTTCGGTCAATTATGCAATGTTGATGAAGCGAAAGGAATAAAGACTATGTTTATTTACCGCATGGTTAGATATTTCAGTTGTCCCAGACAGTCGCTTGGTTTCATAGCAGACATCTATAGAATCTTTTCAAAATATGGACTCTTGCAATTCTTAAACAATTATGTTGAAAATGCGGAATTCCCATCCCTGATTACTTGGAAAGATGCCGTCAAAAATGCATTTTTCATAAGGCAACACTGGAAAGATGTCGTCAAAAATGCATTTTTCATAAGGCAACACTTGAATACAGAAAAAGAATTTCTAGCGAGGGAAGTATGGTCAATTTTTTGTCTATTCAGACTGATATTAAGCCGAATAGCGTCTGGAGGTTCGCCCAATTATATTGTAATAACCTCCCTTTTTGCAGAACTACTATAGTGTTCATTGGACGGTTGTTCTCACGGATATATTATGCAGAGTGTCCGGAATGCGGATCAGTTATCGATGACATCGCCGTTCACCTTATACTGTACTGCAGTAACACCGATAAACACCGTCAAAAACTGTGGAGTCGACTACACCAAATTCTCGGCTCTGCAAATTTTGATATTTTCTGCCGTTTATCTCCGAAAGAGCAAATAATTGAGATGATATCAGGGTTCCCCTGCTTATTAATAAGTGATGTTGAGAGAGTCAGGTGTTTCAAATTAGTTTTGATACAAATACATTATATATCTTAAAATTACGGTGCACTTTTAATTAAGAAATCCTGACTTTATAAACTTGTATTTGCCCGGACAGGAGTCAGTATTAATATTTGATCATCGTATTGATTGTGTAAATCACATGATACATACAAACCGGTATATTGATACTTTCATCAATATTACTGCTCCTAAGACCGGGAGCGTTATCATGCCAAAGGACAAACACATATATTTTTCCTAGGGTTCTCCTTTTAGTTTCGTTTTCGAAAGAGGTGAACCGAAATATTTATATATATATTTATTAGGATATAGAGGATCTGTTACGAGTTGTCTTTTAAGATCACATGTTCCTAAACGAGCCTTAGAAAATGTCATTAAGCGAGCCTTGGCGAGCTTAATAACATTTTCTTGGTGAGTTTAGGAACATGTGATATTAAAAGACAACGAGCATCAGATTCTTTTTCTCACATAACAAAAAAGTGTATTTTCGTCGTTTAAATGACATGTAAACATCGGTTTCCATAGCTTGACGTCATATATAACGTATGACGTCATATATGTTCTAAAGTGATCTTACACGTGTTACAGATAAGGGAATCTTAACCCGTTGTTCTTACTCGGAGATAAGGGAATGTATGTGAGAAATATAATTTCCATTATGTATTGGCTTGTAAATTCGACAGACTTAGGCATCTTATTTGCATACAGCTAAACGTGAATCTTGTATGTATATATACATACATGCATAACATACAGTTAGTAGAAATACTAATTGTATGTATATATGTGTAAATAGTTTGTAGATAACGTTATCATCATTGTTTTCATTTCATTCATAAATGTATTGTATTATATTGCTTGTGATGCTCTCCATAAGTGGAGGAAATAAAGAATATCTATCTATCTATCTATAGTGTTGCTAAAGTGACTAAAATATTTAAGGTATGTCTACTTTGAACTTTGACTCAAATGAAATAAATATAAAGCGAAATGAACTGCCTCATATTGACTGTTGGTAATATGGTGAAATAAAATGATTGAGTTCAACCATACTATCAACAGTAGTAAACGTATAGCAAATATGCTCAGGATAAAACAATTGTATAGAACTCCTTCTAAAAATGCAGCCCTTACAAAATTCACAATTTAACCATATTTGTTTTACAGTGTACGTTTGAACGCATTTCAGAAAATAAATAGAACCTCTTTAATTTAATGGGGCTTAAATTGCACTAGGATGCACCTTTTGTGCACATTCAGAATAACAACTGCCTGGGAGAGTTCTCACATAGCTAACACCCTCTAGCCTGAGGAGATATTTCTGTCATGATGCAC
The DNA here is from genome assembly GCA_963576725.1 of Azorinus chamasolen. Taxonomy (NCBI): domain Eukaryota; kingdom Metazoa; phylum Mollusca; class Bivalvia; order Cardiida; family Solecurtidae; genus Azorinus; species Azorinus chamasolen. The sequence continues at coordinate 81,657,149 of OY755236.1, read as the reverse complement.
AGCGGGTATGTCCACCTACTACTTAATTCTGTATAAATACGCCTACTGGAACTAAGTATTAAGGAAGCCTATGTTTTACAGTAGAACCTGGTTTAATCGGCCATCAAAAACATGTCTTATGGGTATGTAAGACAAGTGATAGATTAATGGAGGTCAAAAAATGCAGAGATCTCATTTAAAGGGCTATCAAGAATCCACCAGCTTTTTAAGACCCCTACGTTCACTAAATGTATGGCCGCTTATGACCGCTTCTACCGTATCTCACTTTTCTTCTTTACTAATACAAGCTTTAAACATTGCAACCATTTATGTACATATGTTAGATAGTGTTGCCTATATAGAACTAGCCAGTATCCTTCAATATCGCAACTAAGCATGCCCAAAGATACCCCCTCCCCTAGCATTGGTTTGTATCCAAGAAGTAGGTCCAGACACGCCCCTGAATGATGGACTATTACTGTATCCCTTAACTGACATAACTGCGTCCTTTACTGATTTGGCAAACAGAGAAGACATTGATAAGACAGCTCCTGTAGGAGCTATCTGATTAAAGTCTGCTCGGTTTGCTTATCGAATAATTTTGACTGATTCTACAGTTTCTGCCATGTCCAAAAATCATGCATTCATATGCCATAATTAGAATTCATGAAAACAATGTCTCCAGCCTCAAGTTTTAGAACTGGCCTCAAGTTTTAGAACTGGCATTTCATCAATTTCTTTATAAATAGTGTGAGTAACCGTTTGGATTCTGATGAGACGTCAAGTGACTCGGCGTCCTATCTATATTCAAACTGTGTGCCTATTATCACATGCCCGTTGTGACAGTGAAGGAGTTAATTCAGCTGAGTTAATGGTATCCCATGGTGTCTTATCTACCATTATAATCTTTATTTTCATTTCCCACAAACATATACATTGAGTGTCAAACAGTTTGATCCTGATAGAACGTTGAATTCCGCGTCTCATCTGGATCCATACTGTTTGCAAAGGTAAACCCAAATATGTCCGCCTGTGTGTAGCGTGCTAAAGGTTAAGAGGTCGTTGAGATTACAGTGCTCCCTCCCTACAACGGCCCTTTCAATAACGATTCCCTCCTTACAACAACGCATGTCACTGTTTCCGAAACAACAAGGCTCCAGGAACAACTTTTTCCATTTTATTTTCTTTATGTCTCCATCAAATCCTATGTTGTGGCCACTCTTTAGAATCGTCACTTTCTGACGATTCTAAAGAGTGGTCACAACATAGGGTTTGATTGAGGCATAACGGTTTTAGTTCTCGAAATAAACCTTATCTGGGGATCTGCAAACAAGCTAAATTATAAATAATGTTTGGTTTTCCCTCCCTATAACAACTCCCTCTGAACAACAAACAATCTTCGTATCCCAAAGGGTGTCGTTGTAGAGAGGGAGCACTGACGTAGAAGTAAATACAAATAATAATAAGCCAATAAATTAATGACTTTTATTTACATCGTATATGCAAATTAATAAACTATTACTAACAAAGTCGAATGTACGGTAAAACTTCACTAATTCAAACTCTTGGTAAAGAAATTTTAGAACTTTTAGGCAGGTGGCTGCATTACCCTTTCCTTCATAGAAATACCTTAGATATGCCTTTTATAGAGTAGACCCAGATCAGACGGCTCCGTCTGATCAGGGTCTGCTCTATTTGTTTAATATTATTAATAATAACAATATAATAATGAATAAATATAATAATAACAACAACAACAACAACAATAATAATAATAATGAATAAATATAACAACAACAACAACAACAACAACAACATCATCATCAACAACAACAACAATAACAATAATAATAATAATATTATAATAATAATAATAATAATAATAATAATAATAATCATCATCATCATAATAATAATAATAATAATAGTAATAACGACTTTATTTAACGAGATAACTCATTTCACCAGGAGTAATATATATATATATATATATATATGATTTTACAGTCTCTACCAATACCAAAACATCATGAGTACGTATGTCATTTTAACAAATGACGTCTTTATTACCTGAATATTCAACAGGGAGGGGGGGGGGGTAATGCAGGGTGAAAGTCTTTCTGTGCGGCCTTTTACCCTGCATTAAGCTGCCATCTGGCTTTGCCCTTTATCTGATAGGGCCACATTTGTATACCTTTACAACCAAAGCAGACGCCGTATTTGACGACTTATGCAGGAGTCGTCTGATCAGTATCTGCTCTGTTTATTTACTTTCTAAGATGGCTACAACGTTCCACCTTCCATATTTCACTATAGCAATTTTGTCAATGAATATTCAGTAGGTATTGATATCTGGAATAAAAATAGAACCGGGAAAGGGCTAACATAATAAGGCTAATTGTTTTTCCGTTTCCATACCCAGGTAGAGTAACCGTACTGTTGTCTCCTAATCTCCTGCGTGAAGCCAATCTCTCCCTTATACATTAGTTTGCAGTCCTCAAAGTTAATTGTGAAGTCTTCATTCCACTTACTCGCATGTATGCTGAGTATAGTAGTTGGCCAAAAATGAATGGTCTGGCAAAAATCATTTACCGATTGTCTCACTTTTTTAAAATTCAGAACTTCTTCTATAAAATCGATCTCATTTGCAATATCATTTTCTAGGCGTTTAACAAAGAAATTGTAGATGAGGTAGTCAAATATGGCGAAGTGTTTATGAAGCCCCCTCTCTTCCTCAGTTATAACATATCTGTCTCCGGTCCTTTCTGAACGAACATTATGTGAGACATATAGAATATCTTGGAGTTTCCAGTCTAATTTCCTTCTCATTACAACCAGAGACTCGTCGTACTTTTCGGCAACTAGAACAATTAAGAATTCTTCGTTAAGGACGTCCCATAAGTATTTTTCAAATGTCGAAAAATCGCGAGCTTGAATTATTTTTGGATCAACACCAAACTCAAAAGCCATTCTATTATTAGTAAACGAAATGCGCAAATCCCTACTTTCGTAACGTCGTGGGTTCTGCAAAAAGGTCCGAACTGGGTTTTCTGTTTTTATCGACTTTAAGTAATTAGGATTGAAATAGTTAACAGAAGATCTGAAGTGGTCAAACGGTTCTCGGACTGTTCCGATCTTGGCAGATTGCTTCGGCAAGATTTTATCCCACGCCTGTTTGTTATACACTACATGGTGGCACAGAATGTCGAATGATTTCCCGTGAGGCGGCGGAAGAATATTGTATGACGTCACAGACTCATTGATGCTAATTATATTTGGGTATCTAAAAGCGTTATACTCCGGCGGAAGCACGAATGTGAGTTTTCGCGTCCATCCGTAGCGCAGGAATATCGTTTGGGTAGTCGTGCTGGCGGCTTTGTGTATTTTCAAAAGCCCGAAACCCTTCCAATTCGGTTGTGTTCGAATTGTGGTATCATTTGTGTTCAGAGCCTCGCTATAATAGTTGTTCATCACCCTTAGTGTGTGTAGAGATCCCTGTATCGTTACCATGGTTTCTCTGTACCCCTTGCCATTTTCTATGTAGTCATAGAAACAAACTATGCACATCATCACTACCATAAACACAATGATCCTAAATAGAAATAGAAAATAAAATTGACACGTGACCCTATTCAATGACAGAATTTCTTACATACAGTAGTACCTAGATCAAGACCCCGATGTTATTCGCCGATGTATAAGTATACTCAACAAAATTACGAATTGGTCATATGATATTTTGATCAAAATATGAAAACCAGAAAGTTGTACGCAAATAGGATATGCATAGAAGGAAGAAAATGTCATTGCAAAACGAGTAACCATCAAAAGGTTATGTGTATGTCAACTTGTATGCAGAGTTTAAGAACACAATATCAATTAGCTAAACAAATATTTAAGATTAACAGATGACCAATTAGAAACTTTGTTGAGTATATTTATTCAGGTTGCGTTTTAGGTTGAAGTTAGCAATCTTCACAAGAATGATTGAAAATAACGAACACTATACAGTAAAACCTCTCTATAACGGCCACTAAATTACATCTAGTATTTTCTGTTAAAGGCAGGTGGCTGCTTAAAGCATGATGAAAGTAAAACAGAACGCTCCTATGGGAGCGTTCTGTTTTACTTTCAAATTGCTTTAAGCAGCCACCTGCCCTAAATACCAACTAATTAACCCAATTTAGAGAGAGGCTGCGATGTATAAATGAATCTTTAAGAATCTTTACAAACACTACCTCTGGTCAGGATCAACACTGTTTGGCAGCTATTATTATTGGCAATATTTATTTTCTTTCTTGATCAGAACGATCGTCGTATGTTTCAACTTACGAAATGTTCAGTCCGGACTACGATCTTTCCTAATTTAAACAGTAATTTGACGCCCCAATTATTACGAGACAACCAGTCTAGATTTACAATGTTTTCAACGTGCCAAAGGTGGCGCTTCTCTTGGAGCGAATCTAGTAGACAAATACAGTAAAACCTCAATAAAACAACTAATCCAATTGAGAATATTAAATACATATGGTAGCTAAATGCAGGACGAGAATTTTGCAGAAAGTTCCAGGGGAGCTTCTGTATATTACTTTCAACCTGCATTGAGCAGCCAACAGTTTATAAAATCAGCAATGTTTTTGTTTCATTAAACGGTTTCTTTAAAGAGAATCTATGTACGCATATCAACCCTTTACTCCATAAATACGCCATTTAACGACTCTGCAAACAAAGCAAACTGAGATAAGACGGATCCTGCTATGTTTGCCTATGAAATAATATACAGTAAAACCTCTCTACAACGACTGCTAGATTTGTGTTAATCAGTAGGTATTGTGGGCAGGTGGTTGGTTAAAGCAAGGTGAAAGTAAAACAGAACGCTCCTATAGGAGCGTTCTGTTTTATTTTCACCTTGTTTTAAGCAGCCACCTGCCTTTAACACAAAATACCTGATGTAATTTAGTGGTCATTATAGAGAGGTTTTACTGTAGATACGTGTATGTTCTATAGTTTCTGCAATTGTAATTTTTTTCCTGTGTTCCTGTGACATGATAGAAATTAATCTAATTAATATCCATGGTTACATCATTTCTCACACGAATATTCATGAAATAAAGAGTTAAATCTTTACAAAATACAGTAAAGCCTGTCTTAAGCGACCAATAATTTCGGGTCTTTCATGTCGCTGGTAGCATAATGCAGGAAACTGCAAAAGGAGTTTAGGCATTATAAGTGCTCTGCACTCAGTAACCACCTACTTATAAGACTACTATATCATACCCTTTATCTGATAGAGATGTCTATTCACGCATATGCCAACAGAATAAACCCAGATCAGACGGCTCTTGTCGGAAGCATCTGATAAGGTTCTTTATTTGTTAATTGCATCATGCGTAGCACAGATATAATTCTACAGTTATGTCATGGCTGAATCTACCGTTATAAAAACACCAGTCAATAAAGTGATTTGACGTCATTATGTCTTATATAAATAGACCTATTCATGAGGTAAAGGGTTGTAACATTTTTAATGTCATTATTTCTCATATAGATAATCATGAGGTCAATGGTTAAATAGTAAAATGCCATTTAAGTTGACAGTACTTAATCCATTAAGTAGACAGTAAACTTAATCGGATTTTAAATAAAGAATAATTTATGTCCTTTGGGGCAGGTGACTGCTTAAAGCAGGGGGTGAAATTCATGTAAAATGCTACCAAGATCCCTGCATTAAGCTGTCATTTTCTAAAATACCGATATTGATACTAATTTGAATGTTCGGTTTAGAGTTTTGAGTTTTGTTCTACTGTATACCTTTCTTTTGGTGACGTGGTAAACGATACCTAATTGACACAATGCAAATAGTTTACAAACAAGATACAAATCGACTGATACTTCCCAGCTACATGTACATAGATATCCCCTTAATGACATGAATATTCATGTAAGATAATGATGTCATGAATATAATTTACAGTGTTGTTATATTTCGGCATCATGAATACGGGAATACAGTAAAACCTTTTTAAACCGGGCGTTAAAGTTGGTATATACATGTATATATCTGTCTTGTAGATAGGTGGCAGTTTAATGCAGGGTAAAAGCTTCTCTAGGAGCTTTCTGCATGAATTTCACCCTGCATTAAGTATCCACCTGCCTAAAAGTTTCTAAATTCTTCTCTACTAGAATTCCGGTTCAGAGAGGATATACTGTACATGCACATGGTAGAATCAAATCTATGTTGTAATTTCATAATCAAGTTTTAACACATCAAATAATACCATTTTTTGAAGAAAAAACAATGGACGGCCATTGTACTTTAAATTAATAATTGAAGCAGACGACAGACTTTGCAGACGATAGTTACCTACTGTCCATTTCAATTTACTTTGTCACTGAATTTTAGTCGATATTGTTTTCATATCATGCAGTAACAAGGAATAAAATGCCGAAAATGCATTTTCTACATGCTAATTCGATCAGCTATTTCTTTGCAAATGGCCGTCGTATGTATGGTTCGTGGAGCGTATCATTTTTCAACAGGGGTGAATTGCATACTGATATGAAATAAATTACGTAATTTCGTGTATGACGTCAACTTTTAAGAGCAATAATTACCCTTAGTTAAATTCGAACGTTCCACTCGACGTCAATCCGCCATTTGCAATTTGAAATGAACGTGTTTACAATGGGAAAACAATGTTTTTATGCATGAAACCTTTATTTAAAGATTGATTCATGGGAAACTCGGGCACAGAGTTCCTGAAAAACGATGACACAAGTGGTTTTAATTTGATCTCGATCCGGTAAGAAATGAAAAAAAAAGCTCGATTCAAATTCAATGACAAAGTAAATTGAAATGGACAGTACTACAGTAGTGTTTAATACGTATTGATCAGCTCAACCACTTTGTATGCTAATTCATAATAACCTACGTAATTATGTTCGATTTAGGTGACGTTTTGTATGGACATAGGCAAACAGTGAAGACCAAGATCAGGGTATTCACTGTTTACTGAACCTATCGATATCAATACAAGCAAATATTTTGTTTGCCGTGCCCCCTCCACATGGAAAAAAGATATGCAGTAAAACCTCTCTATAACGGCCACTAAATTGTGTTAATTAGTTGGTCCTATAGGAGCGTTCTTTTTTACTTTCATCTTGCTTTAAGCAGTCACCTGCCTTTAAAACAAAATACTGGATGCAATTTAGTGGCCGTTATAGAGAGGTTTTACTGTGTTTCGAAATAAGATTTAGATGGGTTTCCCTTACATTATATCGGATGGATATAGTAATAGAAAATCGTTTGTTGACGGCCTACAGGTGCGGATCCAGGATTTCAGATTAGGTGTGTGTGGGAGGGGGGAGGGGCGTAGAAATTTTTTTGGAGGGGGGGGGGGCGTAGATGTTTTATGTATGTTTGATGGCATAACTAAATAGTGTGTTTGTAATAGATATCTACATGTTGAAAAAGAGCTTAATTGGGTAAGGGGAATAAAAAAACTTCGATTAAATAATTGTTTTATTGATATTTAGTAGATCTAGATCTAAAATATTACAAAAAGGTTGGTTTGGGCAATTTTAGAGGGGGGGGGGGGGGGTACGCCGGCTCCGCCCCCTCTGAGTCCGCACCTGGCCTAACCGATCAGTATTATTCCAAAGTATCACCCGGCAAGCTGGTGGTCTCTGTTAACCTTTAACCTGGTGTGAAAACCAATGTCTGCTCAACATCTGATCTGGTACAAATTTGTTTGCCTTCCTTCGAGTCGTTCAAGGAGTTGAGACACTTAGACCGGGACTCAACCAGCTTTGATCTAGATGAGACGTCCAGTCACTCGGCGTATCATCAGGACCCAAACTGTTTGCAAATGCGAGTCAGTTCGCGCTAGTGGGATACGGGTTATGTAACAGGATAGGTAGTAGCATATGGGTAAGGTAGTGGGATAAGGGTTGAATAAACGTTTATATTTTTATCGAAGTTACGTTCTGTAATTATCACGTGTTGCTTATTATGTTATTTGACGACTGTAATAGTAGCCTCTGTGACAGATGTTCTTATTGTTAATAGGGCAAGTCATTATCATATTGTTATATACAGTGCAAATCAATCTGTAGCAATGCTGGCGGTATCTAAATGCATGGTTAAAGTCATACAGAAAGTACTAAACATCCGTTTTAGAAGGGTTTAGTTGTACATTTACACATAACTACAGCAGCTATTATGTGTACAGCAAAACCTCTCTATAACGACCACTAAATTACATCAATTATTTTGTGTTAAAGCCAGGTGGCTGCTTAAAGCAAGGCGAAGGTAAAACAGAACGCTCCTATGGGAGCGTTCTGTTTTACTTTCACCTTGCTTTAAGCAGCCACCTGCTCTAAATACCAAATAGTTAACACAATTTAGTGGTCGTTATAGAGAGGTTTTATATGTACATGTATATATAATAGGAGGAGCTGAAAATTACTCCAACGTCGTTGTACATCTACGTGAACTATATTCAATATGTAGACGACTTGTTTGCACATTTTCAAACAGAGTAGATCCAGACCCATCTGATCAGGGTCTGTTCTCTTTCCTTTGGAAAAATATATAAAAATATAGCTCTAATTCTACAGTTTCTTCCATGGCCAACAATTCCTATTAGAGATTCCAACTGGTTTAGACCCTGAGTGGACCCCTCATCTATAACGCCGTGGCTAGCAATTTTCAGCATACTGTGGACAGCTGTTTGTGATCGCCAATAGGTTTGATTGAAGTGAGTATCTCGTCGTTTCATCTTTTCATCAGGATCAGGCTCCTTTGCACTAGGACAATTGTTTTTTTTAACCCTTCGCTTGCTGTTCACGTCAATATACCTACCTGTAAATAGTGAAGACCCAGATGAGACAGCTCCTGCAGGAGCTGTCTCATCGGGGTCTGCACTATTTACAAATTGATTATGCAACCAGTGCACTCCACAGCAGTGACTGCACAGAGAAATAATTGCAGACAGTGAAGATATATGTAATTATACAACAGGACATGGGTAAAGAAGAAGAACTGTTTTTTTTTAAAATTCAGCAAGACAAGGGTTAAGAAATGAAGAAACGATCTAGAATAGTACAATATTGACGTTTTAGGTTTTATTGTCCACACGATCTGTTATATTTATGATATCATAAGAAAGAAAGTGCGATCTGGATCAACATTGTTTTCAAATTGTAGTCAAGGTTAGGTAAGCAGTATCATATATTGCATCTTACCAAAGGATGGACTTGAAAAGACGATTCCGTGATCTCTTCATTCCCAGTCTGGAAAAAATACAATGAAACATACAAGAACACGAAAAAATAATAAATATATGTAGTGAAATCTCTATACAGCGACCATTCAAATACGTAAAGCCCCTTTAAAACGGACTTCCAGGTGAGAAGAATTTAGATTCTTTTAGGCAGGTGAACTTTCTGCATGGCTTTCACCCTGCATTAAGCAGCCATCTGTCTCCAAGACCGAACACTTATTCGAGTTTTAAAGACACGTGGAAATGTCATGCATGACGAAACTGATACAGAACGCTCACATTGGATAAGTTTGCATTACTTTTCATCCTGCATTTAGCGGTCATAGATAGAGTCTACTGTACACACTAGTCCTATCTGGAATACAGTTGACACGTGTCCTTATCGTAATCAATCTGTTCATCTGAGGTACAGTAGAACTTATCTTAACTATTCAACGCTTAATTTTCAGATATTGGAATAGTCCATCAGTGGTTATTGGTAGAGTCCATACGGTATGAAAGGGTAAAACTGTCTTTGTGCGCGTCTTCCCTGGCATGGCGCCTCCGATCAGTCATTGACTTGACCCTTTTTGGAAGGTGAGAAGATCGTTAACCCTTTCCCTGTTCTACGTTTATTTCAATACCTACTGAATATTCATGGACAAAATAGTTATAATGAAATATGCAAGGTGGTACATTGTAGCCATTTTAGGAAGTAAAGAAAACAGATCTTTCAAATTCCATTAGCAAACAGAGCAGACCCTGATCAGACGGCTCCTCTAGGAGCCGTCTGATCTGGGTCTACTCTGTTTGCAAATGCGTGAAAACACGTTTATATGAGGGAAAGGGTTAAGAGTAAAGTTGTTTTAACCCTTTACTCCATAAACATGCCTTTTTGTTCATTTGCAAACAGAGTAGACACAGATCAGACGGCTCCTATAGGTACTGTCTGATCAGGGTCTGCTCTGTTTGCTTATGATAAAATATAGATATAACTCTACAGTATCTGCCATGGCCAAAATTTCAATGTGTCCATGTGCTATTATAACAAATTAATCCAATTTATATTCGTGATGTATTTTTACATGAATATTCATGGAGTAAAGGGTTACTTATACATAGTTAACCCTTAATCTGGTAGAGATGTCCTTTAACACTTTTGTAAACAGAGTAAAACCAGATCAGATGGTGTCTACAGAACACGTCTGGCCGGGATCTGCACTGTTTGCTTGTGGACTTATCACCAATCTGATTCTCCAGTAAGTATCAGTATCATGGTAAAACACCCTTCGTTCATTATACCGTCATCAAAAGGTCAGGTAATTGATGTTCTTGATTTTTCATCATATTTTTCTACACGAATTTAAATGAAGGAAAGAGTTAGATTAGATTAAACATATTTTATTTCGCTTTTTTTTTTACAGAAATGGGATTGAGCTACAAGTTTTTCCAACTTAGTTACACAGCCCTTCCCTACAGAAATTACCATACATAGGTAAAGAGATAATGGTTATTTTACACAGCATCGAACTAAAAAAAATAATAATAGGTAAAGGAAAAATAAATGTTATCAGAATCAAAAGGAGAAAACAAGCAACAACATCAAGCAAATTAGTAAAATTTAGAGTTAGGTGACCCTTTATAGAAACATCGGAGTACAGTAAAACCTCTCTATAACGACCACTAAATTACATCAAGTATTTTGTGTTAAAGGCAGGTGGATGCTGAAAGCAAGGTGAAAGTAAAACAGAACGCTCCAATAGGAGCGTTCTGTTTTACTTTCACCTTGCTTTAAGCATCCACCTGCCCCAAATACCAACTAATTAACAAAAAATTATTGGTCGTTATAGAGAGGTTTTACTGTATTTTGAAAGGGCCCTAAAATCTTTTTGCCGCCTAAGGCGAATCTGCAAAAACATTTGCAACAGTTTGGACCCAGATGATACGCCAAACAACTACAGTGAAACCCATCTAAACAGAAATTCTAGTAGAGAAGAATTTAGATACATTTTAGGCAGCTGACTGCTTAATGTAGGGTAAAAGGCATTCAGAATGCCCCTAGAGGAGCTTTCTGCATGACTTTCACCCTGCATTACGCTGTCACCTGTCTCCAAAACCGATATTTATACTAAATTGAACGTCCGGTTTAGAGGGGGTTAACTGTACATGTCTCACCGAGTTCCAAAGTGGACACTGGTTTTGTTTACTAGAGGAATTGAAGAAGACACCACATTGAATCTGTAGCAGATGACACTTTTGGATTTACCGGCTAAAGAGTTAAAATGATAAAGTTAAAGGAAAAACTCCTTTCGCCCTGCATTAACACTTACCCTGCTGACCGTGATCCCACTAGAATTTGCAAACAGCTTGGATCAAGAAGAGACGCCGAGCAACTCGGCGTCTCATCAGGATCCAAACTGTTTGACACTCGGTTAAAAGTTTCTTAAAAGCCTGAACGAATCTGAAGTAACCGATCAGAATTTAACCCATTCCCTCATATTGACGACTTTTGACGACTCTGTATAAGTCCCTTTGTGAAACCATTGTGATAAATAGAGTATTTGCTCCTATAGGAGCAAATGCTCTATTTATCACAATGGTTTCAAACTACAAAGTTCTAAAATTTTCCTTTTCTCTAATTAATGCTCCTTTTCGGTAGATTAATTCAAAGAGGTTGTATCTAAAAATAGCCTATGAGGTAATGGGTTAAGCAAACATTATTTTTTTCAGACGGCTAATACTTTAGCTAGCACTACGAGTGTATAAGCCGTCTTTTGAATGGCCTCTCCAGAGAAGGTCTACTGAAAACATATTTATCGAGGTGGAAATACTCCAAATTCATATATACTTAGTTTAACTTGCTCTTTAAAATGGATTAAATAGAACAGATCATTCAGTTCTTTATTTCATGAATATTTATATCAGAAATAATGCCATCATGAATATTAAATAGATTATTTTGAACTGGCATATCAACACAGCAAATTCTTGCCATGACAGAATCTGTGATACTTAAACGAAGTTTTTTTGACAACAACATGGTTAAGCCAATATATAGCCGGCTTGAATTGTCCTAGATCGTCCTTATTGTTTTTCATCCGACAGGAATTAATGGATGCACGGTATGGTTCCCGATGAAGTACTAATCGTTTCGTCGTGATATTCACTAGTTACTAATAGTATCATATATTCGCCCATATACAGCATTAACTGTCTTAAGCGGCCAACAAAAATATGTCTAATTATTGGTCTGTAAGACAGGTGGTAGCTTATTGTAAGTCAAACATAATGCAGAAAGCTCCTACAGGAACTTTCTGCATTACGTTTGCCCTGTATTAAGCAACCGCTTGCTTTATAAACTCTCCTTTGTTCAACTAAATGAATAATAATAATAATGACTTTATATTACGTGGGCTACATATTTGGTAACAACCAATTTTCAATATGGTCCACAGACAACATAAACATATATACAACATCAATTATGTACAATTCAAAAACTATTAACATCAAACACGTATGAATATTTACCATAACCCTAACGTGCTGGTCCCTATCATGCCGTAGCCTTATCTAACCACCGAAACTCGGGCAATACTATTATGGTTACTTGCCCGTGTCTCAGCTTTAATTGCCGCTTAAGCTAGGTTCTACTGTATAGCATGTTTCAACCACCAAAATGCTGAATATTAAAAGTGGAATGGTCCCATCAGTGTTTAACTGTAGGGTCCATTCATTGTGAAATGCTTAAATTTGCTAGAAAGATTTAAATGACAGACAATGCAGACCATGTTCAAATGACAACTCTAGGAATCCTCTAATACGGATATACATGTACATTGTTTGAAAATGTCAATACAGTAAAACCCCGCTAATACGACCACTTAATAAACAGCCACTGGGGTCGTTTAAAGCAGGTGGTTGCTTAATGCAGGACGAAAGTAATGAAGAAAGCTCTGCATAACTTTCGTCCTGCATTAAGCTACCACATGTCTCTGCCACCCAGAATTATGCCCCTTTTTGGTGGTCGCATTAGAGGGGTTCAACTATATACTTTCGCATTGATTTATTGCATTCAAAAGGTTAAAATCGATATTTTTGTAGTTAACAAGATACAAACACCCTTTATGTTTTTAATGTAACCCTTTTCTTCATATATTCGCCTTTTACGCATTTGCAAACAGAGTAGACCCAGATTAGACGGCTCCTGTAGGAGATGTCTGACCAGGGTCTATTCTGTTTGTTTATAGAATAATAAAGCCGTCTGGTCTTGGGCCTACTCAGTTGTTTATAGTATAATCTAGATAGGACTCTACAAGTACTGCCATTGCTAAAAATCACGTGTCTATGTGCGATTATAATGCATTATTTCTTACATGAATATTCATGGAGTTAAGGGTTAAAGTGACGTGAAACCCGATACGAACAATCAAACGAACATAGTATAGAATCATTAATAAAAGATATTCTAAAAGCAAACGTAACGTACCCTACAGGAGATGTCTGATCTGAGTCTACTCTGTTTGCATATGTGTTGAAAGGCGCCTCTTTGAAGTAAAGGCAAGTTACCTGCACTAACCCCTATCCCGCTACCCGCGACCTAACTCTCACTTGCAAACAGCTTGGACCCAGATGAGTAATGGGTAATTCGGTATCACGTCAGGATCAAAGCTGTTTGACACTCGGTCAGTAGTATCTCAAAAGCTTGATCGAACCAGAAGTATTAAAACTGCACTCGAGTCGAAATTGAGAGGACATTATTTTTAATTGAGAGGACGTTATTTTTCGCAGCGGGTTAAAGGTTAAAGATCTACGATTAGACTCCGTGTAAATGATCGTTATATAATGTACTGTATTTAACCCTTTCCCTGTTCAATGTTTATTTTCAATTTCAATACCTACTGAATATTCATGGACAAAGTAGTTATAATGAAACATGGAATGTGGTACATTGTAGCCATTTTAGAGAGTCAAGAAACAGATATTTCAAATTCCATTAGCAAACAGAGCAGACCCTGATCAGACGGCTCCTATAGGAGCCGTCTGATCTGGGTCTACTCTGTTTGCAAATGCGTGAAAATGCGTTAACTCTTCATGCAGACAACATAGACCTGATCAGATACCGGCGATCTATTAACCCTTTACCGCATGAATATTCATATAATGACATCATGAATATTAATGAGATAACATTTTATAAACGCATTTTAAAAACAGGAATTCCTTTTTGGCATGAAAGAAAATGTTGACTTATATCTATATAACTCCATAAGCAAATACAGCACACCCTGCTCAGACGGCTTCTATATGAGCTGTTTGTTGAGGTATCTTATGCTTGCAAATGTGTGAAAAGGCGCGCATCTGAGATACATAGTTCACTCATTCCCTCCGAGACTATTTTTAGACCCAACCTCTTTGAATAAATTTACCGAAAAGGAGTATTAATTGTAGAAAAAAGGAAAATTTTAGAATTTTGTAGTTTGAAACCATTGTGATAAATAGAGCATTTGCTCCCATAGGAGCAAATGCTCTATTTATGACAATGGTTTCAAATGTGATTTTTACAGATCACTAGGAGGGAATGTGTTAAAACTACAGTTTCCCTGGAACAACACAGTTTACAAAGTCATTAACATTCTCACGGAGTGACTAATTTAAAATCTGAATGACAAAATAAAAAGAAGAAAACGAACTGACCTGTGCTGAAGCCTGGTATATATACGTCAGTCTGATACTAGCAATAGGTTGGCCTAGCATGTGCAATGAGCCTTTCTTCGACAGTTGCCGTATTTTCATTGTCATAAATGACTTCGGTATATTTACGTCTGGGACTTAAGGTAATCTATACGACAAACACTATTTATACCGTGACATGCCCTTTATATAAACCGGCTGTATGACAATAGCGCAGATCTAACAGCTAAATATTTTTACGAAGATATCAGCCCTTATCACGCGGTGAAAAATAATGTGAAGTCAATTTGGATTAAATGCTATTTTGACTATTGCTGACCCGATTAAGCGTTTCAGAAACGTTTGACGGAATGCCAAACAGTTTGGATCCTGATGAGACGCCGTGTTCCCCGGCGCCTCATCTGGATCCAAGCTGTTTGCCAACGTGTGTTAGATCGCGTATAATGAGACATGGAGTAACTTTAACCATTTTAAGACTAATGTTTTATCAAGTGGATTACTTGACTATTATTTAACTATTGAGCTCGATCAAAGATGTAAGAACACCGAGTTTAACTCTTTCGCAGCCAATGTCGATTCTGTGGATACCCATGTCATCAGTTTGGATCCAGATGAGACGCCGAGTAACTCGGCGTCTCACTAGGATCCAAACTGTTTGTTACTGTGACTGTTTTTGAAACAAAAATGAAGAAAAAAAGAAAATTGTAGCAGACGACAAAGTTTTCAGACGACAAAATTTGGCAGCGAAAGAGTTAATGTTGTGTTGTCGACTGCAAAACTTGTAGATTTCAAGGCAGTATTCCAATTTCAAAGCGACAAATATTTTCGACTGCGTTCCTGGTGTTGCCTCTGGATTCAAAGTATTTTCAAAATCAAAACCGTCATGAGATCGCCCAATCGTGAAGGTTAAAAGTTTTTTAAACTGTAATAGACGCACCTACTTTCATGACTTTGATATTTAAAACAAAAAACAAGTATATAAAAAATAACGAAGTCTCCCGAAATTGTTTGTACTTTTATTTCTTCATTTTTATCCTGTTATTCGCCACAAGACTCGATTTTCAAACAGCTTGGATCCAGATCGGATGTCGAGTAACTCAGCGTCTCATTAGGATCCAAACTGTTGACGTACGGTCAATAGACCGAATTGAAGGTTATCAAAATTGCATCAGATCAAAATTTGAGCAGACCTTTTTATTCTCACAACGGGGTTAGTGTTAAACCTCTCCTTATTCCATATTTATAGTCCAAATAGTAAAAATTAAATTTGGAAGAAGGAACATTGTAGCCATTTTAGGAACTAAAAAAACCAGGTCTATCAAATTCCATTAGCAAACAGAGCAGACCATGATCAGACGACTCCTATAGGAACCGCCTGATCTGGGTCTTCTCTGTCTACAAATGCGTTAAAATGCGTTATATAAAGGAAATGGTTAACACTAGGGTATTACCCTTTAGCACGCGTATGTAATCAGAGTGTCAAATAGTTTAACTCCCGATGAGGCAACCAGTCACATGACGTTTCATCTGGCTCTAAACTACAGTAAAACATCTCTAATGCGGGCACCAGAAAGACGTATAAATCTTGGGTTTAAAGGCAGACGGTTGCTTAAAGCAGGACGAAAGTTATGGCGAAAGCTCCCGAAGCAACTTTCTATATTACTTTTAAAGAGGACCATTGCTTTTAATTAAGTAGTCGCATTAAAGGGGTTTTAGTGTATTTGCATAAGGTCTCCCGTATTGTGCTAGGCTTGGAGTATAAATAAATTAGAACAACGCTTAACACTGACTGTTTACATGTACTGTATTTGGCTAATTAGAAAGACTACGGACTTGTTTTTGTCACAGAAGACGACAAGTTGTTAATTATTGAAGTGGTTTACCACCTGTATACACCTCTCCTCGCCCACCAACACACCGAAAACGTAACCTAACTCCAGAGATTTTATCGTAAGCCTGACTATGTATAACAGTAGTACACATTATTTTGAAGAATGCTTTCCCGTCACTTATAAACGCATACAGTAAAACCTCTCTAAACCCGAACTCTAGAAGAGAAGAAGTTAGAAACATTTAGGCAGGTGGCTGCTTAACGCACCTGTCTCCGAGACCGATATTTATATTAAACTGAACGTCCGATTTAGAGAGATTTTACTGTATCTCCACTTACATAATAAAACTTGACATTTGTTATGTTCAATCATTATGATGAAGATTGTTAATTTGAACTTAAATCGAAAAGTGCACCTGTGGAAAAATAAACCGTTTAGTCGATACTTAAATGTTTTGTTTATCGGTGTTAACCAATTCCCTCATATTGGCGCCTTTTGACGCCTCTGTAAAAGTCACTTTCTGAAACCATTGTGATAAATAGTGCATTTGCTCCTATGGAGCAAATGCTTTATTTATCACAATGGTTTCAACACTACACATTCTAAAAAATTCTTTCCTGTAGTAAGTGTTCCTTTTTTGGTAGATGAACTCAAAGAGATAGGATCTAAAAATAGCCTATGAGGTAATGGGTTAACGAAACTAAAGCGCGACCCGAATACATTGCCGGGTCTCCGATATCAAATATATCTTCTTCGGCGTTTATTCGATTGGTTTCTTGAGATAAATTTCAGTACATGAACAAAAAATAATGATTTTTTCGTTGTGAGGAATTTTAAAACACGTTGTGATGGAGACTATCGTCTGTATTTGCAACGTATTTAAAAATGCCAAAATACTCAAATAATTTGTTTATAATAATGCTGATAAGAAGTGTATCCTAAGAAAACAGATCGAATAAACATTAGAAAAGAAAACTTTCATGAGATTAATATGGAAGGCCCCATGTTAATCGCGAGTAAATCCCCCAGTAAATGAACACGGCCAACACCATGCTTTATAATGTTATTGAAAATATGCATTTGCAAAAGTGCCGTCTGCTTATCTTTTAAAAGTAGAGTTTTGCTCCTGTTTTGCATTTAGCATTTGACATAAAGCAACTGGCATTTCGCTTTTAGCATTTAGCAATACGTATTTAACAATTTGCAAATTGTATTTAACAATTATCATGACAGAATGGCGTTCCATAGCAACCAGTATCAGCCATTGTACATGTAATAACAATCTAATTAATATTTAAAGCGTTGTTCCGAAATAGAAATCGGAGTCATTCAGAACTTGGCCGAATATGCCCGCTGATTTCCGTACAAAATCCCCTTGTCTTAAAAGGAGGCCCCTTTTAAGGAATTTTGCGGTATTCGGATATCGATAATATTTAGCTGTACAAATATATCCTGTCGGAAAATGGGTTGCAAGTGTCGTAGGGTGGAATTTTATATTTACTATTAAAATGTGAATAAATTAATAAAATACTGTGTATTATCACCTATTTTCTTGTTATTTCGATTTTCCCGTTAGAATAGCCAGTAGGAAAGAACTTTAGATCTTAGTTTATGCTTTTCAGTCAAGGGGCACTAACTATTTACTAACATTCATTTGGCTAACCTTTATATATTACGTGGCTACGGGTCATCTTTAACCGGTCAATTTAAATGGCAGCCATATTAGGCATTTGTTTATCATCTGTATAAATTGAATATTTATACAGGTAAATATACATTTTCATATTGTCTCAACTATTTATATAGTTTTGATACACTTAGCTTTTCATATATTTATGTTAGGGTAAGATAACTTTTGTATAAAAGTAATGATTTGTATTGTAACAAGTCGGTGCATTTTGCTTTGCTTGTACCGAGTAAACATGTTCATTTACAATCATTACTTATAGCTGTGTACAATTACTTTGTTTGTATAAGTACGAATTGTCAATGCTATTTCTTATTATTGTTTATTGTTTACAGATCTTCATGACTCTGTCATGATTGGGTTAGATTTGCACTGAATTAAAGCTACTGATTGACTTTTACCAGTCTTCTTCAGGCCCGAGGAACGGCGGTGGAGCCGGCACCTATGAGACTCTACCAAAATGGCGCCCAGCGTGAGGAACTCGCTGAGCAAAGCAAGCAAAAGAGTTAGAAATGTTCTGCCGACAATTGACCCTTAAGCAAATGCAAGACAAATTAGAAACCATATATGGTGATAGACGATCGGGAGAGTCTCATTTAGCCGACTTCTACAAAGCAAAACAGATGAAAAAGGTGAATGTTGCAGAATGGGGAGTTCGCTTAGAAACGACTTTGTTAATTTAAAAGCAGTAAGGAAAGGGCAGATTAACAGAGAACAGAGAGAACAGATATTAATGAAGAGGTTTTAGAAATACCTACATGATGACAGATTGAAACTAATCACAATGATATTTTATGAGAAGTGTTTATCTTTTGAAGAGCTCCTGGGGGAAGTTCGAATAGAAGAAAGGGAAATGAACACAAATAGTGTCAGCTCAGATAAAGAATCTAGGAAAGATGGACATACACTTGAAAAAATATTGGAAAGGATAGACAAGCTGGAAGACACCATCAAACAGTCAGATTTAAGAGGAAGCAAGAAGATTTAGTCAGACAGATATGAACGATCTGACTGGTGGCAATGCAGATTTCTAAGAGGAAGAGTCAGATACAGATGGCAAGATGGACGATACTGAAGAATGCATATAAAAATGAATATAGTTACGACACCTATTATGATAGAAGAAAGAGAAGGGAATTCGACAATAATTGGAGAGGAAACTAGAGAACGCAAACTAGTTATCAGGAGCGAAACTACAGAGATAAAGACTATTCCAAGTTTGAGGAGGATAGTGATACTAGGCAAAAGGGGAGTTATCAGAGAAGTGATGGGAAAGACGAAAAAGATAGGAAAAGAAGTAATGGGAATCACCAAGAATCACGTGAAAAGAAAGAATATACGAGTTCCAACAGGGAAAGCAGAAATGAAAGCAAATCATATGAGGGAAACAAAGGAGAAAACAATGGAGATTATAGAGGAAATAAGAATGAAGAAAGCAGGAGTAGCAAAACAGACTATCAACCAAGAGGTTTTTACCAGAACAATCACAGAGATGGAAGACTCCAGTCAAACATGTAACTGTCTCTGGTTAAAGGCAGGCTCGAGACAGTGAAGAAACATGCATTCAGACAAAAGCCGTAATAGATGCAGGTTCAATGGTAGCAACGATTTCAGAAACATTTTACAACAGCTCGGAAAATAAGCCTAAGTTAAAACCATTAATCAAATTGAAACTCCTTGCATCAAATGGACAGGTAGTACCTTACATAGGATACATAGAAACTGAAGTGAAAGTGCCAACTTTAAACAGGAAAAATTTTACTCTTCCGATTCTGGTAGTCGAGGATTGCAGAAGCAAACAATCTGAACCTGCGATTATTTGAACAAATTTCATAAGGATGTGCAAAACTGAAGCAAATATACAATACTTTCAAGATATACCAGCTGAATAGAACTCCGCTTTAAGTGCTCTTGTGGACAATGTTGGAACTGTGAAAACCACACAAAGGATAAACTTCAGGCCAACGAAGTGATGAGAACAGTGACTGGCCTCGTAAGGAAAGTTCGAGCCGTAGATGCATGCGTCACAGAACTATGTGAGGCACAATACTGCTCGTCGAGAGTGGACATTTGTCCAAGGGTGGTGACACTTGACAAACCAGGAAATACGACAAGAGTTCCAGTTAGACTGTTTAATTTATCCGCCAAACCGATTTCAATTCCAGCAAAGGCAAACATTTGTAATTTGCGAGAAGTGAAAGTGCTTAGCAATGCCTTGCAAGAGGAAGACGAACCCGACAAATCTGCTGAAGTGAAACAACAAACAGCAACATCTACGGATAGCAATAAATGATAAGTTGGCCTGGAAAATACTCATAATACACCTGACCAGAAAGATGAAGTTAAACATTTTCTTGACAGATGGCAACATACCGGTATATTTTCGAAAGACCTTACTCATTTAGGGAATGCCGATATTGTCGAACACGAAATTAATCTCAGTGATGACACACCGTTCAAGGAAGTTTAGAGACACATTCCTCCAGCACTATTCAATGAGGTGAAAGAAAATCTGAAAGAAACTAGAGGTTTGTTTTTGTCATAAAAACAGATGTCTCCCCCTCCCATCCTCTTTCCAATACACAAGTGTAATGTCTGTAATTCCAAACTTATCAGGGTCTAATTTTTAAGTCATCAGGGGCAATAACTCCAACATTGTCAGGATAGACAATTCAAAAGCCCCAGGTACACAAAAACACATGCTTGTCAACATTCTTGTGAAGTTTGGTGACTCTAGTACTAGTGGTTTGAGAGATACATGTGACACAAAGTAAAGTTACTCTTATTTTATGTCATAAGGGGCAGTAACTCCAAAGTTATCAGGGGGTGACAATTAAAAATCCCAGATGCACAACAAATCATGCTGGTGAACATTCCTGTGAAGTTTGGTGACTCTAGCCCTACTTGTTTCAGAGATACGTGCAGCACAAAGTTTTTCTAATTTCAAGTTATCATATCAGGAGCAGTAACTCAAGAATTATCAGGGGGAGATAATTAAAAAATCCCAGGTGCACAACAACTCAGGCTGGTCGAACATTCCTGTGAAGTTTGGTGACTCTAGCCCTAGTGGTTTTAAAGATATGCACGACACAAAGTTTCTCTCAATTTTAAGTAATAATATCAGGGGCAATAACTCCAAAGTTATCAAGGGGAGACAATTAAAAAAATCCAAGGTGCACAACAACTCATGCTGGTCAACATTCCTGTGAAGTTTGGTGATTCTAGCCCTAGTGGTTTCAGAGATATGCACCACACTAAGTAAAGTTTGTCTAATTTTAAGTCATCAGGGGCAGTAACTCCAAAGTTAACAGGGGGAGACAATTAAAAAACACAAGAGCAAAACAACTCATGCCAGTGAACAATCCTGTGAAGTTTGGTGACTCTAGCCCTACTGGTTTCAGAGATACGCGCGACACAAAGTTTGTATAAATTTAAGTATTCATATCAGGGGCAATAACTCAAGAATTATCAGGGGGAGACAATTCAAAAACCATAGGTGCACAACAACGCATGCTGGTGAACATTCCTGTGAAGTTTGGTGATTCTAGTACTAGCGGTTTCAGAGATACGCGCGACACAAAGTGTTTCTAATTTTAAGTCATCAGGGGGAGACAATTAAAAAAAATCCCGGTGCACAACAACTCATGCTGGTGAACATTCCTGTGAAGTTTGGTGACTCTAGCCCAACTTGTTTCAGAGATACGCGCGACACAAGTTTGTGACGGACAGACAGACAGACAGACGGACGGACGGACGGACGGACGGACGGACGGACAGACAGACAGACAACTCTGGCAAAAACAATATATCTCCCCATAAATGGGGGAGACATAATGATTGAATGTGGTGCAATCAGAAATTAAAATTCCCCGTATTCATCAAACGTTGTGATCGTAAGAAAAAAGGACGGCACCATCATATTTTGTATCGATTATCGGAAGTTATATCAAAGAACCATCAAAGACACCTATTCAATACCTAGAATCGAAAACACACTCCATTTACTTTCTGGATCAAAATACTTTTCGTAACTCGACTTACGATCAGGGTATTGGCAAGTTTCCGTCAAGGAGGAAGACAAGCAGAAAACAGTATTTTCTGTCGGACCTCTCGGATTTTATGAGGCAAATAGGATACCTTTTGGATTAACGAATGCGCCAGCCACATTTCAGAGGCGCTTATGGAACGCTGTATGGGAGACCTGAATCTTCAAGAATGTCTTATATATTTTGATGACATCATCATTTTTCCAAAACATCTGACGAACATCTGAAACGCCCCAATTCAGTTTTTACTAGACTTGAATAGCACATTTCGTTACACAATACGGGTTTCCATCACGCATTCACTCCAACAAAAGCCCAAACAGGTGGATACAGTTTGTTCACTGAAATGTTTTCGTTATACATGCACTTTACCACTGTATTTGCCATCGCGGTTGTTGTATATTAGTCGGAGAGGGGATACGTTTATTTACACTGTTTGTCTTTTAGGGTGGGGATGGAATAAGTGTGAGGTTGGGCGCCCATAAACCGGTTAACCCCCCCCCCCCCGTGACTTTTGTCACTGACCGTTCCAAGGCGATACTTCCATCTTCCCCCTATTGTATGTTTGTGTTGTCTTTGTGCGTCTCTGGATGTTTTTATAGTTATGTACATTTGCTGTTTCCTTGTGTTGCTGTTCGGGCGACTGTTTGTTCTGTATGTGGTGTTTCCTGCACTCATTTTTGTATTTTGAGTCCGAACTCATTAAGGATCTGTGCCAACTAGTTGGGATTGCCAAAAGCCACACGACTCCATATCACCCTATGGAAAATGGACAGATGGAGAGGTTTAACTCAACTCTACTAAAGATGCTAGGAACCTTGGATGAAGAAGCAAAAGCTGATTGGAAATCCCATGTGGCAACAATTTTACATGCTTACAATGTCACTATACACAAACCTACTGGCTACTCACCATACTATCTCATGTTTGGCAGGCATTCGAATTAGCCATAGATTCAATGCTTGGACTTACACCAAATGAGGACAGATACCAAAGCAAAAATGACTATATTAAACAGCTGCGTGACCGCTTATCACAGGCATACAAAAAGGCTGCATTTATTGCTGCGAAAGGAGCGTCAGAAAAGGAGACCCGTTACGACATCAGAGCCAAGGCCAGCAAGTTATCTGTGGGAGACATTGTCCTAGTCAGAAATGCTTCGTTACGAGGCAAACACAAACTTGCCGACAAATGGGAGAGCATCCCTTATTTAGTTTGTGTTCCAGCCAAATCCGGACAAACCGGTATATGAAGTAAAGAAGGACTCTCCAAAGGCAAGAGCAACAAAGGTGATCCACTTCTTTTGCCTCTTGGTCACAAGAAGGTAGACAGTTCAGGTGACCGCATGACGAGCCAGAAATATGTTATTCCGGCTAGACGTGGATTTTGATAATTTCCTTTAGGGTGTACTGTGTTCACGATGTATAAATCTGTACCGATTATTTGAGCTCTGTATCGGCTATTTGAGCACTGTACTGGTCGTTATTGAGCATCAAAGCGGTGCCACCAAAACAGGCAGCAGTTATGTGTCATGAGTTTATTTTAATTTTCTTCTCTTCAGTGCTACGTGTCGTCGGTATGCCTGCTTTTACAAATATGTAGGTAATAGTAAACCAAACATGACTGGATTCGGTTCAATTTACGACTCCACACATCTAAATCGAGACCCAAATGAATTGGTGGCTCACTCGAAATTCACCCGGCTATCACCACAAATTTGCATTTTATACGCCTTCTATACACTTTTCTGTTACTTTATCGATTAAAATATGCTTTTTGGAGCATCATCAGTTGATATGATGTGACAACATAATTGTGATTATCGGAAGTATTATCGAATTTTACATTTTAAATCCGTAAAATTGATGTTCTTCTGTACAGTCAGCTGTTTTAGTACACGGCTTGCACTGTACCATCAGCTTCGAGCATGAGTGTACGGTCAGCTCAAAATAAGAACTTAATATCTGTGTGTTCCAAGCTGAAAAAAGGTCCCTTATTTCATAATGTCATAGCGGCACATATTTGCTTTCATTTGCAAACAGTTTGGAATCATATGATACACCGAGTAACTGGGCGTCTCATCAGGTTCCAGAAGCATGTTGTCTTACAGCACGCATAAGAAGGAACGACAAATTAAAAACGGCAACAAGCGTGTACACAAACGTTCTTTGGTCGAAATGGGTTGACCAATTTGGGTTAAAAAGTCTAGAAAATAATGGGCTAATGATGTCATTATTAAGTAAAGAAACCTAATTGTTGTTGTTGTTTTAAATTTAATAAAAATAGACCTGCTTCATAATCAATTTCCATTTCATGGCATTTTCAACAGCTGGATAACCCCTTACCTATTAAGTGCGAGGTAACTGACACGACCTAACGGGCATTTGCAATCAGCCTGGATCCAGATGAGACGCCTAGCAACTAGGTGTCTCACTAGGATCCAAGCTTTTTGACACTCTGTCAATATCATCACAAAAGCTTAAACGAATCGTTGAAAACTGTGATAGATCGCAGTTCAAGTAGATTTCATTTTCATAACAGGCTAAGGTCATACGGTCTGTAGTGTAGTCGGCATAAATGTATACAAGAATGTTTCTGCAAATTGTATGCGCGGATCCAGTAGTATTTCTCATGGGTGAGTGAGTTCGAAGAGTTTGGTCTTACAGCCGTGGTCCGTCAGTTTCAAACGTTTTGTTATTTCTTTTAATGTATAGACATGCACTTTTTCTGTGTGTAGGTCAAATTCAAATAATTTTAAATAAAGGGTTGGGGATCAATCCACTACAGGAGGACTGTCACGAGACACCACATCAGTCTTTAGATCTGCGTATCCAGTCTGCTTACGCCACACATTAAATCAACACGTTCGTTTCGTGTTGTGAAGGATGAGTGAAAAATCTGTCACAACCTTAGAGGCAGTGAAAACTGTTTTCCTCCTTCAGCTGTGTCACTCATTTTAGTTTGTAATAACGGGATATACTTAAGGCAAGTTCTGTTAGGTATTGCAAAATTGGAAGATGACAATACAGGGTCAAATTGCTTTCAACTCACTGTCCTATATTTTTCATTCCTGATATGAACTGGAGAAATTTCCCTTTGATCAGTTTTAGTCCAATTTCCAGAAGAACCACTTGATATTGTCTGAATACTGCATCATTCTTGTATCTTCCAGCGAGTACCACTCGACAATGTCATGAAATATTAAATATGCAATATATATGTCAAAGGCAGTCTGCCGTCTGCAACCAATTTGTTAAATTTAATATAGCTTTCATGCTTCAATTTACTGCAGACAACACTCCAAATATACACTCAAGAAACATGCAGCTGCAATATTTTTCCTTAGCCTTAGCCTCACTAATGTCCAAGAACTCTTTGATGATTGTGTTATTAACATGTAGGGCATTTTCAGGTCATTTGCTGTCCTGCATTATGTGTTCCAACTACCTTCTGCACACTTAGCAATTAACTCTTTCAATGCCTGAGAATTGCCGTCTGCTAGCCATATTTTCGTCTGCTTCAAGTTTTAGAATGGACGTTTATTAAATGTCTTTATAAAAAGATAAACAGTGTGTCAAACAGTTTGGATCCCGATGAGAGGCCGAGTTACTCGCCGTCTCATCTGGGTCCAAACTGTTTTGCATATGATATTACAGACCCGTTCATGGCACTGAAGGGGTTAATGTCTGCAAATATTGTCGTCTGCTTCATTTTTTCCTTCCATATCTATTCAATAATAAATGTCAGAGTGAAAAACAGTTTTGACTCTGATGAGGTGCCAAGTTACTAGGCGTCTCATATGGATCCAGAATGTTTGCAAAGGTTGTTATAAATGCTAAGAACCAAAGTAAAAGCAGCTGGAACAAAACTCATACCTGTTTAGAGGAACAGTTACTTATATTTCAAAAGTCAGTTGATTGTCTATGGTTAGAACTTTGTATGTTCTTGCATAAACAAAATTACTAAACAATAATACTACTCTCTGTTTTATCTCCTACCCTGCTTAAATATGCTTTACGCAGCCATTTTACGCTTGTGTAAAATCTCGCTTGTTGGGCTGCGAAAGCAGCCCAATCTCATACGGCTTTGAATTTTGACCATGCGTTTCTGCGTTCCTGTGTTTCTATAAAAGGCAATCGTTTTAATAACTATGGTTTACTGTGAGACAAGTTTTCATTATATATATATATATATATTCATTTATTTTATTTATTTTGATTAATATATTTTTCTCAGCGGGGGGGGCACATATTTTTGTCTGGGTCTTTCTTTTCTGCCATGACCCAGTTTCAGTGAAAAAAATCTAGTGAATTAGGTATAACTGATTAAAATCACATTCCCAAGCATAGCGTTCAGCGTGATCTAAGGGTTATAACGATGGCTTAGGATGTGTGAAGTCGTGGGTTCGATCCTCGGTTGATATTAATTTTTTCCTCCCATTTTTTTAGCACTCTTAGTTTACGTGCTTCTGGTTTAAAACCATTTTTGTACGTAAAAATATAAGGCCTTTGCATTTTGGCTTTGGTAAAGTTATTTAGTTTTACTCGTGGTTTTGTTGACCGTTTTGGACATTTCACAATTGTGCATGCATTTGCTTCCATTTAAATGTATATCTTATACCAACCTGTTCTTAATTTGGGGACAATATAAGTGAAAAAGTTAATGGGCAATGAGTCGACCTATTCGAATAATTTCATTAGATTGTAAGTATGGGAGTTTGTATGCCTTGTGAACATCACTTAATGTGATAAAGGTTTCTACGTCAGTGTGTTTCAGCAAATGAATAACATTGATCCGTGACGTAATGTGTATTATTGATGCCACACACAGGTATTATGCATCATGGACTCATTAAAACATCCCGCGTTTCTGCTATTAATTTATACATTACAGTCATGTTTTCCCAATGTATCTGTTAATTAAAAGTACTAAACAATATTGCTCCCTCTTTTTCTTCTATCCTGCTTAAAGACATGTTACACAGCCATTTTACGCTTGCGTAAAACCTCGCTTGTTGTAAACATATATGTGTACAGCTTCTGATGTTGATTGATAAATCCGAAAAATGTGCATAATGCATCTTAACAACTGGATCATATTTGTAGCGGAAACGATTAACAAACGAGAGTTGGGGTAAAATAAATGAGCACCATGGCCATTATCGATAGGACCGTCATATTCTTTTAATGGTGGAAGTCTACATATTGGTGTCGGCCCGTTGAGATTTTGCTTCCAGGTCGTTGTAGGAAATTTTGCTTCCGGGTCGCAAATAGTTCCTTGAAACAATCAGTATGCTATATGTGGCATGTCTGTTGGTGTCTGTGTGGTGTTCGACCAGCATTTGTTGTTGAAAATTGATCTATTTGTATAATTACAAGACAAGTGTATATTTCTTTCCATTTCAAGACTTTTCCCCATTCGGATGGATGTTAAATAGGCAGTGCTTCGGTCAGCCTTGTTGTTTTGGTAGTAGTGTGTTTTTGGACAGCGTTTTTAATCAGCGGAGGATAGTGAAAAATCTAGACGGTGATTGTATATTAAAACTATGATTGAAAAAAGGGAACTTTTCATAGATGAGCAAAGTGTGCATCATTAGACACAAATATTGTTGTGGTTTAGCTTGCAGAGCACGAACCTGGGCCATTTTACAAAGAGTATATAGGGCGAAATGTGACCGGGCTTTGCCTACGTCACTGAAGGGTTCCGATTCAATCGGAGCCCCTCGGCGATAACACCCAACTACACACTGCAGTATTTACTCACCGTGTAGGCAGCCGTTCGCAGGCGCGAAACAGTCAAGTTAGTACATATTACAGTAGAAACTGTCTTAAGCGACCATGAAAAATAGGTATAATTATGAGCCTGTAAGACAGTGGTAGCTTAATGCAGGTTAAAAGGAGTGCAGAACGTTCATATAGGAGTTTTTTGTATTACCTTTGCCCTGTATTAAGCAACCACGTGTGTTTTAAGATCTTGTGTCCATATAATATAACGTCGGTTAAGACAGGTTCTACTGTAACTCTGATTAAACAATTACCCGAGCACATTCGCACATAAAACTGTCTCTGATCTTTAATCACTCCTCAATAGAAAATGTATTTGCATCAACATTTCGAAGTAGGCTTTCTTCCATTACTTTTCAAAGACGAAAGCGGAGTGTCAGACATCTTGGATCCTTATGGAGCACTATGTTACTCGGTGTAATCTTGATCCAGAGTGTTTGGAAAACTGATTTCAAATTTGCAATGTCAGCTCTTCACTTGTTAAGATATTGTCTTCTGCAATACCAGTCAGCTTAACTATTTCGCTGTCAATGGCGCATCTGTGAATACCTATGCAAACAGTTTGGATCCAGATGAGACACTCGGCGTCTCATCAGGATCCAAACTGTTTGTTACTTTGATGGTTTTGTTTTTAAACAAAAATGAATAAAAATAAAACAATAAAAAATATAGCAGACGACAAAGTTAGCTGACGACAAACAATTTCAGCGAAAGAGTTAAATCTTTTAACCCTTTATTCCACAAAGAGACATTTTCAAGCCCTAGAATACATGTTAGACCCAGATTAAACGTCTCCTACTGGACCAGTCTCATCAAGATTTGCTCTATTTGTTTATGGAACAATATAGTCTACATCTTCTGCCAGGCACAAAATACTCTTGTTCATATGTCCCCATTGCGAAAGTTGTCTTCAAACAGACACAGGGGTCTAGATAAGATGTGTACATTAAACAGTTTCAAGAATACCTCCTTTATTTATTCACCAAATCCTATGCTGTGACCATTGTCACAGTATAGGGTTTGGTGGAGAAATGACGATTTTATTATTTGCTTATGCACCTTTATCTGTTGCTCTGATAATGAGTGGTCACAGTATAGGGTTTGGTGCAGAAATGACGATTTTAGTATTTGGGTACGTACCTTTATCTGTGACTCTGTTATGTTTTACGTGAATATGCACGAGTTATGAATATGCATGAGGTATGTTTTACGTGAATATGCATGAGTTATGTTTTACGTGAATATGCATGAGTTATGTTTAACGTGAATATGCATGATGTAAAGGGATAGGTAATCTTCGTTTTGGGGGTAATTAAAAAACCAAATGGTTGGTATGCGGTGGTGTTTTGAAAAGAAGCACATATCAAAGAGAAATCTTTTAAAACTGAAGCAGAAAACCAGTCATTAACTTTCAGCGTTCAAAGGACTATTCCATTTCGACAAATCCATATCAATTGTACCTGGATTATTTCTAAACGGACCGTAATACGTTTTCAATGGCAATGGGGATTTTCGTCCGATTTATTTTATTTTGCTAATGATAGTGGGTTTGTGCGTGTTTTAATACATGTGCATACAATGTTCCTAAGTGCTCCTACAAATGGGTCATGGCTAAACAGTGTAGACCAGATAAGTGGGATCCTGAAGAAACTCTCTAACCCAGGTATGCCTTATGTGTACAGTAAAACCTCTCTATAACGGCCACTAAAATGTGTTAACTAGTTGGTAATTAAGGCAGGTGGCTATTTAAAGCAAGGTGAAAGTAAAACAGAAGGCTCCTATAATATCGTTCTGTTTTACTTTTACCCTGCTTTAAGCAGCCACCTGCCTTAAACACAAAATACTTTATGTAATTTAGTGTCGTTATAGAGAGGTTTTACTGTATCTCAATTTGCCCCCCTCCCGCTACGGTCACATCGGCAAAGAATTTCTAACGAATCAACACCAATCTTGAAATAAGATAAGTTCATAATACATATCTAAACCTTTCTCTGATATTGACGACTTTTGACGACTCTGTAAAAGTCACTTTGTGAAACCATTATGAAACCTATAGGAGCAAATGCTCTTTTTATCAAAATGGTTTCAAACTACACAATTCTAAAATTTTCCTTTTCTCTAGTTAAGACTCCTTTTCGGTAGATTTATTCATAGAGGTAGTACCTAAAGCAGCCTATGAGGTAATGGGTTAAAAGTACAGCAGAAACTGTATTAAGCGACCATTCATTTATTGACACTTGTCACTTCTCGTGCTAAGCTTGACTTGGCGTCTCGTTGGGCATTCGGTCAGTAGTTTCTAAAAGTCGAAACAACTAGGAAGTATATGTAAAACTGCAGCAGCGTGAAGGGTTAGCAGATATAATTTTTATCACGATCTGAATATTCATTTAAAATATAATGACATAATGAGTATTTATTAGGTAAACTTTTATATTGTATAACGGACGCGGGATATTTATATTGCAGCCACTGTAGAATCAGATCTATATAATTCCATAGTCAAACAGAGCACACCCTGATCAGAGGGTTCCTATAGCAGCCGTCTGATCTGGGTATTCTCTGTCTTATCTGCACAGGCATGAAAAAGGCTGTTTCTATCAGGTATGGTTAAACGGGTTGAGGTATGGATGTGATTATAACTCTCACCGGGTCCCCCGTTGTAGGTGATTATAAGTCTCACCGGGTCCCCCGTTGTAGCCCCCAGGTTGTAGGTGATTATAGCTCTCACCGGGACCCCCGTTGTAGGTGATTATAACTCTCACCGGGTCCACGGTTGTAGATGATTATAACTCGCACCGGGTCCCCCGTTGTAGGTGATTACAACTCTCACCGGGTCCACGGTTGTAGACTATTATAACTCTCACCGGGTCCCCCGTTGTAGGTGATTATAACTCTCACCGGGTCCCCCGTTGTAGATGATTGTAACTCTCACCGGGTCCACGGTTGTAGGTGAGTATAACTCTCACCAGGTCCCCTGTTGTAGGTGATTATAACTCTCACCGGGTCCCCTGTTGTAGGTGATTATAACTCTCACCGGGTCCCCGGTTGTAGGTGATTATAACTCTCACCGGGTCCGCTGTTGTAGGTGATTATAACTCTCACCAGGTACCCTGTTGTAGGTGATTATAACTCTCACCGGGTCCCCTGTTGTAGGTGATTATAACTCTCACCGGGTCCCCGGTTGTAGGTGATTATAACTCTCACCGGGTCCCCTGTTGTAGGTGATTATAACTCTCACCGGGTCCGCTGTTGTAGGTGATTATAACTCTCACCGGGTCCGCTGTTGTAGGTGATTATAACTCTCACCGGGTCCCCTGTTGTGTGTGATTGTAGGATAAATTGAATAAAGTAGAACCTCAAACTCCGTGTTCATAAAGCATAAGCATATGTGGATCAGAATCTAAATTGTTATTTGAATTTTTCTCCATGCTTATTTCCGTTCAAGATATTTCTTTTTATTTCAGATTGAAAATACATTAGCAGAGAATAATAAGATTTTGAATTCGCTCACAATCAGACCGATCAAATGCTTTAAAATGAACTAATACTCTACCAGAAAGGTCAGAATATTACTAGGTAATGTTTGGTCATAATTGTGTTGTGGAAGGATCTCCTAATTTTAGAATTTATAAAGTGGTTATTGATCGCCTCTCCATCAGGATACACTAGTTACACTATAATGCTATATTACAAAGTTGCTATTGATCACCGTCGTTCCCTCAAGATAGAGTAGTTACACTATAGTGTTAGATTATAAACTTGCTATTGGTCGTCTCTCCCTCAGGATAAAATAGTTACACTATAGTGTTAGATTATAAAGTTGCCATTGAACGTCGCTACCTCAGGACAATCTTGCCACACTATATTGTTAGTTTATAAAGTTGCTATTGATCACTGCTACCTCAGACTAGCCTCAGTATAGTGTTAGTTCATAAAATCCGTATTGATCGCCTCTCCCGCAGGATAGACTAACCATACTGCAACGTTAGTTTATAAAGATGTTGTTGGCCGTCTATCATGTTGCTATAAGATAGATTTCAGTCGCATTAACCCTTTCGCTGCCAAACTCTGTCGTCTGCTAACTTTGTCGTCTGCTACAAATTTTCTTTTTTTTTATTTTCTTAATTTTTGTTTCAAAAGCGTAGTAACAGTAACAAACAGTTTGGATCCTGATGAGACGCCGAGTTACTCGGTGTCTCATCTGGATCCAAACTGTTTGCATAAGTAATCACAGATCCGGCATTGGCAGTGAAAGGGTTAAAATGTACTTGATATTTACAACATGCATCTTACATTCGTCAAATAAAACGCCCAATTAGGAATATATTGCACAAAGAGTCATGGTAATGGACATGACAAAAAAGTGAAAATGTAGAACTGATAAAGGATTAGTTACATGCCATTTACGATAAAAGAAAACAAAAATACATACTCCTTAT
This sequence comes from Azorinus chamasolen, assembly GCA_963576725.1. Taxonomy (NCBI): domain Eukaryota; kingdom Metazoa; phylum Mollusca; class Bivalvia; order Cardiida; family Solecurtidae; genus Azorinus; species Azorinus chamasolen. Next base: position 81,624,426 of record OY755236.1, on the reverse strand, counting down.
TTCCGTTGTGGTCCTTATGATATAATGCTCGTCACAGGAAGACATAAAATCAATGCATAATTTAAAGAAACACATCACACTTAATTTTATAGACAAACAGAAGAATAAAAGACCATTGAGTATTTGAATAACCGAAATACTCACAGTGCTATCACAGAAAGATAAGGTGAACATCAGTTATAATAATATTCATTCCCTGATTAGTAGGACTTTCCTAACATTTGATTTAACACAGGCAAAGTTTTAGAATCTTTTACAGACTGGGACAAAGAATTCCATAAAATTCAATCATGGTATGAAAATGATTTGCAAAGTTTTACTCTACATTCTTGACTTGGATGAAGGTTGGACACGCTTGAGGTTGGGTACCTACACACCTGATTTAAGTCCCCAGTAGTCTGCTTTGGCCTTTTTGGCTGCTGACCGTTCCAAGGCGGTACTCCTGCTTGCACACTATGGTCTACTGTGTTTTTATATGGTAGATGTTTTATGTATTTTATTGCGTTTCGTCACCCTTTGTACTGTAATTGGTGTTGTTTCATAGTTGATGATGTTAACGTGCCATGTCCTGTTGTGTTTGTCGCTCCCTGTAGGATTGTTTTTCCACTTTCATATAGCTTGTAGCTGTATTGTTGTGAATGTCAGAAACGTGACAGTTTTATCTGATCTAGCCTACTATGAATTGCCAACCAGTTAGGCTTAGAGAAAAGACAATTTCCATGGTGAGATCTAGGGTCCATATTTTATATAAACTTAATATTAATTTACCTGAAATATATTTTTGTGTGTTAAAGGGGATGTCCCTACATTTGACGCGTTTCATAAACACTTAAAATATACAAAACTCATTTATTTATATGTTGAAAAGTAGTATATCGCAAAAAGCCCCATCCAGTTACCGTTTATAATGACAAAACATCCATGTGTTTGATATCGCCGATCCCGGTTTTACTACCCGAAGTTTCAGTTTTATTCGGGTTGGGTTTTAGTTTCGTAACTGTTCGCCCTATTCGCGATTCTCCGACCACTTCCGAGAAAGTTAGTACGTAAACAATGGAGGGATCGGGTGATCATCGGCAAAACGCGGAAGAATTTAACGTAAAAGGCCGATAATATTGTGTTGTAGAACAAAAATTATCAGCATTGATGAAATCGGTTTATTTATATCACAGGGGCATTTTTCGATATAAGTTCAAATTGGGAACCTTCATAATAATGATAGAGCATAACAAATACCAAGTTTTAAGATATTATTGAAAATATGCGATCATTGTAGGGACTTCCTCTTTAAATTTGATCAATAAGACTAAACAAGGAGGCATACTCGAGGTGACATTGTACTAGAGATATAGACATGCCACGTCTAGTGTATTTTGTAAGGTATTTGATGTGTTTCTGTACAAAATGATTATCCTAGAATTAGCTGTTTTGATGGCTGTCCTTGCCACTGATTCAAATGTTTAATTTGATCTTTGGTTACCCCTAAGTATATCACAAAACGTCTCGACTGTACATGCATACTGTGACCATTGCATGTTACATTCATACTTGACTGATATTTAAAGTTATGTTAACAAGATGTTTTGCAAGATGTAAGGATAAGCCACTCACTGGTCAACGTCATTTCTGAACTTAGAATCAGTGAGTGGCTTACCTACGTTCCAAAATCTCCTGCTCACATTACGGAATGAATGGAATATGGTTCCCAAATACCAGGTCGTATGTGACTATATATATCTATTCAACATATTACGCAATTCTATAATTATGTTACGTTGCTGCTACTTGCATTGATCTGCATTTTATCCGATTTTTCTGTAAAAAAGAACGGAAAACCACAATGATGTATTCCCTTTACCTTTATTATATACCCTTCGCTTGCTAATCGCGTCAATATACCTACCTGTAAATAGTGAAGACCCAGATGAGACAGCTCCTGCAGGAGCTGTCTCATCAGGGTCTGCACTATTTACAAGTTGATTGTCCAACCAGTGCACTCCACAGCAGTGACTGCACAGCGAAATACTTGTACACAGTGAAGATATGTGTAATTATACAACAGGGCATGGGTAAAGAAGGAGAAATGTATTTTAAAATTCAGCAAGCGAAGGGTTAAGTTCATGCCACAAGTAGCATTGTCTCAAAATACAGCGTTGTAACAATGTGGTTTAACCATTTCCTTCATAAAAAGTCTTTTCACGGCTTTGAAAACAACGTTGACCCAATCATAGGCTCATGCGTATAGGGCTTGCTCTGTTTGCTTATGGTATAGTATAGATCTGATTCTATAGATCTGCATGAGCAAACATGCCCCTTGTTCATATGCCGCTATAACTAAAGTAATCTAATTAATTGTAATGGCTACCGCATCAATTCCTGTTACGAATATGAAGAAGTTACAAGAAGTTAAAGTTCGCCATTAATTAATGTGATTGTGTCTACATAATTCAAAACAGTATATATTACGATCTTAGAGCTCCCACAGGAGTCTTTGACCTATGTTTATTTTATTTATTCAATGGCAAATATAAGTATGTTATATATTTTAACATAACGAACGTGAGTTCTAATTCCCCAAAAAATAGAGCAGATCCAAGTTGAAAGTTCCTTTTAGAAAGTTTGATCTGGATAAACTCTATTTGAAAGTTTGATATAAATTCTAATAAAATAATTTTTCAATATGTCTGTTGAGCTGTAGTTTTCCACTGTGTATTTTTAACCGTTTTATTATTTTTTTGTGAAATAATGAATTACCGTATTATCTCAATAATATTGTACATTCCATCATATCAACTGGTGTGTTATCCATTTTTACAGCTTTTAAGATTGTAAGATCTGGATCTACACTGTTTGTATATTAAGACAGAAGAAAGAGTTAGAACGCCAAAAACATGCTTTTGTCATTCGTGTTGTTGTTAAAACTGTTCCAGATCTTGTTTATATTATATGTGCTCATTGCTCTTCTTATTACACTAATTATTCACGACTTGAAATTATTCCTGAAAACTAATTATCTATAGATAACAAATAGAGCAAACCCATATCAGACACTTCATGCAGGAGTTTCTGATTAGGGACTTCTCTGTTTTTACGAAAAGATATTTTAGAAAAGGGTACTGTACACATATGATTAATACACTGTTATCAAATATGCCCTTTTAATATGCTCTTTATTTGTTTAGAGTTGTCATATTGTATGAAATGTACTTATTTTGAGGGCCTCGGGGGTAAATTAGGTTGGATTTTTTTTGCTAACCGAGCTACCCTCGTAAAATAAAGTGTTTCATCCATTCATAGACACAGGGCGCAAATGGAATGGATCCAGGTAGGAAACTTCCCACAGTAGTTTCTCGCTTGGCTCAGTTCTATTTGAAATTTTGTTTATGTAGTGTATATAATTATGCTGATTTCATTTTGCGTTATTGAAATGGTTTACCGTAATATCTGCAATGGACACATTGCTTATTATGTTCTGTGATTGTTATTTTTGCATATAAATGTATGAAATGTACTTATTAACAAGGCCCAGGAGCCATTAGGCTAATCGAGCTACCCTCAGTTAATTAAGTATTTTAGCATTCATTCAATAATTTAGATTAATTGGGTTTCTCTCAAGCTTTTCATTCATTCAATTCAATTCGTAATAAACCTTGTTCATACAGTTTGGATGAGACGTTGAATAACTCAACGCCTCATCAGGTTCATTTAGTTTACACTCTAACTGCATTTTTTGGTTAATTTTGAAGCAGATGACATTTTATTTTAACTAAAACTGAGCAAAAATATTTTCTCGTATTATAGTAATGACAGCGTGGGTAAATGACGTCACAAATATGTGGTTTTAATAGCGCGTGCATTCATCCACCTGAATCGGGGTCAAATGTCATTTATGCATTTCATGTGTGCAACAGTTAAGTTAGATCCAGCTTTATACTTACTATTTGGATGCTAGTGGCAAATCAAAACTATGACAACAGATTGGATCCAGATAAGACGCCAAGTTACTCGACGTTTTATAAGGATCCAAATGCGTGTCCTTGAAGAATATATCTACAAATTGAAGCAGACAACAATTTTTAATTATACAGACCCAACATTACTTAGCGAGCAATGAGTTTGTTTCTAAACATTGATTTCTTGTGCGTATATATATCTGTGTTTTTACTGTTTTGTATTTTGTATACAATGCTTTTGTTTGAGGGCCTCAAGGTAGATTAGTCATTATGACTAATTGAGCCACCCTCGTTAAATAAAGTCTTTCATTCATTCATTCATTCATTTCATTCATTCGTCTCAAATTTCAAAATTCGTTATTTTGTTGAAAGTGTTGAACTTATGGGACTGATACGTTCAGTATTAAAAACCGATCGTGTAATAATAAAAACATTCTGTTTTTCGAATTTTCGGTCATTTGACCTTTATCAAGAAACAAGTATACATGGAAAATAACAAAGTGGCCTCCATTATGATAATAGGAAATGAAAGATGTTGATATCGTCCATCCAGGGACGATGTGGCGTCATTTTCTGAATGACGTGACGTCGTTTCCCGGAAAAAAGAGCACCAACACCAAACATCTACCTAGAGCAAGAATAAATACACATAGCGACTCAATAAACGCACAACAAGTAAAGGAAACACTGGCAAATAACACATGTATGCAAAAACAACCCGCAAAGGGATTGAGACTGAGCCAACATTGATTAATATGTGTTCAAAATAAACAAGTGGCGGGGTATTGGTACATGCTGACCAAGAAAATATTAATGACACAAAAAAGATCATTGAAAACATAATCACAAATAATGCTTACTACGCTGAAAAACAAGTTCATAATGTCAGTTGTCATAATTCTTGAACCTATGTGAACATAGTTTCCTAAAATGGTAATAATCAAACAGTGTATATCCAGATCAAAGGGCCCAAATAGTCTGTACTGTTTGATTGTAAATTTTTCAACACTAGTATCATATAAACTTTATCTACGTTTCTAATGAAATATACTCGAACTATTCATTTGGCTGAGTCCTCTTTGTATATACGGATTAACTTGGTTACGAAGATTTATTATTATAATTAATATACCACATTTATATAGCGCTCTTTTCAGACAGGATATGTGCGTTCAAAAGCACTGAACATGGATGAAATCACTAACCGGAACGAACCGCATGATTATCTACCCGGGCAATGAAAGATATACAATAGGTATAACATCACTAGTCGGAAGGAAGCGCACTATTGTCTATCTGGTCAATGACAGATATACAAAAGATATACAATATATATGAAATCATTAACCGGAAGGAACCGCTTGATTGTCTATCCAATCAATGAAAGATATGCAATACATATACAATAAATATGAAATATCTAACCGGAAGGAACCGTATGATTGTCTATCCGGTCAATGAGATACCGGTATATACAATAGATATACATGTACAATAAATATGAAATCACTAACCGGAAGGAACCGCATGATTGTTTATCCGGTCAATGAGAGATATGCAAAAGATGTACAATAAACATAAAATCACTAACCGGTAGGAACCACATGATTGTGTACCCGGTCAATGATAGATTGATTCCTACAATATATCCCACCGACTGCAATGCAATTTATAATGTTAACAGACCTTTAATGACCTTTATACTTCCATGTGGCGCTGCCATATTGTAGTCGTCTAATTTCTTGTGTGAATTCAATTTCCCCTTTGTGTAATACATCACAATATTCTCTTGTAATTTCAAATTGATCGTTCCATGGACTCTTGTTTATAGTTACCGATTTAACGTATATTGGGACTCTGTGGCAAAACGTTTCTACATAGGCTCGAGTTTCAAGAAAATGGTGAAGCTCTTGTTTAAAGGATTCTCCTTCGTTGGCTATCTGTCGATTCAACTTGTTGACAAAAAAGTCATATAACATGTAGTCAAATGTAGAAAAGTTCCTGTAGAGCTCTTCGAATCCCTCCTTTACTTCATAACGGTCAGGTTTCTTTTCAGACCGAACGTTTTTCATGGCATACATAATATCATTTAACGTCCAATTTAAAACCCTCTTCATTAATACCAACGATTCATCGTATCGTTCTGCTACAATTACCATGTCAAATTCTTTGTCCAGAACTTGATTTACGTACTCTTTGAACTTGTTTACATCTCTATCCATTATTATTTCCGGGTCCACTCCGTATTCAACTGACATTCTGTTATTTGTAAAAGACCTACGAACATTTGGAGTTTCGTATGTCATTGGATTACGCAGATATTGTCCTAACTGGTCATCGCCTTTAATTCGACTAACAGTTCCCGGGTTCATGTAATTGAGCATGGATACAAACAAAGAAAAAGGTTGTCTTACTGTTCCAACTGTAAGGGTATTGTTTGGCAGATATGTACTCCAGGCCTCTTTATCGTAGACAACATGGTGACATAGAATATCAAACGATTTACCGTGTGGAGGTGGTACGATATTGTATGGGGTCAATGAGTCAATGTTACTAATGATGTTAGGATATCCAAAGGCATTATATTCTGGTGGTAGAATGAAAGTTAGATTTCGGGTCCAACCATAACGCAGAAACATTGCTTGTGTCGTCGTACTGGCTGCTTTGTGTACTTTCAAAAATCCAATTCCAATCTTCGATTTTGGTATAGCATACTCTGGCTTTAAAGGCTGTGGTATTAGAGTGGTATGGACAGCAGAGCTTTCCACGTGAAGAACGCGAACTTGCTGGTTGGTGTAGCTAGTGGTGAGAAGCAAACATGCGAGAGACAATAGCACCCCGAGAGTAATTCCACTACAAAAAAGCAAAACTTTATGACATGTATATTTAGTAATACACAATGTTCTCAAAAGTACACGGAAGATCTTAAAAGTATTCATTAAAACCAATCTAAGCGAATACTTAACACATAAGAACGGGTGTCTGTAAATTTAATGTGATTAATTGCAGGCCGATTATGGATCAGAGAGCTTACACAAGAGCTATCTGTACTACTTTTATCCAGCATTAAGCTACCGTCTGTATTTATGATCTCAACAAAAGATATTATTTAAGTGGTTGTTTTTAAGATGTTGTACATTTATCAAATAACATGCGTTGTGGGAGTGCCGAAACAGAGTGCCGTAAACCTCGGAAATGCACATCAGCAGTTTGAATCCGGCCGATAATGAATCTTAAAGAGAATACACGGAAACAATGCATGACGTATGTGATAGTTCGCCACTCGTATTCTATGACACCTTTTAAGGATTATGTGGTATATATATATAATCGTGTTCATTACAAAATGTTTTTATGAAATTTGTTTTCTATAATGAATATGACACTTACTAAAGGTTGTGTCATATGTTTCATATTATTATATTATTATAGTAAACTCGTTTTATAAAAACAGTGTGCAATACACACTCATGTAAGATCCTCTATGTTTTGCAAGGATCCATGACTTCAAATTGCTGTATAATAGTGTCTAAGCCAAATATGCAATTTATACCCTTTTATATTTGAATCGACTCTATCGATAAACAATAATACACATTGCAGCATGCTATGGGCTAGCATCAAAGTATCTCCTTTGCTAAACACTAGAAGTACCCTGGTCCTACAGATGCAGTAGAACCCCTCTAATGCGAACACTTAATGAACAAATAAACGTGGGTTTCTTTATAAGCAGATGGTTGCTTAATCAATACAGGAATAAAGTAATGCAGAAAGTTCATCTGCATTATTTTTGTCCTGCATTAAGGTACCACCAGGATATAGCACCCAGAATTATACCTCTTTTAGGTGGTCGCATTATCGGGGTTTTACTATATTGACATATCGTTTGCAACTGACTTGGATCCAAGTGAGATGTTGAGTAACCTGTATCCATGCTTATAAAACTTTTAGTTGAGTCTGAGTTCGTCCTCAAGTTTTTGATTGGTCAGATTTGAGCCTCTGGCTCAAATCTGACCAATCAAAAGCTTGAGAACTCAAATCTGACCAATCAAAAGCTTGATAAAAAGCTTTATATGCATAGACCCAGTTGTCAATTCAGGAACCAAACTGTTTGACACGCAGTTAACAGTTTCTGAAAACGATTCAGTGAGTCAGAAATAAGATCAAACTGCACCGAATCAACGTTTGAACATACACGTACGCTGTTGCAGAATGCCATTCAGACTACTACGCGCACATTATGTTCTATGTCTTCGTTTGAATGGACGATCCCCAGATATGTTCCTAAGTGATTTCACTACACGCCTTTATTTTTGAAAGAAAAAGTGAGATTATTCACAAAATATTAAGTGTAGTTGCACTTGGTCTGATTATAATTTATGGAGAGGCAGAGTGCCGATGTGGCAGGTAGTTGCGGAAAATCTCGTGAAAATACTTGACATTACTTTCTGATGTATTGTTACGAGACAAGTTCAACAATATCATACCAACGGTATCAACTGTAATCTTAATCAAGTTTGTAATACACATTATCTGAATAATTGTGACAAAGTTCTCTTTGTTCCCGTGTACACTACAATTAAATATTGTATAACAATACTTGAATCAATGAAAGTATATTACCATAGTTTTATGTTGTAATTGTCGGTAATAAATTATAGTATTAATGAATAGACTAACAGATACTTTTGTAGACTTTTCCTTCATACAAACCTATTCAAACTGTTGTTGTTTAGAATAAATAGCTTTGACTGAAATGTATGTTGTAGGCTATTGTAAATATCATACTAGTGGCAGGGAAGAGTTACATACACATTCACTTCTGAAGACAAAGTTGTGTGCAGTTGGTGACAATATAGTAATCCACTATAGATTTTAAAGTAAACTAACAATAGATCATGATGTTCCTGTAAAGAGTTCGCCTTGCCTGTCTATGTGTCTGTGCGCAACGGGGTGACGTGTTCGCAGTTTTGAATTGTTAATACAGTAAAATCTCTCTATAACGGCCACTAAATTGTGCTCATTAGTTGGTATTTCGGGCAGGTGGTTGCTTAAAGCAAGGTAAAAGTATAACAGAACGCTCCTATAGGAGCGTTCTGTTTTACTCTTACCTTGCTTTAAGCAGCCACCTGCCTTAAACACAAACTACTTTATGTAATTTATTGGACGTTATAGAGAGGTTTTACTGTACTAATCATCGATTGAACCTGTCTATTCATGATCGGTGTAACGGGGAAAGTTTATAATGAACATGTACATCGAAATCTTGCAGTAGATGGTTTAAAATATTTATGCCCACAAAGTGGGGGCATATATATCTGTACATGCCCGTCTGTTCATACGTCTGAACGTTCGTCCAGCAAATATTGTGTGTCCAGCTCCTCATATACTAATGGGAGGATTTACTCCAAACTTTCAAAGATAAACAAAGCAAATGAGCAGGGGGTTGCGTCCTTGTCCTATGGACATAACTATAGTTTATTTATCTTTATAGCCTGTTAATAAATTCACACATAATCGTTTGGTTTTATTTACTTGACATATGGCCAAGACAAGTGAAACTTGACGAATTCTCCAAAGTACCGTAGGTCCTATATCATACCGTAATTTTAAATTCATCTAGTCCACTTGCATCCTATCAGCTTTAATCCGTTACCTAATACACATACTGGGAATACTGATAACTCGAATATGTATTTGCTGGCATCTTACATGGTACAGTAAAACACCTCATAACACCTAGTCAGTACTTCTCAAAAAGCTTTATCGAATCTGGTACGAGGTAAAGGTTATTTAACCTAAAGCTTGTTGAGCAGTTTGTTTCATGGGAATCTATTTCATTTGCATATATTTGTGTCATATTTCCGTTTATTTGCACATATTTCCGTCTACACGTATTTGATTTTCAAATACAAGAATAAAATAAAATGTTTCTACGGATCTGCAAATATGTAAAATATAGTTTGGATCCTAATTAGACAACGAGAGTTACTCTAGATCTTATCTAGATCAACACTGTTTGCAAAAGTTGTTACCAACTCGTAGGTAGCGTACAGAAAGTCTAGCACATCTGTTATATTGAGGGACCATTCAAGTATTAACCTTTACAGTGCGGGACACGAGTCATTAATGACCTTTGCAAACAGTGTAGACCCAGTATTCACTATCAGTTCGGCCTGTTTGAATTTTGGAATAGCCCATTTGAAAAGTCAGCGTTGTAAGGGTAAATAAAACAAGCAGCTGATGTTGTTGAACAAAGGTCTGATTGTCTGCTGATTTGTCGATATGCTGAGTGCCTAAAGGATTCCTTTTGAAATTAACCACATGCCGCCTCTGTATATAGAAATAATTTGATATCTTCAAAGATTTATGATATATTTATTTATGGCCAGACTCGCATTTCTAAACAATTTCGGTCCAGATGAGGTCTTGGATCCAAACTGGTTGACTTTCGGTCAATAGTATCTGAAAGGCTGGTTCGCATTGGACATACGGGTAATTGTCGGCTGTCATATGTCGAAGATACCGCGCTTAACGTGATATATTTATACACTCTGTTAACTGCATGTTCCAGTTGTTTCACATCATAGATGCACGTTTTAACGCCTTTGCAAACACAGCGATTCCAGATCAGATTGAGATTAAAACACAAAAACATGTGTCAACAATTTTATGCTTTTGTTGGATCAACAGTTAGTTATGCGTGTGAAATTTGGGGTTTAACAAAGTCTAAAGAACTGGAACGACTGCATCTTAGGTTTTGTAAAACTATTTTAGGTGTAAATATGCGCACGAGTAATGTTGGTGTTTATGGTGAGCTAGGTCGGTATCCCTTGAACATAAACAGATATGTAAGAATAGTAAAGTATTGGAATAAGATAGTCAATTCGAATAATTTGCTTATATCTGTTAGGTTAAACATATTTTATTTCTCTATTTTTACAGATACAAGTTCTTCCAACTTAGTTATACAGCCCTTCCCTACATAAAGTATCACACATAACTAGAGATAATGGTTATTTTACACATCATCAAACTAAAAAAAATAAACGGATGGGTAGGTATTAAAAGAAAAAAACAATTGTTGTCAGAGTCAAAAGGAGAAGAAGAAAAAAGCAATAACATCAAGCAAAGTAGTAAGATGGAGTGAGTGAAAAAGAGTGAGTGAGTAGTGAGTAAATGAGTGAGTGAGTGAGTGGGAGAGGGGAGCGAGACAGTGTATGAGAGATAGAGGGAGAAGAGAGAGACAAACAAATTGCAGTAAAATGACAAGACATCTTGACAGCAACAGAAAGAATGTTGATAAACAAACGAAATCACATGTTTGTTTTTACAAGACAAAATAGCAAAAAAGTATCCCAAATATCAGAAAAAGATAGGAAAAGAAAGATAGAAATACAGGGAGAAAGAAGTATATATATATATATATATATATATATATATATATATATATATATATATATATATATATATATATATATATCTGTTGTTCATAAACAATCTCTATTAGATTGTAATAATGGCTGTATAAACTGGGTTTCTCGTATTAGAAATTTACTGCATGAGTTTGGATATGGTTATGTTTGGGAGACCCAGACTGTAATAGATTTAAGACAATTTCATAATGAATTTATTTATAATTTTGTACAGACTTGGAACACTGATGTTGACAATAACAGGGTAATGGATTTGTATTCTAATTTTAAAGACAATTTTGTATATGAATATTATTTAGATGATATACCTGCTGAAATAAGATGTTATGTTTCTAGACTCCGATTGGCCTCTCACTCATTACGAGTACAGACTGGTCGTTTCGGCGTGAATAGATTAGAGAGAAAATTTAAGAACCTGTTTAATTTGTAATTCTAGTGATGTTGAGGACGAGTATCATTTTATCTTGGTTTGTAAGCAACTGTCAGAAATTAGGAATAAATACATTAAGAAATAATTTTATATTAGACCTAGTGTTTTTAAATTTATACAGTTGTTGCAAAGTACAGAAAAAAGGTATTAGTAAATTTAACTAAATTTATTAAAAAGCCTTTATCTTCCGCAATAACGTGCTTAATAATGTAACTTAAAATACCCTTGGGTTCATTCGCTTTTCGCTTTTCCTTGCATTGACCGTAGCAGGTTCTGTTTGCTATACTATTATATGTCATGTCATGAAACTATTGTATATACATACATGATGCAATGAGGTACATAATGTACAAATTGGTAATAAAGATTCTGTTCTGTTCTGTTAATGTTAGTTCATTTTATGAATATTCATGAAGTCATGAATTATTGTACTTGCCTATTTAATACATCTGACATGTCGTTTTTATTTATAGACGACCCGTAGATTGGGATTATACCACTATTGTATTAGGTGAGCTTAGCGATTTGCCGACTATTTCAACAGATACTATTTAATTTAATCACTATGGGTTATAATAGTCACCTTGTGGCGCATCGGTTTAGCATTGGACTTCGAGTCTTGGACTTCGAAAAATATCTTTGAATGATGAAAACAAATGAGTTTCGAATGATTTTATCCGATTTACCTTTTTATACGTATACGTATTCTGCAAAGCGACTATTCTGCAATAAACTAAGTCTTGCTTAGCCCTTTACTCATTAGAGTCGCCTTTATGCTCATTTGCAAACAGTAAATACCCTTGTCTGATCAGGGTCTGCTATGTTTGCATATGGTATGTCAAATATTTTTCTACTGTTTCTGCCATGATAAACTTCCTTTGTCCATGATGCCATTGTAAAAATTACGCTAATCAAAATGCATACAGCAACTGCATCTGACATAAATATTAATGAGCAAAAATGTCAAACTTTAGAAAATGTGAGCTATACTAGTATTAACCCTTCGCTCCATGAGTATTCATGTAAGAAATAACGACACCATGAATATTAATAAAATTAATTTTTATAATAGCATATGTACATGGGAAATTTTGGGCATGGCAGAAAAAAATTGAATCATATCTATATTATATCAGAAGCAAACAGATTATACCCTCATCAGACGGCTTCCATAGGGGTCTACTCTGTTTGCAATAACGTAGAAAGGTGTATTAATGGAGACAATTGTTAAAATGTCTTAAAATGAATTTGAAGTTGGTGAATGAGTTAACCGGCATGTGCAATAAGTGTAATTGCAAACAGATGACTCATCGAGGATCCCGTAGGTCCGGGTGTCACTGTTTGTTAATTAAAGTAATCACTTGTAGAACACATCGTCAAACGATTAAACAGCTCTGGTTTAGTCATCTTACCAGGATGAGAAGGTCCGTAATCTTGTATGAGCAATCATGGCGAAGAGTCTGCGGGGTCGTGGCACTGAAATGAAAAGTACGGTAGAACTACTCTAATGCGACCACTTAACCCATTCCCACACAGGCTATTTTTCCACATAGGCTATTTTTAGACCCAACCTCTTTGATTAAATCTACCGAAAAGGAGCATTAACTAGAGGAAATGATTTTATTTTAGATCCGTGTAGTGTTGAAACCATTGTAATTATTTATCACAATGGTTTCACAAAGTGACTTTTACAGAAACGTCAAAATGCGTTAATATGCGGGAATGGGTTAATGAATGCACATTATGTCTATAAGAGCAAGTGGTAGAACGAAAGTAATGCAGAATGCTCCTACTGGTGCTAGCTTTCTGCATAACTTTCGTTGAACTACCGCCTGTTAAATTATTTAGATTGGTCCTTGACTATATATAGGAGCTTTCTGCATTACGTTTGACCTGCGTTAAGCTATCACCTGCCTTACAGACCAATAAGTAGACCTCTTTTCGATGACGGCTTAAGACAGATTCTACAGTAATCGCATGATAATGACTCGTTTTATTCTAAAAATAGTTTCACCTTACAACAGCGAATACTTAACCCTTTCAATGCTGAAGTTCAAAATATACTATTCCAAACTTCGAAAAGGTCAAGTTTACCGTGCATATTCAGAAGGATACATTTTTAAGAAAAGTATTACTTGACAAAACGTGCAAACCCTGATGGGAGGACTCCTTTAACCCTTTCCCTCATATAAACGTGTTTTCATGCATTTGCAAACAGAGTAGACCCAGATCAGACGGCTCCTATAGGAGCCGTTTGATCAGGGTTTGCTCTGTTTGCTAATATAATTTGATAGTTCTGTTTCTTTGCTTTCTAAAATGTCTACAATGTTGCACCTTCCATATTTATTTATAACTATTTTGTCCATGAATATTCAGTAGGTATTGAAATTTGTAATAAACATAGAACAGGGAAAGGGTTAAGATCCCTCTAATCCACAGGGGTCTGGACCGTGTCATGGGTGCCTGTATGTACTATATAATAACAGGGGTTCCAACTAGCAGAACGGACATCCGTGTACCACAAGTACAAATATTAATGTAACACTCTTGCTATTTCAATGATAATTTTGTGTTATTCTATCGGCAATTGAAAGTCAATATATTTACTATCAAATAAATATAATCTTCTGACGGTAAATTATGCACAATTATCAATTCAACAATGATTTTCTCAAAATTTCAGGTGTTTTCTGGGTCATTGACAAACGTTCGTTCACCCCGGTTTCACTATATCACAGCCATAACCTGGCGATTTTCAGTTCAAAAGATTGTGTGGTTCAATAAAACAACCTAATTATATCATCAATCTGCATTTGTTTTGTCCTCTAAATAAGTAAGCAACTAGCAACAGCGGCCACTCTGTCTGTCATTATGTTTCTATTTCGGATGGTGCCATTTTGCAACAAATTTGAATGGAACCATTTCATTGGATGAGCGAAGGAAAAGTTGGAAAATCCGTGACGTCACATACAATGGCTTCTTCCTCGACGATTTGAAGCTAACTGACAAAACTGGCTAGTTTTACATCATTCTTTTTATGCTGGGGACCAAACAATTGGAGGTGGGTGATAGAATAATTGAATTGATTCGTTTTATTGAACCACACCATTTTTTTAACTGCAAATTGCCAGGTTATTGCTGTGATATAGTGAAACCGGGGTGAACGAACGTTTGTCAATGACCCAGAAAACACGTGAAAGTTTGAGAAAATCATCGTTGGATTGATACTTGTTCATAAGTTACCATTATAAGATTATATTTATTTGATAGAAAAATATATTGACTTTCAATAGCCGAAAGAATTTCGAAATTATCATTTAAATTATAAGAGTTACAGTCATATTTGTACTCGTGGTACACGGATATCCATTCTGCTAGTTGGAACCCATGTTATTATAATGTACATAAATTTATAGACCCCCATGAAGCGGTCCAGACCCCTGTGCTCTAATCTGGGTTTGCACTGTTTGCAAATGTTGTTTTTTTCGTTTCCTGAAATTGTTAATAATTAAACATGGAAAGCAAGCGGCTGCTTTATGTAGAAGAAGCGTAATACGGAAAGCTCAGAAAAGATAGAAAAATAAAACGGTACAGGAATGGCAATAAACGGCTCATGTTAGAAATAAATAAAACCCATCCTCCTTGACATTCATAGAAACGATTATAGGTATTACCCTAATTGTTTGGTGACAAAGTTTGGTGAAGAGGCTGAACATACCTCCAGTTTTTGGGGCTACTGCATCGATGTTAGAGGTTTAAATATATAAGTTCAAATTCTGGTTCTTTTTTAAGTAAGACTCAAGAATGCAGTAACCCTTTACCCCATGTGGGCATCTATGACTGTATGCATATTAATTGATGATTTTAACCCTTACCGTGCGGGACACGAATCACTAATGTTCTTTGCAAACAGTGTAGATCCAGATGAGAGGGCTCCTAGAGGAGCCCTCTCATCAGGGTCTGCACTGTTTGCCATGTTACACGTTTCTTTAGAAAAACTCCTATACATTCGTTTGAATTTTGAAATAGTCCATTTGAAAGGTCAGAGTTACAAGGTTAAATACTAACCAAATGAACAAGGGACTTTCAGAAGGTCACAAACTGAAGAGATATACACTTAAACAGTAGACCCTGCTCTAACGGCTCCTACCGGGTATTTTCGGTTAGCAAAAGTGCCAAAAGTCATCTCTATGGCTTAAAAAACGACACAGGAAAATATCGCGGAACAAGCAGAACAATCTAATCTTAGCGCGTATAATGATGTCATTCAATCACGTTACCATGGACTGTACTTTATGTAAAATTATGTTCTCTTTTTTGAATCTGTCGATAAATGCGACAGAGCCAAAAAGAGCTGTAAAAATGCAAGCAAATATTTCCATATTTCACGTGTTTAAGGGTTTCAAGTGGACGCTGTCTCAAATGGGACCACTGTCTCTTAAGTTTTTTGTCTATCTCCTCTGACATCAGCTTTGAATGTGGACTGCGCCGTTAATTGCTATTGTTAGTTAATTTTCTATGAGATCACATGTCACGTGACGATCACGTTACAGTAGCTCGTTTTCATTAAGTGGACGATCTGGTCAACTAGGAATTCCAACTGTCAATCTCATTCAGTTTTTGAGTATCGCGACTTGATTGCTAGTGTTTTAAAAGAGCGAAATAAATCCTACAGGGAGTGCCATGCACAAAAGAGCACGGCAACGAAACACCACCAAACAGGAAGTAGCACATCTACCAGACAAACAGGAAGCAGCACAACTACCAGAGAGACAGGAAACAACACAACTACCAGACAAACAGGAAACAACACAGCTACCAGACAAAGCGTGATGAAAAGCACAAAAAAACGTAAAACATTTACCATATAAAACACAAACAGGAGTGTTCGGAGGAACACATGTGTCACCTGCTCGCAACTGACACAAATTTTTTTGATATGCTGGAGCGCAAAAAACAGAACAAAGGGGAATAACTAAAAAGTATTGCATGCAGAGTGATGAACTTTAGTTACATCAATGGTACTCAATGAGAGGAAGACACATGTGTAATTTGAAAGCTATATTATTATGAGTTCAGAAATGACAGCCAAAAAAAAAAGAAAGTGTGACGAAAATCAGAACAAAGGGGAATAACTCAAAAAGAATTGCATGCAGAGTGATGGACCTTAGTTACATCAATGGTCCTCAATGCGAGGAAGACACATGTGAAATATGAAAGCTCTATAATGATTAGTTTAGAAATGACAGCCAAACAAGAAAGTGTGACGGACAGACAGACGGGTGGACGGACGGACGGACAGACAAACGGACAGACAAAAAGACAGACAGACGACGGAAAAGTGATCCCTAAGTGACACACTGCCCCACGGCAGCTGACACAAAAACACTATAGGGCAAAAGCAGTATTACCGCCTTGGAACAATCTTTAGACAAAAATCCATTTTTTGTTTCAATTTTTCACAAGGATTTTTCATGCTAAAATATATTTTAATTATTTTGAAGAATCGTTTGACTATTGGTCTCTCCACGAGACTATTGGTCTCTCTGCTGCAAAAATCTAGGGCATGTAATATCAAGTAATGTCATATCACACATAGAAATCAACAATATTCTCTATCATTTACAGCAGGGATTCAGATTCTCACGATCATGAGAAAGCAAACTCGTCTCATTTCTACAAAACTCTGCTCAACCAAACAATCATAATATCAAAACTGATGTCATCATTATGGACTTTACACAAGGTTTAGATATAGAGCCTCATAACCGTCATTTATATGCTTCAATGTTATCACTGGTCACACACTAGACGGGATTTCTGATTTTATGGATGGAGAAATGTCTGAGAAAAAGTATCCGTTACATCCGGAGTACTCCAATGCACATTCCTGGGTCCGATCCTCTTCCTCTAATATATAAATGGTTTGCCTCAGTACTTAAAATGCACCACTCTCAGCCTTTTTGCTGATGATAGTATCATCTACAAAGAAATTAAAAATATGCATGACTGTATACAACCTCAATATGACCTGGAAGCTGCTGCACGGTGTGAACAAGACTGGCTAAAGCTCTTTCACCCTGACAAACGTAACCTTCACAGTATCACATAAAAACGCAACCCAACACACTATGATTACACAGTATTCTCACACACTGCAAAAGGTAAATTCTGCTAAATATCATGGAAACACAATACAGAATGATCTCAAATGGGTTAAATATATCAACATTATCACCAATAAAGCTAATCAGACCCTAGGGTTCCTCAAAAGAATCTTCAAGATCAACCTTTCTAAAGTCAAAGATCATGCTTATAAAGCTCTAATCAGAACTAAATTGGAATACTCTTCCTCTATATGGAACCCATATACAGTAATTTCACCTCACATAAATCAAATTGAAAGGATGCAAATGTGTTTAGCTAGAATTGTTTCAAACCGTTATCACAACACATGTTCTGTCTCTGATACGTTATAAAATCTTAATTGGCCAACTCTTGAAATAAGAATTCGTCCCAGGCTTGTTGTGTTACAAACTCATCCACAAAATTGTTGTAATCAGTCCAACTGATTATCTCCTACAACCTGCAGATAACAAGACAGGACAGCACTTACTCATACAGGCATATTTCAACATCCAACGATACATATCACTACTCACTTTATCCAAGAACAATATCACAATAGAACCTATTGCTACCCTCAATCCAATCAGAGTACACACTTTTCCCCAAATGTACTATCACAAAATTTCCATAGCTAATCACTTACTTTATCGTAAATATTTTTAGTTTTATCAAGATCTTGCACCATTTAGCATCCACACATAGGATTTTATGTATTTTATTATTATTATTGGTTTAAATGGCGCCAACACATACTTATCAATTTGAGAGAGTGTTAAACATAAAGCAGAAGAAGAAGAATACGTCTGACATACAGCCCGTTGAAAAGTGCCGTGCATTTCAAAATAGGATAGGTTTGCTTGTCGTAATGTGTGCAGAATTTAAACGAATAGTAACTTTATAGACTAACGCTAGATAAAATTGATTTCAAAGCAATGGAATTATTTGGTAAGAATGATTGATTCGTTACCTTAGTCGTATGCTTGAATCCTTATTATATGCAACACGCACGATACGTTGATTTGTCGGATGTTAACATACTGTTCATATTGTACAACGTTTTATTTGACACGTTAGCGTATTTAGGTGGTTGAAATAAAAATTGAAGCCAGACAGGAGATGCCCTATGAATGTTCCATGCAACCCGAGAAGCATAAATGAAGTGATCGCGTGCACATACGCACATCCTTTGCCTGCTCATCATCGACATTCATGATATAGCAACTAAGCAGACAAAGGCATGTGATAAATCGTACACTGCAGTCTCATATCTATTGTTCTCAACTGAACATGCTTGTCCCATGTGTTACGCACTCAAAGATGATGTGTTTGATTTACACCAACAAGTCAAATATATAATGGAGCGAAGAGCTTTACGTTACTAAGACTGGTCCACAGCCGTGTATAATCAATTAAGAATTCACGTGGCTTTTCGTAAAGGTAATATATCAAAAGAATATTTTCGTTTTATCGTTTTAGTTGTGGTATGATAAGATATAAAGATAATATTTGAAGGGACACTTTACTGGATAGATCGAGTTTGACTTTGTGCATAAACACTTCAATTTATTTCTACTTTTATGTTGATGTTTGAAATTGATAAATATACCGTATTATGTTTACGGATTTGATAAAAACACTTTATTTCATTTTTTACAAATATTTTATAAATCTCAGTGACCAGTAACATTGAAATCAGCACATATAAAATACAAATAAGTTGGTATATAAACGCTGATATGTATTATATAAAAACATTGTGTGTTACAGCAGTCACCGAAGCGTGTACAGCCTACGGTTGTTCTCACTTTTTCACTTTTTTGACTTTCCCTTGCCAAAATACATCCACCAGGGGTGTCGATATATTATATAGTACTATGACCCCATGCCATTTTACTATCAAATATATAATGACTCCCTTACATAAATACACCCACCATATAGTACTATGACCCCATGCCATTTTACTATCAAATATATAATGACTCCCTTACATAAATACACCCACCATATAGTACTATGACCCCATGCCATTTTACTATCAAATATATAATGACTCCCTTACATAAATACACCCACCATATAGTACTATGACCCCATGCCATTTTACTATCAAATATATAATGACTCCCTTACATAAATACACCCACCATATAGTACTATGACCCCATGCCATTTTACTATCAAATATATAATGACTCCCTTACATAAATACACCCACCATATAGTACTATGACCCCATGCCATTTTACTATCAAATATATAATGACTCCCTTACATAAATACACCCACCATATAGTACTATGACCCCATGCCATTTTACTATCAAATATATAATGACTCCCTTACATAAATACACCCACCATATAGTACTATGACCCCATGCCATTTTACTATCAAATATATAATGACTCCCTTACATAAATACACCCACCATATAGTACTATGACCCCATGCCATTTTACTATCAAATATATAATGACTCCCTTACATAAATACACCCACCATATAGTACTATGACCCCATGCCATTTTACTATCAAATATATAATGACTCCCTTACATAAATACACCCACCATATAGTACTATGACCCCATGCCATTTTACTATCAAATATATAATGACTCCCTTACATAAATACACCCACCATATAGTACTATGACCCCATGCCATTTTACTATCAAATATATAATGACTCCCTTACATAAATACACCCACCATATAGTACTATGACCCCATGCCATTTTACTATCAAATATATAATGACTCCCTTACATAAATACACCCACCATATAGTACTATGACCCCATGCCATTTTACTATCAAATATATAATGACTCCCTTACATAAATACACCCACCATATAGTACTATGACCCCATGCCATTTTACTATCAAATATATAATGACTCCCTTACATAAATACACCCACCATATAGTACTATGACCCCATGCCATTTTACTATCAAATATATAATGACTCCCTTACATAAATACACCCACCACGTTGGCATGGGGTCATAGTACTATATAATATATCGACCCACATCATGGATGTATTTTGGCAAGGCAGTCACTATATTTTATAGTAAAACGACATGGGGTCATAGTACTATATAATATATCGACCCCCGGTGGATGTATTTTGGCAAATGAGTCACTATATTTTATAATTAAGGGACAGGGGTTATAGTACTATATGATATATCGACCACCGTGAAGAGTGTATTTTTGCAAAGGAGTCACTATATTTTATAGTAAGATTGCATGGAGGTCATAGTACTATATGATATATCGATCGCCCTGGTGGATGGATTGTGGCAAGGCAGTCACTATAGTTTATAGTAAAATGACATGGGGTCATAGTACTATATAAAATATCGACCCCCTGGTGGATGTATTTTGACAAGGAGTCACTATATTTTACAGTAAAATGACATGGGGTCATAGTACTATATAATACATCGAACCCCCCCCCCCCCTTGGTGGATGTATTTTTGCAAGGGAGTCACTATATTTTACAGTAAAATGGCCTGGGGTCATAGTACTACATGTATATGATATATCGATCCCCTATCTAGGATGTAATTTTGCAAGGGAGTCACTATATCTAATAGTAAAATGGCATGGGGTCATAGTACCATATGATATATCGACCCCTATCTAGGATGTATTTTGGCAAGGGAGTCATTATATTTTATAGTGAAATGACATGGGTTCATAGTACTATATAAAATATCGACCCCCCTGGTGGATGTATTTTGGAAAGGGGGACACTATATGTTATAGTAAAATGGCATTGGTGTAATAGTAGTACATACTATATCGACCCTCTATCGTGGATATATTTTGGCAAAGGAGCCACTATATTTTATAGTAAATAACCAGGGATCATAGTGCTATAAAATATATAGACCTCTCGGTCGACCTACTACGATAAAAAGAGTGGGTCACAATACTATAAAGGGGGGGGGGGGGTATTATACTATGGCAAGGGAGTCACTATACTTTATAGTAAAATGACCGGGGGACATAGTACTATATAATAAATCGACCCCCGGTCGATCTACTACGGGGGTCACTTTTCCTCATTACACCAGCTTATTACCGATAGCCTATAACCGGAGGATTTTCTTGCATGCAACATTCGGGTAGAACCACCGACCAACCGCAAGCCAGCTAGAAGGCACGTAACAAATCCAAAAACCTGGGTCCATGCTTATAAAACGTTTAGTTGAGTCTGAGTTCGTTCTCAAGTTTTTGATTGGTCAGATTTGAGCCAAAGGCTCAAATCTGATCAATCAAAAGCTTGAGAACACAAATCTGACCAATCAAAAGCTTGAGAACGAAACTCAGACTCAACTAAAAGCTTTATAAGCATGGACCCAGACCGGGATTCAAACCACAGTGGTGAGGGACTAAGTCATTGTCAGTCGAAGACCATAACCAATCGGGCATGGAGGGCACTGACACAAGAGTTAAATACAATATAATGTCACAAAATGCCTTACTTACTGAAAAAATATTTGTCGGTTTGACTGAGTGTAGGGTACTGCGACACTAAATTGCATAGTTTGGAGTTAAGAGCATCGAGACAAGTCACGTAGCGCCAAAGCATATTGAACATAAAAAACTCCACAAGTCATAGCAAATAAAGAATGCGTGCAGGCACGCACGCACACACGCACGCACGCACACACACGCGTACCTATACAACACACACATACACACTATACATACACGCATATGTACGAAAGGATGAAAAATACACAACACAAACATAAGTTACGGAAGCAATGAAAACAATACCGGTTGAACTCTTTTACATATCTTAATGAAAAGGCCTTACATGATGTACTTATATACACAAATATGTATATCATACACAAACATGAGTAGTAAAATTCTCGATATTACCCCATGTAGTGTTTTTTAAAAAGGCAATTTTTACCAAAAATTGTAAATCAAAAAGGGGAAAATCCTGATAAAAATCATAGTAGGCTTATGGCTATGGAGCGGTATTTGGGTCAAAATTATAGTTATGATTTTACTAAGCGGATACTGTTATCTACATGCTAGTTGTTAATTTAAATTTTAGATACTCATTTCGATGTCGTTAAATTTCGATATCTATTTAAACTTCTATTTTAATTGTCTTTTCCGTTTTTCAAAAATCTTATATTTCATTCGCAATCTCAGAAGCTAGCCACCTTATTATACATGCCTCATTCTATATTCTTCATTCTATATTCTTAATTCTTATCGCTAAACGGTAAATGTTTCAACTCAAATTATTACGATCAACTAACTCACCAAATACTAGCTCTAGCTACATAACGCGATGACAACGTTAAACGGTATTAGTAAGATTGTAGAAAATCATTGTTAATCATTGAAAATCATTGTTATGTACAGAATATAAAGCGTTTATTTTGTTAATAGGGTGCCAAACTATACGAATGCTCCCCGATTCGACATGTCTAAATTTAGATTTATATATAAGTAAAATTCCCCAAATGGATAGCATATTCGGCCATGGTCGAGTGGGTAAAGCTGCTGGCAGTTAACAGTTTTGGTATTGATGGATGGTGGTTCAAATCACGACAGCGACACTTTTCTTCTTCTTTTGGAATGTTAGTTGTTAACGCTTAATGCTTCATGACTAGATTTCTAAAGTCTGAACTGCAAATCGGTAAACGGTAAATGCTTTAACTCAAATTATTAATATTGAAGTTTAACCCTTCCCTGTTGAATATTCAT
This sequence comes from Azorinus chamasolen, assembly GCA_963576725.1. Taxonomy (NCBI): domain Eukaryota; kingdom Metazoa; phylum Mollusca; class Bivalvia; order Cardiida; family Solecurtidae; genus Azorinus; species Azorinus chamasolen. The sequence continues at coordinate 81,600,722 of OY755236.1, read as the reverse complement.
GTAAAAAATAGTGCTACCATGAATATGTATTAGCTGATTTTTAACAATGATATATGGTCACAGGATTTTTTTATGTCCCCCAACGGCGGTCATATAGTAATCGCATTGTCCGTCCTTCCGTCTGTCCTTCCATCCGTCCGTCCGTCCGTCCATCCGTCCGTCCCAAATTTCGTGTCCCTTCTGTAACTTTTTTCTGTTAATTGATTTCAAAATAACCTGTCACAAATGTTCACCACAAAAAGACGACGTTTCGCGTTCAACTCCCTGGTCCATGGATCAAGGTCATCCTTCAGGGTCAAAGGTCGGGGTATAAGTGTTTCACAAACACACTCTTGTTTGGTATTGTATAGAAACTGCAGAATCAGCACTGTTATAATTCCATAAGCAAACAAATTGGACCCTGATCAGACGGCTTCCATAGGAGCCGTCTGATCTGGGTCTACTCTGTTTGCACAGACATAAAAAAGCTGTTATATGAGGGGAAGGGATAATACATACATCCACGCGAGCTTATTACATTGGACATATACATGCAGTGTCGACCCAGATCAGAGGACTCCTAAAGGAGCATTCTGATCAGGATCTGCAGTCTGTCATTCAAAACGTTCAAGCAGGTGTAAGCCTTTCACACTACGTTGACTCTATAGTTAGAAAACTGATGTTCCACTGTGAAAATTCAGACTTGAAAGATGGAAGTTAACCCTTTACCTGCTAGTCCAGTAAACTCCCTCTAAACCAGAATCCTAGTAGAGAAGAATTTAGATACTTTTAGGCAGGTGGCTGCTTAATACAGGGTGAAAGTCCTAGAGGAACTTTCTGCATGAATTTCACCCTGCCTTAAGCTGACACCTGTCTCCAAGACTGATATTTATACTGAATTTAACGTCCGGTTTAGACGGGTTTTTACTGTAGATCCTGATTAGAAGGCTGCTGTTTATAACTTTCGTCCTGCATTAATTTTAAACTCATAATTATCATTATTTGTAGAGATATGCTACTGTGCACAAACTGTACAGGCAATCAAGCACCAGTGATAGCTCTCCGATTAATCATGTACCTATTGAATATTCATATAGGAAATAATGATGTCATGAAAGTCAATTAGAATAGTGTTTAAAATGGCTGATGTGAACACATGGACTTTTAGCCATGGCAGAAACTGTAGAATCAGATTTAACCATTTCATAAACAAACAGAGCAGACCCCGATCAGACATTTTATATTCCTTCTTCACTATACGCAATCGGGGTGTCAAGCAGCTTGAATACTGATGACGCATTGAACCACCCGGTGTCTGATCTAGATCCAAACTGCATGCAAAATCAATTTTAGATTCACTCATAGTATGGTAAAGGTTGACACTTTCCCTCATCTATTGATGTAAAAATCATGAATGTAAGAATATGAATTAGATCTAGATCCTAGATGTATTCATGGCATCACGAACAAGTTGTAGAAATATTAGAATCAGATCTACATTGTTTCATAATCAAACAGAGTAGACCCAGATCAAACGGCTCCTATAGGAGCCGTCTGATATGGGTCTGCTCTGTTTGCAAAGGAGTCAAAAGTCGTTCATATGAGGGAAAGGGTTTCAGATACCATTCGTTATCACCAATCCGCATTCATTCATACAAAAAGCATAGATTCTATATAAACAAACCAATGTTAGCGTGTTTGCTTTTTCGAAACGCCTAAATGTTATTTGCTAAAATACTTGGCTTGACACCTCTGTTTATATGTAGAGTAAAGGGCCCTTATTTCGACACCTTAAGACACATATTCGTCGTAACGATAAGTGTGTGTTGTACTTCGACATGACAACAAAGAAAGACGTACATTTACCACCGTTTTGAATTACTATTGCTTATGAACGTGTATGAGTTTGCAGTGCAATACGTTACAAGCTTGATCTACTTTGGGTTCCTTATTTCGACAGGGGGACCCCAAATTCGACACCCAAACAGATTTTTTTTTTAAAAATCATGAAACACATACACTGTTTATCAAAATCGTGAAACGATCAAGAAGTGTTCATTTAGAATGATAAAAAGAAAAGAAATTCCCAAAATAAACTTTCCAAAAGAAAAAAATATATAATTCATTAATTTGTGTCACTGTCGTGATTTGAACCGCCAACTATCAATACCAAAATTGTAAATTACCAGCATCTTTACCCACTCGGCCACGGCCTCACCTATTATTTATCAGTGAATTTTAGTTGTATATAAATCTAAATTTAGACCTGTCGCATTAAGGAGCATTCGAATAGTTTGGCACTTGACATCCCTTAGTTCAGCTTCAGCAAATATGAGATTTAAACAAAATAAACGCTTTATATTCTGTACATAACAATTATTTTCAATGATTAACGATGATCTAATACCGTTTAACGTTGTCATCGAGTACTTGTAGCTAGAGCTAGTATTTGGTGAGTTAGTTTCGTAAACATTTACCGTTTAGCGATAAGAATTAAGAATATAGAATGAAGAATATAGAATGAGGCATGTAGAATAAGGTGGCTAGCTTCTAAGATTGCGAATGAAGTATACGATTTTTGAAAAACGGAAAAGACAATTGAAATAGAAGTTTAAATAGATAAATTGTATTTAACAACATCGAAATGAGATTTTTATCTAAATTAACAACTAGCATATATGTAGATAGCAGTATGACCCAAATACCGCTTCATATATGGCTGCTGCCAGACGATGTAATCGAATAAGGTTTTCATTCTTATGTGTCATCTTTAAAGTTAAAAAACCTAGGTACCTATTCACAAAAACGACTCTGGCAAAAATTATTCAACCAGACTGAGATTCGAACTTGAGCAGTAACTAATCTAGATTTAGCTCTATGCAAAATATAACGTAAAATGTCAAACTACCTCAAACAAAGTTCGGACAACTGAATGATGCTGTATGGCAGTATATCGAAGTACCACCCTGGAACTGTCAGTGGTAAAATTGCCACCTTGGGTTTAAACCATGGTTAGAGGACGCGTCCAAAATCGTCCCATCTTCACCAAATCAGATGAACAGTGTATACCTTTATTTATACTGTTTGTTAACCTTTAGCCTGCTGAGCAAATTATTTTTACAGAATTTTCATCTACTACATTTTCAAAATTCAAGCTATTATCAATGTGTCTACCAAATCGCAACCAGGGTGTCAAACAGTTTGGATTCTGATTAGACGTCTAGTCACCCGGCGTCTCGTCTGGATCCAATCTGTTTGCATAGGTATTCAGATACATCCTGCTAATGGGATGAAAATCCTGGGGTAATTCTTACGACCTAGTAGTTATTTCAAAACATCCTGTTTTATGATATTTAGCGGTTTCGCAAGCTGGAATCAATGCAATCGATCCATATTAACCTAACCACACCAAATATGAGACATTTTGTTATACAGACTTTTTCTATAAACTGCGCAGAGTTCAGCCAAAACACCGTATAATACAGAAAATCATTATTTATGCAGATAATTAGCATGGAAGGCTGTCGAAAGTTCTGTTCTTAAAATAGATGCTACAGGGAAATGCCCATGTAATAAAAATAAACGTACACGATGATGGTAACCGAGGTATCCGAAATAGGTTGGTATATTTAAGCAGTTGTTTCACAATTCTCCAGTGAGTTGGAAGTCAAACAAGCGGTTTCCTCAAACTCCGAAACAACAAATCAAATGATCCTCATAATCGACTTAGCTTCAGGTATTGATGCATTAAACATGTGTATGAAGTTTCATTAATAACTGTCTAACAGTTTTGCCAGAAAACAGCGGACAAACTATTTGCATATATTTGCATTTTTTTTAAAGTAAAAGGGCAATAACTCCGAAATGAAAAATCAAATAAACCTCAAAATCGACTCAGCATCAGATCTTGATGCATTAAACATTTTTGTGAAGTTTCATTAATACCTCTCAAAATAGTTTTCCCAGAAAACAGCGGACAATCTATTTGCATGTATTTGCATTCTTTTTTAAGTAAAAGGGCCATAACTCCAAAACGACAAATCAAATGAACCTCAGAATCGACTCAGCTTCAGATCTTGATGCATTAAACATTTGTGTGAAGTTTCATTAATATCTCTTAAATAGTTTTCCCAGAAAACAGCGGACAAACTATTTGCATATTTTTTAAGGACAAGGGCCATAACTCTGAAATGAAAAATCAAATGAACCCCAGAATCAACTCAGCTTCAGATCTTGATGCATTTGACATTTTTGTGAAGTTTCATTAATATCTGTCAAATAGTTTTCCCAGAAAACAGCGGACAAACAAAATGTTGACGGACGAACGAACGAACGAACGAACGTACGAACGAACGAACGAACGAACGGACGGACGGATAGGGCCACGACAATATACGACCACCTTTATTAGGTGGGCGTATAAAAACTGTTACGTAAACAATGGAGAGATCGGGTGATCATCGGCAAAACGCGGAAAATTTGAACGGAAAAGGTTTATTTTGTATCACATGCGCATGTTTCGATATAAGTTCAAATGGATAATCTTCATAATAATGAGTGAGCATACAAATACCCAGTTTTATGATATTATTTGAAATATGTGGCCATTGTAGGGACTTCCTCTTAAAATGCAACAATAAGTAATAGGTAGATACCTATTACTTAATGTAGTCATAGATGCAAACGACATTACTATGATAAGCTTATATGCTAATAATGTTTTGGGTTTCTTTGGAATGGAAAAAATCAAAAGGAAAACACTGATAGGTGCAAACATATATGGAGGTCTTAACATGATTGATGTTGAAAGTTTTATTAGGTCAATCAAATTGAAATGGATAAAAGCCTAACTACACAAAGATAATTCAAACTGGAAAGTTATTCCCAGGAAATTATTGGAACAATTTGGAAAAAACCTTTCTTATATTCTACATGAACATAAAATCTCTAGATGCATTGCCAAAAATAATATAAAACTTATACCATTTTACACAGATATAATCTTAAAAATATTTTTTGTGTTCAAATCACTACAGCCAGACTTAGATTCCCGCTCATGTTTTATGGTACCAGACAACAATTATTATGGGGCAACAAATTACGGACGCTTAAATGGACCCCCTTATATGCAATATTATGGCTAAAACTTAAAGAGTTACCTATATTTAAGACAACGTTCTCTGTGTAGTTAAATAAAGATCAATATTTATTTGAACCGACGTTTTGGATTTGTAATATATGTAAGCTAATGTAAGCTAATGTTTTCTTTGCATTTACATAAAAAATAATGTGTATGTAAAGAAGTTTGTATGAATTATAGATATGCAATAAGATATATATTTGTAAAAGGCAGAACGTTTATATTAAACAAAATACATTTATTTGTGATTTTTAGTTATAATTAATGTAAAGTGCTGAAAAGAACACATTGTATATCAACTAGAATAAAGTTCCTTTTACATACTACTAAGTAAGTATTCTATATTTTTAATGACTATATTGCTGAGTATAGTGCTACGAAATATATCCCTTTGAAATCAGTGGGTTATGTTAAATAAATGTGGCCCCTTTTACGAAATAAATATAATAATTTTTCATTTATTTCAATACATTATTTATATTCCAGGGCTCAATATAAGACAGTCAAACTTTCCATGTTATGTCTAACTTATAACGTTATCGTTTTAAAGCATTTTCATATCATATAACTACGAGATTTTTACACATATATTCTTTATATAATGGGGTCCATTTAAGCTTCCGTAAAAATGAAATGCCGTCTCTCATCTATGGGAAATACTACTTACAGTTTTTAAATTATGCGGAGTCGAAAATAACATATATTCTTTAAAAACGTCCATATTAGGATATAAAATAAATGACACTCGTTTTAATGATGTGAACATGGTTCTCAACCTAATAGGATTTTGTATCTATAAGGGATATTACATAAGTAATAAGAGAAAGAATATATGTAATACGGATGCACTATTTGTTAAAGAATTCAAACTAATGTATTCCTATCTGGTGTTGAAAAATATATTTTCTATATTCTTGGTTAAAATCAACAAGTAGTTAGGTCTGCAATGAGTATGAAATGGTACACCCTTTTATACCGACTATATGTTAGAATGTATATACTGTGTTGAAAATATATAATAAAAGGATGTGAAAAACTTCACCCAACAAATCTGGGTCTAAACTGTGAAATCGATAGTTTCCGATCATTGCCATCACGCAAATGTTTATATTCTATTGATAAAACACTCATAATAATAAAAGAAATATTTATACACATAGAATCTACTACCAATTTTTTTAGGATCTTGATCTGGGTCTGAAACATGATTTGGCAGTTTGCAATAATTGCCGACACTTATCTATTAGAAAAGCTAACATCAAATACATAGCTGCGACAAATGTGTGAAAAAATCTCTATAGGGAAGCTATGCTTTAGCATCAGCGCATTTTATGACTATACGAGATAAACGCAGACCGCATCCGAATCATGGCCGCACACTGTTTCAGCTGGCGTATTAGTCTGCAATTTAGCCTTTGTTTTATCACAACCTTTCGAACTTAGCGCCGTTTGAAAAATAACGAAAATTCTTCCACCACTTTTCCCCGACTCCGCATCAATTTAGAGACTTTAAGTTTATTCTACTGTAGTTTAGTATCTTTGTATTTAGTCAGATTCTGTATTGATCTTTGTACGTTGTGTTTATGTTGCGGTTTCGAATGAACCCTCACACTGATCCTTATTGGATTTCATCAGTTTAGTTTTATTTGGTAAATGTTTCATATCCCTTATACAAAATACAGAATACATGGCCAAATAATCAGGTTTTTGTCATTCTGTTTTCTCACATGGACATAAATAATAATAAGGTCGACGAACTGACTTTAGGTCTACTATATAACATAGGGTAGACGACACCCCCGAGCACGGCACCGAGGCTCCGGGTTGTTGGTTCTCTGTGATAGAGCCGTAACAATAGCATTCAGTGAGTAGCTAACTTTATATTGTTTTAAAAATAGATTCGGCCAATGATGTCACTAATGTTTATGCACACACATTGGTAATGCTAGATAAATACCGTTCTTTAGGTAATTACATAATCTGCATAAACCAAAAACTAAATTCTATATGCTTTACAGTGTACTCAATTTGTTATCTTCAAATCAATATAAATATACGCGTTTCAAGATGTTAATTAATTCTTACGGGCAATAGATTATTCATGGTACTCCTTATTACTTTCAAACATTATAATCACCTAGAAAACAAAATATGCAGAGAGACCAATGGTTCAACTCATTGCAGTGTATTTAAACAACATCTCCTCCGAATTCACTATCAGAAAGACACAACCATAAAGTATACTGAATTAAATAGTAGATCTGCCTTTTGTATAAGTCATTTCAATTGCATGCTTTTCTGCTAGTATACTAACAAGCAATCCTTCATAGATTCAGTTCGTTGTACTAAAATAATCTCAAAACATTGAAGTTAATACGGTAGATATTTAATACATTTATTGTTTTGTACATTATGTTAATATTTGAATGCCGCTGCATATCGTTTTCAAAAGATATTTCTTGTTAATTAATAGAACAGTGAATGTACCTTTTCGTCTTAACCATATACTTGGTGATGGCAACAACGATTATAACACTTTTGACAAATAATCAGTTATTAGAACAATAATAATAATGATTGAAATTAAACATGATAATACTAGTGCTTTTGAAAATATTAAATAACTAGATTACGCATTGAAATAAATAGTCAAACTTGTTAAGCACTTGTAATGCAGGAATGTTATGAGTGTTTTTTTTCTGGGATCTGGTTCTTTGCACAGTGATGCTCAACGAATTTCCGAATGGAATGGACTACATGTACGTGTCCTATTTGAAAGTTGCACATGTCTCAGCAAAACTTGGTCTATTACTTAATGGCATTTATCTTATTTTAGTGAATTGAACTCTAACTTTTTGAAAAATGGTGAGGATTCCTATCAAGGAGCTTTGGATGAATACAAGTAATGACGAATCATCGCGTTTTGGTTTCATTCTCATTTGAATAAAATACACATGTCTGTTATATTAAAGATTTAAATGTGTAAAGCATTGACATTTAGAATACGTTTTGGTTTTAAAACACAAATCTGATCACTCATTTTCAGAATATATGTACTTCACAACAACAAATGTTAAGTGATTGTGTGGCGGTCGTAAAAAGTCGCTCGTACTTAATTCTCAGCGTTGTTATATTTTCTGGTCCTTCGGGATTATTAGTTTTGATGTTATTAGTTTTGAAAATTGAATACTGCTAAGGCCAGTGCTAGGGGCCGTGAGTAGTATTGCTCTTTTAATTACTACCCATGAACAGACTCAATAAAACCGAGTCTGCAATTTTCTCTTTTTGCATTTCTACTTTTGCTTTCGAGGGATCATCCATTTTCAGAATATATGTACTTCACAACAGCAGGTGTTAAGTGCATTTGCGCTGGCCGTAAAAGGTCGCCCGTACTTCATTCTCAGTGTTGTTATATGTGTTGAAAATTGAATACTGCTTAAGGCGGTGCTAGGGAGCGCGAGAAGTGTTGCACTTTTAATTACTACTCATGAACAGACTCAATAAAACTGAGTCTGTAATTTTCTCTTTTTGCATTTCTACTTTTTAAAAGCATAAAATGCATGATCCCGAGTCACAATGCTGAGAATGATGTACGGGAGGAATTTGTACGGCCGCCACACATGCACTTTACACCTGCTGTTGTGAAGTACATAAAAGTACAAAAATGAGTCATGCAGGAAACACCACATACAGAACAAACAGTCGCCCGAACAGCAACACAAGGAAACAGCAAATGTACATAACTATAAAAGCATCAAGAGACGCACAAAGACAAAACACACATACACTACGGGGAAGATGGAAGTACCGCCTTGGAACGGTCAGTGACACAAATCACTGGGAGGTTAAACCGGTTTATGGGCGCCCAACCTCACACTTATTCCATCCCCACCCTAAAAGACAAACAGTGTAAATAAACGTATCCCCTCTCCGACTAATCTACAACAACCGCGATGGTAAATACAGTGGTAAAGTGCATGTATAACGAAAACATGTAAGTGAACTAACTGTATCCACCTATCGCTAGTGTACTCAATGATTGAGCTGCAAACAGAGTAACTGTAGAAAAGTAATAAAGGGTACGACAAAAACGAAATAGTACAGATATCCGACGTTCTCCTTCCGTTTCTGGATTTAAGAGGTCACCTTCATAGAGTACTAAACCTTTCTTGTCGGCGTACATGCAAAGAGGCCAGCGTGATTGCCAACTGTAAAAGGGTTGACAACCAAATATGCAGTATGTTGTACTACTACCGGATCATATCCTTTTTTAATGAACTTTTTAACATATTTGATGAACAAAGTGATGTGAAATACTGTGTCGCAGAAGCGCCTTGAGATTACATTGGTACTTGCCAATAAGCGAGAGATTTCGACAGTAAAATTTAGAGAAAGGTTTTCTTAGTTTATGGTATCTATATCCTTGCTTAAGCAGTTTTTCAGTTAAAATGAGATTTCGACTGTTAAAATCGTCAATAGATGAACAAGCTCTAGCAAAACGAATAAGCTGAGATATATAAACCCCGTAAGATGGAGTACGGGGAACATCCCCGTCAAGATGAGGAAAATTTACAATATTAAAATCAAAATAACTTCTGAAAGCAGGAGATCCTCTGAAAGCAAACGAAGCAAAGCGTGAAATGGTTGATTCGATGCCCATTCATTACTTACCAAAGTATTTCAAAAGGACAGTAGTGATCAGTCCCTTTGCTAACGTTCGACATTAACGAACTATGACTTGTCGATCCAGTGTCAGTTTAAAAGATGACTGGGTGTGGTGATGTGCCTCGCGTCTACAGCATATTATCATGGTTGCCTACACTTTCTCAAGAAGACACACCGTCTCAAATATAACTGAAATACGACTGGTAGGACGTTAAAAGCATCCCACCTCTCTCTCTCTCTCACACACACACACACACACGCACCACATGTACGCTCGCACGCTAAACACATACACACATAGCTTGAAGTGTGTGTGTGTGTGTGTGTGTGTGTGGGGGGGGGGGGGGGTACATCAGTACATCAGTTCATTATGAAGACTCCTAATTGTGACTGATGATTTTTTTAAAACTTAAAACCAGTAAGTATTGTTCTTTTGGAAAGCAGAATAGCAAAATATAAGATCCTTATCTGAAAATTACTGTAGCACAACAGAAGAAAGAAAAGTGGTACCAGTTGTATGCAACGCCTGACAGCAATTCGAATTCAAATACAAGATGCCTGCTGTATGTGTCAAGTTTGTTTACTAAGACATTCTACTATTCTAATGGAAAAAGTAGTAAATACTTATTACATGCTTGACTATATCTATAGCCCTGGTCTTCTATGACTCCAGTTTGTCCTTGGACGGATCCTTATAATCTTTACGATTATAATTTTATCATATAATTAACCCTTCGCTTGCTATTCACGTCAATATACCTACCTGTAAATAGTGAAGACCCAGATGAGACAGCTCCTGCAGGAGCTGTCTCATCAGGGTCTGCACTATTTACAAAATGATTGTGCAACCAGTGCACTCCACAGCAGTGATTGCACAGCGAAATACTTGTACACAGTGAAGATATATGTAATTATATAACAGGGCATGGGTAAAGAAGGAGAAGTGTGTTTTAAAATCCAGCAAGAGAAGGGTTAAGGCAATATATATGCACCTGCCATATGCAGATATATAGAAAATAATGTATACAAGAATATAATAGATGTCAGGCAGGACATTTTGAAATGACACGAAAGTGCATCAGAAACACAAATGAAATTCGCGCTCATAAATACACACACGATCTTCATAGAAATGTTCCTTGTCCGTTACATACCGGCATCATATAAGCAGTGCCGTAAACCCAAACCTCCACCAAACTAAAAAAAGAAAAGCAGATGCCACAATGTACGCAGGAGTATGATAAGCCAGTGCTAGGGGGCGTTAGTTATGTTGCACTTTTATTTACTACTTTTGAACAGACTCAATAAAACAGAGTCTGCAATTTTCTCTTTTGGCATTGCTACTTTTACTTTTGAAGGATCTCCCTCTATCAGAATTTATATATTAGAAGCTTCACTCATTGCTATTTTCACCAACATATATGTCTTTTGTAAAACATGTTCTAAATTTCGAAGTGGACGCGCCTCCAAGATGTACGGGTAACTTACGCATAATAAAAACATGCAAATCGCCCTTCATTGCGCAACTGCAAGTCTTTCAAAACTTTAAGCCCATTGCACAATCAGCTTGTAAATAGTGCAGACCCTGATGAGACAGCTCCTGCAGGAGATGTCTCATCTGGGTCTTCACTATTTACAGGTAGGTATATTGACGTGAATGGCAAACGAAGGTTTAAGGCCATATATATGCACCTGCCATATGCAGATATATAGAAAATAATGTATACAAGAATAGAATACGAGTAGATGTCAAATCAACTGCAAGTCTTTCAAAACTTTAAGCCCATTGCGTCATAAAATTCAAAGAACAGCAAAAACTGTATTGTGACAAAACTTTTGACGAATTTTGATATTCACCTGCTTAGGCCAAATAAGAACTCGAATGAACTCCAATAAAGTTTTAAGTACATTACACTACAAAGGTACCAAGTATCCACACACAAGACATACGATATTGTTTACTTCATAATGGATGTTTATACACAACGCTATCAAGAGCTAATTCTTCCCCTGCTATTATGGTTTGTTCCGAGTGAATCACTCCTTTCATATGGAAAATAACGTTGTGCATCATTGGAATGCTATGTATCGTCAAGTTTTTCGTTTTTCTCGTATTTCCATTGGAACAAATTGCGAGTCACTTATCGCAGACTCTTTTTGATTTGCTATGGAAAGGATGTTGAGACCGAACCCTAATACATTGGCAAATGTCACCAATGCCTTCATCGAACTATCTCGATATTTGGAGGACATATCTAATATTGATAATCCATTGTTGGTGACATGGTTATTCTTCTAAATACCCAATTGAAAAGAACATAAAACAAATCAAACCGACATTACAACACACTTTAAGACTTCTCCTAGCTGCTTTCCATTCTAATTTAGATATGTCTATAAACAATGTATTTATTTCCTCACACATCTATGGAAATCACGGTGTACTGTATGGGCAACGTTGTGTTTTTATTTGGTGTTTCTTGTATGACTCTCAATGAAACTTCTCGATATTAATTTGGATGATATTTTCAACTAGAATTACCCTTTCGGTGATATTATGATTCCTACCATTTACCCAAAAGAACCTCAAATTGAATAAAGCTAACCCTTCCGATACTTATGCAGTTTTTCATTATCTAGACCTTCAAATTGACAATGGAATGAGTTCTACTAAAATTTATGACAACGGAGACAATTTTTATTTTATTATTGTAAATTTCCCTCATCTTGACGGAGATATTCTCCGTGCCCCATCTCACGGGCTTTATATTTCTCAATTTATTTGTTTCGCTAGAGCTTGTTCTTCTGTTGAGGATTTTAGCAGTAGAAATCTCATTTTAACTGAAAAGCTGCTTAAACTAGGATATAGATACCATAATCTAAGACAAACATTCTCTAAATTTTACCATCGAAATATCTCACTTAATGGCAAGTATAAGTGTAATCTTAAGGTGTTCCTGCGACACGGTATTTCACATCCTGAGTGTTATGGTAGTGTGATTTACAAACTTTGTAAAACTATTGGACATACCCATTTTCTCATTTTGTTCATCAATATGTTAAAATATTCATTAAAAAGGGATATGATCTTACAGAACTACAGTATACTGCATGTCTGGTTGTCAACTCCTTTACAGTTGACAACCACGTTGCACTCTTTTCATGTACGCCGACAGGAAAGCTTAGTACTCTATGAAGACGCCCTCATGAATCCGGAAACGGATTTTCTACAGTTACCCTGTTTGCGACTCAATTATTGAGTACACTAGTGATAGTTAGATCCAATTTGTTTCACTTAAATATGTTTTTGTTTTACATGTAATGTACCTCTCTGTTTGCCATCGCGGTTCTTGTTTAATAGTCAAAGGGAATATGTTTATTTACACTGTTTGTATGTTAGGTTGGGGTGGAGGAGCTGTAATGTGAGGTTGGGCGCCCCTAAACTGGTTTAAACCACCGGTTACAATTATCACTGATCGTTCCCGCCATTGTTGGTTCGTGTCTCTGTGCGTCTTTTTGTCTCGTTTTATACGCAAGTAATTTACTGCTTTCTGTCTTATGGCTGTTCTGGCGGCTGTGTTCTTTGTATGTGGTGTTTTCTGCATGGCTGATACATGTACTTTCATACATCTACTTTGACCTCAATATACAGTAAAACCTCTCTACAACGGCCACTAAATTACATCAAATATTTTATGTTAAAGGCATGTGACTGATTAAAGCAAGGTAAAAGTAAAAACAGAACACTCCTATAGGAGCGTTCTGTTTTACGTTAACCTTGCTTTAAGCAGTCACCTGCCCAACAATACCAAGTAATTAACACAATTTAGTGGCCGTTATAGAGAGGTTTTACTGTAGTATATTACTCTCGTCTAAATGGAGATATGCATCGTGCTACATCATACATGGTTTCAATTGTATAACTTGGCCTGTTCCTTTTGGTGAGGATTTGAATGTTCGCAAATTCCGATCGTACTATTACTGGCAGTCTTAAACAGGGTATACATGTATATTTATAATTAGTTTCTTAAAATATTCTATTGTCGAAACTCGCGTATTGATTTGCAAAAAGAAATGCACACAATCTTAAGATTGGCAGCTGAAACCCGACCGTCGGCCCGCCGTACATCCCTACTTCAATAACCGGATTTCCGTGGAAAACCCGTTAGTGTTTTACTGTAAAGTCCATTTAGTTATTAAGGATAAAATTTGCTAGAGGTTGTTAATGGCAATCAGTGTAAATCTTGATTAGACGGTGTCTGTAGGAGTGACCTGGGTCTACACTGTTTATAAATGAGAGTACATACGTTTTCTGCATTCAAAGGGTTAATTCAGCGAGCTTCTCACAAGAACGACAGTAAACTACTTTCACATTTTGTATAAACATGGCATATTTCCACGCATAGCTTTTTAATTTTCCAACACAGCAAGACATCAACAGCTACAACATCAACAGAAAGGTTCACGTGAACAAGTGGCCATGGCCTTTGACTGACAGTCACTTAGCTCCATCACTGGTGTGTTTCAAATCCCTGTCTTGGCATTAGATTTTTCATGTGATAAAGTCTTCAGGCTGGCTGGCGGGTGATCACTGGTTTTTCTCGGGTGTTCTGTGCATGGAACAATACAATTTTACCCATGCACCATGGATCACATTGTATTGGACAATGAATTTGAAAAAAGGCCATCTTGGGCATTCTTCCACAAGTGATTAGGTGCACGACGCGATTTGACTGAATACTGTCAAAGCATAGGTTTAAAAACCTCAATGCAAACAAAAAAGTTATCAACAAACTTACCTGCCATCCTAGTGAGTACAATGTGTTAGTGGTTACACTGTTAAGTTTGAAATAAAACGACTTTAGTGCAGCTGAACGTAGATGAAACAATTAAACAACCAAGACTGTTCCGTTCAGCACGAGTTTCCTGATGACAACATCGTCGCGCATTTACAAACTTAACTATGAGGCATATGGTGCTTGTTCGATTCCACTCGCTTTGATATAATTAACACTGTCAGCGTATTATATGCGATAAATATATGTACGTTTATTGTCATTTTCTGTTTGCAAAGAGTGACAGCTGGTTACACAATGCCATATCAGATTTTGTATAATTGATCGTGAATTTTGAAGCAAGACGTACAGTTGATTAAAACGTGAAAATACATAGATCTAGACTAATACAAATACATCCGAAAAGTTACAATCCCATCTTTCGACATCTGAACTTTTCTTAAAAAAGCAACCGCGTCACAGTGTCTCGTACTACTGTGGGTTTAACTCATGGTTAAGGGGCGCGTTTAACCTCACAATTTTCTCATATTCACCCAATTAGACAAAAAGTGCAAATTAATAAAGCCTCTACCCAATTGCTCCAACACAAAGGTTATTATGCAGCTGAATCAAGGCACATATATAGAAAAATGATCTTTAAACGCACAAACCGAAACTATACCAAATAATCCCAGTACATGCTTCTAATGAACCAAGATGTGTAAAGTTGAAGCTGGTCACAAATGTACACATTGACTTTTTTAATTAAGGGCAATTGTAGAGAAGCCATTAGGAGTACGACAGAAGTCATCGTTTACTTAACAAACTGCATTTTTATAAAAATCAGCAAAGATGTAATGATTGTCCCCGAACATACTATCTATTACAAAAACAAAACAATCTAAAGGATTAACTACAGGCGTGTTGAAACATTATACCTCTTATTATAAATGAAATATTGATTAAACATCAAACAGGAAACAGACACAAAAGACACAAAATATTTACATTAACCCGCCTTTGAGCAAAGTTCTTTGTTTTTAGGTTCGATAAGTGTGTATAAATTTTGACCATTTCATTTAAATTCATAGAGTGTCTTACTCTGTTGTCAGTGGATTGGCCAAATAATTTTATTACAGGGCTCCCTCTCTACAACACCCTTTGGAATACGAAGATTGTATGTGTTGTTTAGAGGGAGTTGTTATAGGGAGGGAAATCAAACATAATTAGTTTGTTTGCAGATCCCCAGATAAGGTGTATTTCGAGAACTAAAACCGTTATGCCTCAGTCAAACCCTATGTTGTGACCACTCTTTAGAATCGTCACAAAGTGACGATTCTAAAGAGTGGTCACAACATAGGGTTTGATGGAGGCATAAAGAAAATACGATGGAAAAAGTTGTTTCTGGAGCCTTGTTGTTTCGGAAACAGTGACATGCGTTGTTGTAAGGAGGGAATCGTTATTCAGAGGGCCGTTGTAGGGAGGAAACACTATATATTGCAACGTACTGTATGTTTGGTTATTGACCCTTTTAAAGTAGGAAAGCTACGCTTCCTTCTATGCTTGCGTGATGACAGGCCGAGGGTAGTACTCTATGATGGTATTCTCTTAAACTCAGATACGGGATGAGCTTACCAGACTCATGTATTACTTTTTCCCTGTTGTGCCCTTAATGGCTTCCCTGCAGGTGCTCTGATTTCAGCAAAGGCATTGAGTACATATTTGACAGATTTTCACAGTTGTTATGCTATGTTTTACATATTGCCATGTCTTCTATGATGTGCGTAAGTCCGGCTGGGATACTGTGTGTGTGTGTGTGGTGTGGTTTGTGTGTGGTGTGGTGGTGGTGGTGGTGGTGGTGGTGGTGTGTGTGTGTGTGTGTGTGTGTGTGTGTGTGTGTGCGTGCGTGCGTGCGTGCGTGCGTGCGTGCGTGCGCGTGCGTGCGTGCGTGCGTGCGTGCGTGCGTGTGTGCGTGCGTGCGTGTGTGTGCTCATGCAACCACATCACAATGAGGACAGTCGTCAGGATGAACAGCAACGAGTGAGGACATCTTGGACAATTGGGGCCGTCCTCATTTTGCAAAATTATAAATATACTTCAAAATCTCTATTTTCTATCAAAACGTGTAATAAACTTCTAAACTCGAAGGGTCCCATTGTCCGTCCGATTCCTAGCATTTTTTTCGAGTGTGTATAGCTCATTTTAAAACTGCATCTTTTTTAACTATTCGATTTCACACTCGATGCCTTTTGCGCATGCGCAAGTCAGGTAGTTTTGCCCGGTTGAGAAATTTAAAATGGCCACCATTTTTAGCAATGCGCATTTATAAAACCGGCACAAAAATTACGTGAGTACAATACGTAAAAGTTTTATGTCTTTTAGTTAATCTATAGGAATCTTTATCTGGCCGCCATGCATTTACTCCATCTATATAAGTTTATTAGGAAAGCGAGTCGGTGAAAATTGGATTTGGGGCGTTGAAGCGGCGATAGTTTAACAGAACCTCTTTGGAATTTTACTGGACAGTATTTTACATAACCAGTTGAAAATCTAGTGATCAGTTGTCCCTTTCCGTTACTTTCATTGCTTATTTTTACTTGCCGTTGTGTCTATTTTTGCTACTCTTCAGTTTTCACGTGATTTTACCCCCGTGTCGATTGGCATTGAACACTTCTAACTTCTAAGTCACTTTCGAACAGGCAACCTCGTTATTGTTCAATGTCAAACGAAATTGGAGCTATTATCGAACTTATAGACCATTTTGGAGTGGTATGTATCAATTAGTTCTCTCTGTATTGTCTCTCGTTTTAATTAAGCTCGCCGTTTCAATTTATGTAATGTGTTTTCGCGAAAACGAGACTGAACTTTCAATTCTTCATTTATAACCGTCGATTTGTACTTTTCACCACATCATACTTTGATGATCACATCTAATTCTTACAGCATCTCATATAACAGCAGCACTGTGGGAGTGGACTGGATGAGAGCGTGCTATAACATTTAAAAAATTAAATATGATGCCACTTTGAAATAGTAAGACTGCTGTAGTTTGAACCACTGTGTAAGGCTGAATTAATTTTAGGTCCTGAAATTATTTCAATTTTTTTCTGAAATTATTTCAATTTTTGTTGTTGTTGTTTACCATTTCCATAAGTGTTTACCACTCCTCTGAAGTGTTTTGATTTTGACAGACTTTGTGACCACTATTGACATTTGACTTTATTCTTTCTCAAATGAAAGTTGTATAGTTAGACACAGATCATAGATTGCATTTTTGGTAGCATTTGTGTTGCATATATTTAGCTGGTGTAGATTTAGTATTGGAATTCTTGGAACAAATTCCTTTTTTAATCAGGTAGAGAAAGAGACTCTAAATAAGTGTTTTTACTTAGTCAACTGTGAAGACCCAGAAATAGTCTACTGTGAAGACCCAGAAATAGGAAGTCGTTTGTTCAAAATAATTTTTGTCTACACTTGGAAATACTTTGACCGTCAAGACATTGCAGTGCCATATTATTAAGTTACTTAGTATAAGGGTGTCAATGTAGACACTCTTATAAAATAATCTGGTGTGTATAAACCGATACCGTTTTATATTTGCGCATGCCGAGTGATCGCTTATATTACGGGTAATGGCTTATATTATGCATTGATATACTTTTCGGCATCGCTAATTAGTCATTACCGTCTTTACTGTCTTAACCGAACAGCCCCTTATCAATTGGCTTCTACAGGAGCAAATCAAATTCACTTTATTTCTCTCAGTTCACATTACATGAATAAATGAGGATAGATGAATATTAATACAAGAAGAGGCTCTGTTTAATTGAGAGGAGCAGGACAGTAATAAATCAATACAGAAAAAGAGGAAATGTATAATTTCTGAGGTTATCATGGAAAAGCCACGTCAAATATAAATAAATAAATAAGCGAGTTTTCTTTTATGATTGACAAACAGTTCGGATTCTGATTCGACATCCCATTACGCGATGTTTGATCTGGATCTTAACTGTTTGCGAACATCAATGCCGTCGTACCTGGCACCAAAGGGGTTAATCTGTCCTTTATTATTGTTTATGAGGAGAACAGTTACAGCATATGCTACAAAATCCTGTACAAAAGCATAACACAAAACTCTTTATAGGTCAGGTAGAGTTACGAACATATTCCAAAGAGCCATATATGTTATATAATTAACCGTTCCACTTTCAAACCAGACCAACTTATGACAAACAGTTTGGATTCTGATCGAACACCGTGTTAAACGGTGTCTGATCTGGATCATAACTGTTTGCGAATGTCAGTTCTGACGAACTTTGAAGTGGAGGGTTAATTAGTTGGCTGATGCTGTTTCTCGGAGGAATCTACCTCTTTTCGCCGCTCCCTATCGAAACGAAACATAAGGAGCAGCTGAGGTAATAATGTCGGAGTGTTGCAATCAAATTACAGGTTTACTTTTTACAATCTACAACGGTTAGCAACACATGTTTGATGTTGGCTGATAGGTGGCCGGGACTGTTGGTAAAAAGTTGTGAAATTCCAATCATGCTATAACCGCTGACTGGATTAAACATCACCGGTGTAAAAATTCAATCCTACTGATCAGGGTCTGCTCTGTATGCTTTTGAGTTTGTTAATTATACTTGACATTTTCTGCAATGACAACACTTTACGTGATGATTGAAATCTAATTAACATTGACATCATTAATTCTTAGGATTAACATACATGTATTAGATTCAGATCATATGGCTCCTGTAGGATCCAACTGATCAGGGTCTGCTCTGTTTGCAGTTTTATCCAGACAATAACTCCTATATGGCTCATGCCATTGGATTGTGGGATTTTTTTGCAGCTGAAAACGGTACAACTTCAAATACCACTCTGAAGTTGTTTCAGAGTTTACTTGGCAGAAGAGTTAACATTGTAAGCAAGAGATGGGTGAAGGATTCTATCTTGCATGGAAGAGTTCAAGACATGGTAAGCAGTATTTGCTTTTTAGCTCGTCTATTTTTCGAAGAAAACACAAACTATTGTTGTAACTCCAGCGTACACGTTGTCGTCGTCTTCTGAAATCTTAACATTGGCCACGACTTCAATTTTTATGCTCCCAGATCAAATCTGGGGGCATATTGTTTGTTCGTCTGTTTCGAAGAAAGCAACAAGCTATTGTAACTCCAGCGTACGCGTTGTCGTCATCGTCTGAAATCTTAACATTGATCATAACTTCAATTTTTCATGTACAACTTTCTTTTTTTGGTATGCATGTTCATCTTTACAATTACGACAGGTGAGCGTTGGCACACGCTTGCGGTGCTCTTGTTTTTGCCCTGTCTGTTTGTCACCAACTTTAACATTGGTCATAACTTTTGAACCAGTACAGATCGAGACTTGATATTTGGCATGCATATGTATCTTATACAGCGACAGATTTTGAGGGGTGACATGTCAAGGTCATCATTTTTTGACCTTGACCTAGTTTGGATTCTGAATTTATTGTCAAGGATGCCACTTGTGGCATTAATATGTATTGAACACAGTCTTGTAAGTATTTCTAAAAACGAGGAAAATGGGTACTACATATTATTATGTAAAATGTATCGTATTATACCAGTTTGCTGCCAATTGTGTGCATATTTATCAAAACGAAAAATCATTCACTTCCCCAATCTTTACAATATTTCAGACAAAGTATCTTGTGAAGGGTGCAACCCACTATGGGGAATGGTCCAAGGAGGAACATTACCGGCCTTTTGAGTTTCAAATTGCAGGCAATGATTGGACTGGTATTACTGAAGGTAAGAATTAGAATTTCATGACCAATTACAATAACATGTATGTACAGTATTTACAAATATATACACATTACCATTTGGTGGTGCGATAGAGGGCGATGTATTCAGCTTGAGGCGTTCTTGGGAATATATATTCTCTCAAAAAATGCCTTTTGCATTTTCCGCTCCGCCGAACAAGATGGCCACCAGAGCAAAAAATAGAATTTTGTTTTTAGCTCACCAGAGCACAAAGTGTTCAGTGTGAACTTTTGTGATCGCCTGATGTCCGTCTGCGTGCGTCGTCTGTCGTCAACAATTTGAACCTTTAAAAATCTTCTGAATCTACAGGGTGCTCAGCTTTCATCTTTGGCACATAGCTTCACCTATAGGTCCTCTACAAAAGTTATACAAAGTATGTCCCTGGAGTCAAAATTGGCCCCACCCTGGGGGTGTCAAGTTTTCAATAGAAACATGTAGTGAAAACTTAAAAACTTCTCCTCTGAAACTGGAATTTTCTCAGCTTTCATATTTGGCACATAGCATCATGTTCAATTCCTCTACAAAAGTTATATAAATAATGCCCCTGGGGTTGAAATTGGCCCCGCCCCAGGGATGGCAAGTTTTCTGTAGCTGACTGCGATTCAAACTGCCCTTCGGGTCACTAGTATCTTCTTGTCAAAAACTACATGTCCTAGAGCTTAGATATTTTGTGTATGGTTTACTTAGTTTACCTTTATAAATTTTGTTAATATCATAGTTCTGAGGTTAAAATTGGCCCTGTCCTCTGGGTTATACTTAAAATAGGCATTTTCACAGCAGTTAAAGGTTTCCCCTTATTAATAACAACCCAGTGCACTGAGACTAAGCTAGCCAGTTCCAGTGTTTATGTAATTTTTACCCTTAGTCTGATCAGTAGAGTAGAAATTGTGTTTAGCCAAATAAATAACACACACTCATTTTAGATTGAGAAAACTATGTGGATAATTCTCAAAATGCTTTTTGCATATCTATGTCCTGCATTAAGCTCTCAGATATCAATATTACCTCAATACAAGTCGAGTGTTCTATGCTCTAGCATTCTTTTTCAGTATTGTAGCTGCATTATCTGCTTCAGAATTATTGTTCGCTATGTAAGATTGTTCACATTGTTTTTTAATACATGTCAATCTTAGAATTAACTCTCTTGTACAAACCACATATGAAGTAAAATATTGGATTCTGATCTGACGCATATGTGACTTGAAGTTACATATGCGTCAGATCAGAATCCAAACTGTGTGCTAGGTTATCTCCTTTTGCACTTTTTTTATAACAACTGGATTGCCTCCCATTTGGGTAGACCACGGTAAGTATAAATTTAAAATTATGACGTCATCTTGCGTCGTTAGAGGTTACGGCGCTGTCATGACGTCGGAGACTCCTGTAAACAACCGAGTGGCTACGGAAGGGTATCGGCCAATTTCATGTTTTCCAGAAAAATCTTATATTTGTCCGATTTGCAGATATAATTGCTTCAAATATACAATGTTTGTTAGAATTCAGGTATTTGGCCATGAAATAAATACAGAATTTGTTCTCATGTGAAATATGGAGTTATATTTTCACTCGGATTAACCCTTTCCCTCATATAAACGTGTTTTCACGCATTTGCAAACAGAGTAGACCTAGATCAGACGGCTCCTAGAGGAGCCGTCTGATCAGGGTCTGCTCTGTTTGCTAATAGAATTTGATAGATCTGTTTCTTTGCTTTCGAAAATGCCTACAATGCTCCACCTTCAATATTTCTCTCTTACTATTTTGCTAATGAATATTCAGTAGGTATTGAAATCTGGGCTAAATTTAGAACAGGGAAAGGGTTAAGGAGAAAACTGATCGTACTTCACTCCCCTAGCAGCTCGTGAAATATGAGTTGTCTCCATAATCCTAGTGAAAAAATAACTATATTTCACTCGAGAGAACAAATATCCTCTGTGTATTCAGAGACATTTGATATTTGAAGCAGAACTAGATATCATGCCACAAAGAATAACGCGGAACTTGTACATGTATATATACTCGACGTCACGCTTATCGAAATCGAAGTTACAGACACTTACTGTACAAATTCACGTGGAAAAGCTTGATATCATAAGAAAATAAAATGTTTTATTGCTCTGATTATGATACAGAGCTCTTGATTGACCTCAACCATATTCAAAAAAAACTGAGTAAGTGTAAGTCTTTGTTTTTTGTGTCATGGTACATATTACTTGCTTGAACATAAGGCCATAATATTCTAGTAAATTTTGAATGGATCTTTAGCTATTTAACTTGGGCATAAGTAACTTTTTAAATCATTACCTACTTTCTATAATGAACATCTGATAAAAAATGCATACATGATACTGAACAACACTTTAACCCTTCGCTTGCTATTCACGTCAATATACGTACCTGTAAGTAGTGAAGACCCAGATGGGAGGAGCTGTCTCATCAGGGTCTGCACTATTTACAAGTTGATTGTGCAACCAGTGCACTCCACAGCAGTGATTGTATAGCGAAATACCTGTACACAGTGATGATATATGTAATTATACAACAGGGCATGGGTAAAGAAGGAGAAATGTATTTTAAAATTCAGCAAGCGAAGGGTTAAACCCTTTCCTTCATATTTATAAACGCTTTTTCACACATTTGAAAACAGAGTAGAGTCAGTAGACCCAGATCAGATGGCTCCTATAGGAGCCTTCTGATCAGGGTCTAGTGCCGGTCTACTCTGGTTGCTTATGAAATTGCAATATATCTGACTACAGTTTCTTCATGTGAAACATACATACTATTTTACCCATTCCCTTTCCTTCATATAAATACCTTTTCAAACAGAATAGAGCCAGATCAGGCAGCTCCTACAGAAGCTGTCTGATCAGGGTCTGCTCTATTTGCTTATGAAATTATAATTGATAATGATGATCTGACTCTACAGTTTATACAAATATAAAAGGTCCTGTGTATATACCATTATAAAAAACATCAGCAAATTAATATTCATCGTGATGATGATGTCATTATTTTTTATATTGAATACTGAACTGGGAAAGGGTTTACAACAAAGACAGGTGGCGGACTTCAACCGGGACCTCCTCACTTACAGGGCAAATGCATTACCAACTGAGCTACCCAGGCTGCCATACAAGCTCCAAACACCACAACCAATACAAACTGTCTCCCCACCCACTTAACTGTTTGCATATGTAAAGCTGAATAAGCTTGACAGGTGATCAGATTTATGTGGCAGAAAATCTGCCCTACATTGGATCACTTTAGTTTCAAACATTTTAGTTTCTAACATCACATATTTTTTAGCTTTTTTGTGGATGACATTTTGCCGGGAATATCAGACGATGTGTAAACACAATACATACATTTTTTTTATATTCATATGGGTTTGTTTTATCAAATTACGTCAACACACAGTTGTAAAACAATTTTCATGATAACCGTATGGGTTTGTTTTAAGAGCATGTTTTCGCCATTTTGTGCATTACGTCTCATATTATTCTGCCATGGCTCGGACTGAGCTGTTCAGAGTGCATTGTATCTGTCAAATGCCCACTGATTCTGTTTAGGTTTTCACTACGGAACTACTTTAATGAATGAAATAAACAACGGAAGTGGTGGATTCTGGAAGAATACGTACATGTATATAGGTATGGTTGTCGGTACGCAAAGGATAGTATTTTAATTGAGTAACGACCAAAGTTAGTATTCGTTATGCAGACGTTATAGATTCAATTGAGTATCCTGAATTTTAATTGCGTTTTGTCCACATTGATTTGATGATTTGGTGATTTTCATTTGAGTATTTACGCAAATACGCAGCCTATCTGTTCCTTTAAAGTATAAGGGTGTCAATGTAGACACTCTTATAAAATAATCTGGTGTGTATAAACCGATGCTGTATTATATTTGGCATGAAGAGTGATCGCTTATATTATGGGTAATGGCTTATTATTTATATTATGCATTGATATACTTTTCAGCATCGCTAATTAGTCGTTACAGTCCTGACTGTCTTCACCGAACAGACCCTTATCAATTGGCTTCTACAAGAGCAACACATGTTTGATGTGGGCTGATAGGTGGCCGGGACTGTTGGTAAAAAGGTATGAAATTCCAGTAATGCTATAACCGCTGACTGGATTGAACATCTACTTAATTCGTTATGGACTATAACGGGTGCCAAAATCCAATCCTACTGATCAGGGTCTTATCTGTATGCTTTTGAGTTTGTAAATTATACTTGACATTTTCTGCAATGACGACACTTTATGTGATGATTAAAATCTAATTAACGCTGACATCGTTAATTCTTAGGATTAACATATTAGATCTAGATCATATGGCTCCTGTAGGATCCGACTGATCAGGACCTGCTCTGTTTGCTTCTGAGTTTGTGAATTACACTTTACATTTTCTGCAATGACCAACAATTTACGTGATGAATAAAATCTAACTAATAGTGACGTTATTTATTTCACTAACATTGTAGAACCAGATCAGATAGCTTATATAGGAGCCCACTGTTCTGAGTCTGCTCTGTTTGCTTTCGAGTTTGTGAAATATACTCTTATTAATGAGTATGACTCTTATTTGTGATAACGTCATTATTTGTTACACTAACATAGTTGACCCAGATGAGATGGTTCATGTAGGAATCGACTGATCAGGGTCTGCCCTGTTTGCTTCTGAGTTCTTACACTAACACAGTAGACCCAGATGAGACGGTTCATGTAGGAACCGACTGATCAGGGTCTGCCCTGTTTGCTTCAAAAGCGTTAATTGCACCAATAGCTTCTATTAAAAAAGAAATTACCTTGTAATATGACTTGAAAATAACAATAATATATTGTATATAGTGAGCGAAACAAGAACCAGGTGGGCGAAACGACCAAGGGGGCGAAACGACAATGTACAGAACATCCTGGGAATTTCCGAACATTTACCAATATTGTGAGGAACCTTGTAATTGCTATGTTATTAAAATAGGATTTTCAGTAGACTTTTTATGCCCCCATAGACGATAGTCGGGGGCATATTGTTTTTGCCCTGTCTGTCTGTTTGTCTGTTTGTTTGTCAGCAACTTTAACATTGGTCATAACTTTTGAGCCAGTATAGATAGAGACTTGATATTTGGCATACATATGTATCTCATGAAGCCGCACATTTTGAGGGGTGACGTGTCAAGGTCAAGGTCATCCTTCAAGGTCAGAGGTCAAATATATGGGTCAAATCGCCGACTTTAACATTGGCCATAACTTTTGGACCAGTAGAGATAGAGACTTGATATTTGGCATGCATGTGTATCTCGTGAGGCTGCACATTTTGAGGGGTAACATGTCAAGGTCAAGGTCAGAGGTCAAGGTCAGAGGTCAAATATATGAGGGGGCATAGTGTTTCACAAACACATCTTGTTCAAATTTTATTTCGTTTCTTAAAAATGTTAATGATGGTGCAGTGATTTCCTGCATCAGGACGCAATTTTTAGACATGGAACTCCCATTTGCATGTAGCTGTGCATCCTTGGGACTCGCAAAAAAAAATTAGTAAAGGTTCTGTTTACCCCTATTTGTCGCGATAGTTAGATAGTAATTCAGTCAATCAAAAACTATCGCCGATAGTTAATTCAACTAGCGGTAGTTCCGAAAGTTTTCTTACATGTATGGCGTCACTAAACATAACAATTGCAGCAAATTTTGTAATGTGTGTATTTGAAACACTCGTGTAGATGCTTTCTAGTTTCCACTGCATCAGCATTACACTGAACCTGGGTATACTTCAGAATCAAACACGAAAATCTCGGGGCTCTTGAATTTAGTTCACAATCTGTTGACTTTGTGTAATAAATAATTTGTCAATGAAACATTGCAGCATTTTATGTCTCTTTAGGGTCTCTCTTGTTTTAAAGGTCCCTGTTTAGTGTTTGGATCAGTTTTTAGCTCACCAGAGCACAAAGTGCTCAGGGTGAGCTTTTGTGATCACTTGATGTTTGTCATTTGTCGGCGTGCGTCGTCAGTCGTCAACAATTTGAACCTTTAAAAACCTTCTCCTCTGAATCTACAGGATTCTCAGCTTTTATCTTTGGCACATAGAATCATCTGTAGGCCCTCTACAAAATTTAAATCAATATTGGCCCAGGGGTCAAAATTGGCCCTGCCCCACGGGTGTCTTGTTTTCAATAGAAACATATAAAGAAAACTTTGAAAATCTTCTCCTGAAACTGGAAGGTTCTCAGCTTTCATATTTGGCACAAAGCATCATGTTTAGGTCCTCTTCAAAAGTTATATAAATGATGTCCCTGGGGTCAAAATTGGCCCCGTCCGAGGGGTGAGCAGTTTTCAATAGAAACATATATAGTGAACTTTGAAAATCTTATCCCCTGAAACTGGATGGTTCATAGCTTTCATATTTGGCACATAGCATCATGTTCAGGTCTTCTACAAAAGTTATATAAATCATGCCCCTGGGGTCAAAATTGGCCCCACCCCAGGGGTAGCAAGGTTTTCAAAGCTGACTTAGAAGTGGCTATTTTTAGACATTTTATTTACTGGTGTCTATTTTTAGCATACCTTTAAAGATAGGTTATCTCCCTTTTTGATAACAACTGGATTGCCTTCCTTGTTGGTAGAAAATCTGCAGTAATATTGCAGACCCAAACAAAGAAAATTGTTATAGTTATATCTTGCCTGTTGCACATTAATTTTAATAGGACAATTTACCCTTTACTCCTTAATAGGCCTTTCTACACATTTGCAAACAGATTAGACCCAGATCAGATGGCTTATGTAGTAACCATCTGATCAATCTGCTGTTTGCTTGTGATATGATATAGTGCAAATTGCATTACATTATTTTCATTTTGTGTACAATATACTTATAATATATTTACTAACCCTTTCCCTCATGTCAACACCTTTTCACACATTTGCAATCATAGCAGACCCAGATCAGATGGCTCCTATAGCAGGTGTCTGATCAGGGCCCGCTCTCTTTGTCAATGGAATTTGAAAGATGTTTCTTTATTTTCTAAAATGGCTACACTGTCCCACCTTCCATATTTCATTATTACTATTTTGTCCATGAATATTCAGTAGGTATTGAAATTTGGAATAAACATAGAACAGGGGAAGGGTTGAAAATAAATTAAGATATGAATAATAATAACTCATGAAGGTGTAACAAAAATATCTCAAATTTTGAACATAAGTATAGATTAATATATTCTTTCTGAAATTCAACCAATTTGCCCAGTGAGAGGGGGTATACATACTTTTGTGCATGCCCTTCTTTAGATTTACATTGTTATATGTTTTCATTTAAAATTTCTTCACTTGAGGTCCTCTACAAAAGTTACATAAATTATGCCCCTTGGTTCAAAATTTGCCCGCCCCAGGGTCGGCTAGTTTTTTATAGAAACACATAGTGAAAAATTTGAAAATCTTCTCCTCTTAATGCCTGGTGAGCGATGTCAGGGCCTTTCAGGCCCTCTTATTTATATACTTTTATAACCCAGGATTCGCACATGAACCTGCTTGTTCCTACTACATGTACAATACAGTATTGGTTTCATGGAAAATGGCAGAAAAATATGAAATTGTGCCAAACACATCAGGCATAGCACCTGTATGGAATCTGTATCTGTATCTATGCGTCATAGAATCCTATATAGGCTTTTACACGACGGGAAATCATTTCAGATTTGTTAAAAAGGAAAGAAGTAGACAAATGTAAGGTTGAATGCAAACACTCTAATTTGCCTCTCTAATTTCAGTCTACCCTGTTGGCAAATGCTAATATCATTTTTAAAGTGGTTAAATGACATGCATGTGTATTAGTGTTGGATTATTATATGCTGTTTCATAATTATAGACAAGAAGGCTTAAACGTGCTGTTGTTGTACAATTTGAGATTATCGTGATAGTATTGCATTTAGTTTCTGTTATTGCAATAGTATCGTGATAGCATTTTGACTATCACAATACCATCGTGATAGTCATTTTAGCCTCTATAGTCAACCCTACCTATTTTCCGAGATTGCATGATTAATTTTAAAGATCTCAAATACTTGGGACTCTCAAAAATTCCAAGGGACTGATTGAAAAGTAGGGGGTCCTGGGACCCTCAATTCCAAATTCAGAGGGAAATCCCTGAATATTCAGCAATTCCCAGTGATCCCCAATGAACAGACCAAGGGAGATTACTATGCAGTTTACCGAAAACAATTTGCTACATACAACAATGAAGGTTGTTCTTTTGCTTTGGATTGTCCATTTTTAACTCACCAGAGCACAAAGTGCTCAGTGTGAGCTTTTGTGATCGCCTGATGTTCCTCGGCGTGCGTCGTTCGTCCGTCGTCAACAATTTGACCCTATAAAAATCTTCTCCTGAATCTACAGGATTCTCAACTTTTATCTTTGGCACATCATGTTCAGGTCCTCTACAAGTTATATAAATTATGGCCCTGGTGTCAAAATTGGCCAGCCCCAGAGATGGGCAGCTTTCAATAGAAACATATAGTGAAAACTTTGAAAATCTTCTCCTCTGAAACTGGAAGGTTCTCAGCTTTCATATTTGGGGCATAGCATCATGTTCAGGTTCTCTACAAAAGTTATGTAAATTATGCCCCTTGGGACAAAATTTACCCCGCCCATGGGGTGGGCAGTTTTCAATAGGAACATAGTGAAAACTTTGAAATTCTTCTCCTCTGAAACTGGAAGATTCTCAGCTTTTATATTTGGCACATAGCATCATGTTCAGGTCCTCTACAAAAGTTATATAAATTATGCCCTTGGGTCAAAATTGGCCCTGTCCCAGGGGTGGGCAGTTTTCAATAGAAATATATAGTGAAAACTTTGAAAATCTTCATCTCTGAAAAGGGAAGGTCATTAACTTTCATATTTGGCACATAGCATCTTATTCCGGTCCTCTAAGAAAGTTTTATAAGTTATGGCCCTGTGGTCAAAATTGGCCCTTCCCCAGGGGTGGGCAGTTTTCAATAGAAACATATAGTGAAAACTTTGAAAATCTTCTCCTGAAAATGGAAGGTTCTCAGCTTTTATATTTGGGCTCATAGCATCATGTTCATGTCCTCTACAAAAGTTCTGTAAATTATGCCCCTGGGGTCAAAATTTGCCGCCCAAGGGGTGGACAGTTTTCAATAAAAACATATATAGTGAAAACTTTAAAAATATTCTCCTGAAACTGGGAGGTAACATTCTCATAACTTTTACATAAATTGTAGTCCTGGGGGCAGCGATTTTTTTCCTGGGATTGTGAATGGGTCCGGTACCTCTTGAATTGTGAAAAATTAGCGTGGTTTTGTCAAAAATTGTGAAAAAAGTATCGGTGTTTTTACAAAAATTGTGAAAATTTGGATAGGTGGTAAAATGCACATTTTTACCAATTGAATCACCTTTTGAAAGAATTTTTGGCCGAATATAAATTTGAGGACCGAGACGCATACGTTTTATTCATATTCTTGTAAAAGCGTCCGATACGTGCAAAGAAAAGTGATACGAAATTCGAATACCTTGGACTTTATCCCGAGAAACCGTTTGAGATACAAAACTTTGCAAAGGGGAATATAGCGATGTAAATATTGGTAAAAAATCAGTGTAAGTACAAAGTAAAAGGCCGATTGTGAAATAATTCAACAGTTTTGTGAATGGGTCCAATGGACCCTGCTTGTAAATTGTGAAGGTCCGTTTCAAATTGTGACAGGGTCCGTTTTACGGTACCAGTTACATAGGGAAAAAAATCGCTGGGGGGTCAAAATTGGCCCCGCCCCAGGGTGGCCAGTTTTCTTTAGAAACATATAGTGAAATTTTGAGTATCTTCTCTGATTGTCTGGTGAGCGATATCAGGGCCACCATGGCCCACTTGTTAACAAATGTTTAGGTCCTCTATAAATTTTTTTATAAATTATGCCCCTTGGGTCAAAATTGGCCCTGCCCCGGGGATGGTCAGTTTTCAATAGAAACATATAGTGAAAACTTTGATAATCTTCTCCTCTGAAACTGGAAGGTTCTCTGCTTTGATATTTAGCACATAGCATCATGTACAGGTCCTCTACAAAAGTTATATAAATTATGCCCCTGGGGTCAAAATTGGCCCTGTCCCAGGGTTGGTCAGTTTTCAATAGAAACATATACATTGTAGTGAAAACTTTGAAAATCTTCTCTCCTGAAACTGGAATGGTCTCAGATTTCATATTTGGCACATAGCATCATGTTAAGGTCCTCTACAAAAGGTTTACAATTTATGCCCCTAGGGTCAAAATTGGCCTCACCCCAGGGGTGGTCTGTTTTCAATAGAAACATATAATGAAAACATTGAAAATATTCTCCTCTGAAACTGGAAGTTTCACAGCTGTGATATTTAGCACATAGCATCATGTTCAGATTCTCTACAAATGTTATATAAATTATGCCCCTCAGAGTCAAAGTTGGCACCGCCCAAGGGGTAGCAAGCTTTCAATAGAAACATATATTGAAAACTTTGAAAATATTCTCCCCTGAAACTGGAAGGTTTCTCAGCTTTCATATTAGGCAGATAGCATCACATTCAGGTCCTTTACAAAAGTTATATAAATTATGCCCCTGGGGTCAAAATTGGCCCTGCCCCAGGGCCGGCTAGTTTTCTATACAAACATACAGTGAAAACTTTGAAAATCTTCTCCTGATTGTCTGGTGAGCGATATCAGGTCCATTCTGGCCCTCTTGTTTGAGTAAAGAATTCATTAACTCAGAGCAATTGTTATATACCTGAATATTTTGGCTTTATCGCAAAGCCATCGTCAAAAATTTGCTACATGTCCATAGATCTATGCACAATTTAGGTTTTGGAACCATTTGTAGATTAATATGCACGATCAGCACGTACTGGTTCTAATTTTATGCGGGATCTTTGGAAAATATGTTAAAACAAACCCTTTGCCAGTAAGAGCTCTACAGCTGCATTATCAATCCTGATGCATGATGTCACATTCAATATACACTTGTAATGTGGCTATTTACATGTAATATATTCAAATACTAAAGGTTTGGAGAATCAGATTTCCTGATATTCATGCCTCCAACAGTGGGCATATAGTTATCATATTAATAGTCTGTCCATCCGTCTGGCCATCCGAAATTCCCTGTCCCTTTTATAACTTTTTTATCTGTGAATGGATTTCAAAATAACCAGGCACAAAAGTTCGCCACACAAGAACGATGTGTCACGTCTAACTCCCTGGTCCGTGAGTCAAAAGGTCAAGGTAATCCTTCAGGGTCAAAGGTTTGGGGGCATAGTGTCACATCAAATTTACAACTGTGCAATCTATGTATGTTTAAAAATACCGAGTTAGTCAAGAAGCATAAGTGAATATACTTCTTCAGTAAATTAACTAAATTTAAATTCAGCTATTCTGATAATTATGTATTCAGACTTTTTTGGTGAAGGATGTAGGTTGTGGTAGTCAGAATCTATGAGATTGTCAGACATGACATGCTCATAGATTCCTGTCTAAAAACCTCTTAACCCCTTTCCCTCATATAAACGTGTTTTCACGCATTTGCAAACAGAAAAGACCCAGATCAGACAGCTCCTAGAGGAGCCGTCTGATCAGGGTCTGCTCTGTTTGCTAATAAAATTTAATAGATCTGTTTCTTTACTTTCTAAAATATCTACAATGCTCCATCTTCCAGATTTATTTATACCTATTTTGTTAATGAATATTCAATAGGTATTGAAATTTGACTGAAATAAAGAACAGGGAAAGGGTTAACATGCTGAAAAATAACATTGTTATAAATATCAGTCTAAGTTAGCTTCTGCTCCAAACTGCCAATTTCCATAAACGCTGTCAGTGTAGTTTAATGGAAGAACACCTCCTTGGCTTAGCCATAGAGGGAATCTAGGTTCAAATCCTAGCACTGCCTATTGGAAATGCTTTTTGGAGTCAGTAAGTGCTATAGACAACCTTTAAATAGAAAAAAAACAATTGTCCCAAACAAATGTTATGATACTATGTGCACTTTTTGTGTCAATTGCTTTAGCTAGGTGACAGATAGGGATTATGTTTTGTATGGCATCTTATTTTTGTCACATTTCTGCTGGCAGGTGACACATGTTCCCATCAACGCATTTGTTGTAATTATTCCTTGCATATCTCTCACATTTCCTTGCATATCTCTCACTTTCTTGCCCATGTGTATCTCAAAATAGATAAAATATAACCAATTTAAACTGGATCTTGATTCATGGACAGGGATTTATATAGCTAATTAAGTTTACTTTGTATGCATTATCAACATTTCATGGTCAACCAATAACAACTCATCCTCTCATTTCAAAATTGCACATATGAGTTTTCAATACTGCTTGTTAATTATGTATCCTCCATTTATAAACGGGAGAAATATTGTTTTTGGTCGAGTTGTCCGTCTGTCTATCACACTTGTGTCCGCTCTCACAAATATGGAAGATTTCAAAATGCTTTGGCACAAATGTTCGACTCAAGACTCATTTCATACATGGAAAGAGCATGATGACAGAAAGTGTCATGCACAAGGTCTATAACTCTGGATTCACTAATATTAGAGTTGTTGCCCCTTTTACTTTTTTGCACTCTTTTATTTCCAGACAACAAATTATGTGATTGACCCTTAAGCACTAATTCGACGAATCAATAAATATATAAATGCATTTTTAATCAAAATTAACAATACTCTCATGTTTTTGAGTGGAATGCTTAAAGGTCCTCATTTTACACCATTTCGTGCAGTCCTCATTTGGCGGTGTATTTAGTCATTGTTTTGTTTTTTATTACAAATACGCGACATAGCCATTTCTTTAAAACTGGTTCTGGTCCGTGGCATATCTATGCCACAGGAGCTTAAATTTGATGTTTTTATGAAAATGTTCTTGTCTGAATTCATGGTACCCAAAGCTTAGATATTTGGCATATAGTATTATATACAGGGTCTCTACCTTATTATGGCTAAAGTAAAACTTTATAAATGGCACGGTGTTTTTCTTGAGGTACTGTACTAATATTGTTGATATTATAAATAATAATGCGACTGGCCATTAAATACCAGTTCGATGAATGTATAAATATATAAGTGCATTTGTAATCAAAATTATCATTACTATCATGTTTTTATTGGAGTGTGTGAATGTCCTCATTTTACAGCTTTTCACGGTGTTAAATAAAATTTGGACCCAGCGTTGAGACCGGGGTCTATTTTTATCGG
The DNA here is from genome assembly GCA_963576725.1 of Azorinus chamasolen. NCBI lineage: Eukaryota > Metazoa > Mollusca > Bivalvia > Cardiida > Solecurtidae > Azorinus > Azorinus chamasolen. The sequence continues at coordinate 81,567,115 of OY755236.1, read as the reverse complement.
GTCGGTTCTCAACGTTGAAATTAGACCCAGGCTCGTTTCTCAACGTTGAAAATAGACCAATTAGGTCGGTTCTCAACGTTGAAATTGGACACGGGTCGATTCCTTACAAGTTGAAAATAGACCCCGGGTCGATTCACAACGCGGGTCCAAATTCTATATAACACACAAATCTTCTTGTCTGAATCAATAGTAATGTACCAATATAACAACAATAATAATGATGATAATGATAATAATAAGTGATAATAATAATGATAATAGTGATAATAAGTAATAATAATAAGAATGAATGATAATAAATGTAATGTGATTGACCCTTAAATGATTATTGTCCTCCGTCGATATCGACGATGAACAGGAAATCTAGGTAGTTTATTGAGAACGGTGTGTCCGGAGATGACTTGCAAGACCGGTTCTCGCTCAGAAATATCTGCCACAGGTAGAACACTTGAAGTATGAAGTGTCGATTGAAGAATCGGTTACCATCCTGCCCTTAAATACCAATTCGATGAATATATATATATAAATGCAGTTGGAATCAAAATTACCATTACATTTCCTATCACACTTTTGAGTGGAGTGCGCAAATGTCCTCATTTTACACCAAGTCGTGCAGTCCTCAGTTGGCGGTGTTTTCCGGCATTGTTTTAATTTATAAAATAAATACGCGGCGTAACCATTTCTCTAAAATGGTTCTGGTATGTCTAGGTCACAGGAGCTTAAATAATTATTTTTGTTTGATGAATTCTTTCAAAAATATTCTTGTCTGAATTCCTTGTACCCTGGGCTCAGATATTTGGCACATAGTATCATACACAGGGACTCTAATTATACCCCCCACAACGAAGTTTGGGGGGGGTATACTGGAATCAGGTTGTCCGTCTGTCCGTCCGTCTGTCCGTCCGTCCGTCTGTCCGTCCGTGGACACAATTTTGTCCGGCCTTCTTCTTCTACAGTTTTGCTTCAATTTTGTTGAAAGTTCATATATAGCCATATGACCATATAAACCTGTGCACCGCATATTTCCGTTATGATCGGACCACTACTTCAGGAGTTATCTCCCCTTTTTAGTCCCGTACCAATGTTTTCCGGTTTTCTGGACTTTTTATGGAAGTGACTCGAGATATCAACTCTATATTTAGTACAAAGCTACATCTGTATAAGTTACAGCTTATGTTACAATCTCAGTCCGGTTGAATAATTATTTCCAGAGTTATTGCCCTTGTACTTTAATTTTTTTCTTCAAATTTGGGATTTTCCGGACTTTTCTTGGAAGTGGTTGCAGATATTAACTTTATATTTGGCATAAAGCTAACTCTACATGATTTACAGCTTAATTCCCAATCTCAGTCTGGTTGAATAATTTTTGCCAGAGTTATGGCCCTTGAACTTTAATTTTTTGTCAAATTTTCAGTTTTCCGGACTTTTCTTGGAAGTGGTTGCAGATATTAACTTTATATTTGGCATAAAACTAACTCTACATGATTTACAGCTTAATTCCCAATCTCAGTCTGGTTGACTAATTTTTTGCCAGAGTTATGGCCCTTGAACTTTAATTTTTTGTCAAATTTTCAGTTTTCCGGTCTTTCTTTGGAAGTGGTTGCAGATATTAACTTCATATTTGACATAAAAATAAATCTAGATGAGGAACAGCTTAAGTTCAAATATCGGTCTGGTTGAATAATTTTTGTCAGAGTTATGGTCCTTGAACTTAATGTTTTTCTGAAAAGGTACCTAGCTTTTGAACTTTGGATTTGACAAAAACCTCATGAAAGGGTCTTATTTCTAAGAATTATTCTTCATTTTTATTACATAAATTGGGTTTGGGCATGTATTGTTTTTAAATCTCTTCACATTTCTGTATGTACATATGTTCAGATTGATGATAGGTGTTCTGACAAGCAGACAGGTGGGGGGTATTCGTTAGCCTTTGGCTTACAGTTCTAGTTTATTATGGCTAACGCTTTAATATCTGGTATTGGTGTAACTTCTAGACGTACTTCGCCAATAATGTTTTAACGATAATAATAATAATAACAAAATTAACATTTCTATCATGTTTTCGAGTGGAGTGCGTGAATGTCTTCATTCTAAACCATGTCGTGCAGTCCTCAGTTGGTGGTGTTTTCCAGCATTTTTATGCCCCCATTGACGATAGTCGGGGGCATATTGTTTTTGCCCTGTCTGTCTGTTTGTCTGTTTGTTTGTCAGCAACTTTAACATTGGTCATAACTTTTGAGCCAGTATAGATAGAGACTTGATATTTGGCATACATAGGTATCTCATAAAGCCGCACATTTTGAGGGGTGCCGTGTCAAGGTCAAGGTCAGAGGTCAAGGTCAGAGGTCAAATATATGGGTCAAATCGCCAACTTTAACATTGGCCATAACTTTTGGACCAGTAGAGATAGAGACTTGATATTTGGCATGCTTGTGTATCTCATGAGGCTGCACATTTTGAGGGGTGACATGTCAAGGTCAAGGTCATCCTTCAAGGTCAGAGGTCAAATATATGAGGGGGCATAGTGTTTCACAAACACATCTTGTTTTAATTTTTATTTTTATAAATTAAATACACGAAGTATCAATAAATATCATTCGTAAATGGTTCTGGTTCTTTGCTACCAATAGGCCTGGAAGGTTTTCTGTATATAGTTTCAGTGAAAGCTTACATTTCTTCTTTTCAGAAACCATCAATTTTAATGTCACCATGATCATAAACATATGCTTACCAGGTGAGCGATTCAGGGCCATCATGGTACTCTTGTTTATTTATTTGTTTGTTTGTGTGCTTTTTTATTACATCTTTGAATTAAACGGTTTTATAGGCGTTGGCATTTAAATAGGCAAATAGACATTTTAGAAAGAATGCTATAATTTTAGGGAAAAATATTGTGCAAATGTTTGTATCGGTTAAACGCATTGTCCTCGTCTCTTATCATGCGTACTTAAAGCCTCGGTCACAAACAATCGTTCGACATAAGAGGGCAGCGCGAGCACTTACGGGTGATGACTCGCCAGTACCTGAGGGATGTTAAACCTTAACCGAAGAAGAAGAAGGTCGTTCGACCACTCTACGGGCACTCGGCGCAATTAAAGGTCAAGGAAATCACGGGCATCGCACGTTTTTCTTACTAAATTTCGAGCCCGCAGATCGCATGGAAGCACGAACGCAAAACTTTTCCCTACGATTTCCCATGAACCGCCAATGACGCAAGGCAAGAATCTCGCAAGTCATTGGCACGTGTTTTAAGATGTCTATTCCACCCCAAATCCAGTCATGCCCACTTATTTCTCATACAAAGTCAGTGGATTGTACAACTTGCAAAGTTAATTACCTGCTTATGGTGAGCGATCAGGGTCATATTTATGGTGCATATAGGGCTAATTATTTGTAATATTTTAAATGACTTATTATGTTAGTGTCCTGTTTTTTTGACAGGAGGTAGGAATATTCATATTTTAACAGATCAATAAATCAGGACAATACGATGTCTGTTGTCCGTCTCTTTTTCCGTCTGTCCATCCGTCAGTCCGTCCGCATGTTTGTACATATGTCCGTTTCTCTACTCTTCTCTCTGTTACTCTGTGTGATTAATGCAGTACACATGTAATGTCTTTACATGTCTTTAACAGCCCCAGTACGGCTTAATTTGAGTGTCGTTGAAGTGAGAGTTTACTGTATACAATGTTTTTCATTAGGTATTGTCCTGTAATCTTGGCACAAATGTGTACGTTGTGATTGCGTCGATGATATTCAACGCGCCTGGGAAAGTTGCAAACTACTTGCGTCTACCTTAAAGACATTCTCCAACTATACAATTTTTCAGGTATTATCTCATGGGTTTTTGTGATCTACATGGGTTTGATTAGTGGCAAATTTTCCATATGGTATGGTGAGCCAAACGGGTCCTAATGTTCACAACCAAACATGCAGTATGTTGTAGTACTACAGGATTATATCCCTTTTTAATGAATTGTTTAACACATTTGATGAACAAAGTGAGAAAATGGGTATGTCCAATAATTTTACGAAGTTTGTAAATCACATCACCATAAAATTCAGGATGTGAAATACCGTATCGCAGAAGCACCTTGAGATTACATTGGTACTTGCCAATAAGCGAGAGATTTCGATAGTAAAATTTAGAGAAAGTTTTTCTTAGTTTACGGTATCTATATCCTTGCTTAAGCAGCTTTTCAGTTAAAATGAGATTTCGACTGTTAAAATCGTCAATAGATGAACAAGCTCTAGCAAAACGAATAAGTTGAGATATATAAACCCCGTAAGATGGAGCACGGGGAACATCCCCGTCAAGATGAGGAAAATTTACAATATTAAAATCAAAATCATCTTTTTGTCATATATTTTAGAAGAAATCATTCCATTATTAATTTTAAGGTCTAGATCAAGAAACGCTGCATAATTGTCGGACGGGTTAGCTTTATTCAATTTGAGTTCTTTAGGATAAATTGTAGGAATCAGAGCATCAAAGAAAGGGTTATCTAAGTTAAAAATATCATCCAAATATCGACAAGTTTCATTGAAGGCTTTTATAACATCTTCTTGTGATTGAGGATTCAAACAAACATACAATAGGAGGAAGATGGAAGTACCGCCTTGGAACGGTCAGTGATAAAAGTCACTATGATGTAACACATATTTAGTTGTTATATGGTGATTTAGAGAAAATAATCTGCACTGATTATGCGGAGAAAAACTATTTTGGTTCAAACATGTTAGACGAGAAACGACAGAATAGAAACAATTTTACAATGTTTGACCCGTGTATACCTCATACTGTTTTCACAACATCTGTGTATGTATGTATGTGCATAAATGTACCTCAGAACGGCTATATATAATATTGATGGTATGTGTATTTATTACGTACCTCAGACAGAGGTTTTAAATGGATCACAGAATATTTGTATGTTAACCCATTCCTTCTTGAATATGCCTTAGTAGGCCTTTGCGATCGGAGAAGACCCTGACTGCTTCGGTAGGAATCGTGTGACCATGAACTACTCTGTTGAATAGATATGCTCTGTGCTTTATATTTTGTTTTCTCATGCATATTTACATGCTGCCTGTGAGTGACCTTTTCTGTTTGTTTTCTGTCAACAACTTTAACCTTGGCTCAACATTTCGATCTAGATGAAATAGAAACTTCATGTTAGTATATACATGCATCTGTTAAAGCTGTATCTATTTAGTGGGATAAGGTCAATGTCAAAGACACCCTTCAAGATCAAAGTTAGTGTACAAATGCAGTTTTTAAAGATTCATCTATTTGTGGGTTAAGGTCTAGGTCACAATCACTCTTTGTGATAAAAGATCAATGTTTGCATAAAAAGAATAATGTTGGCTTTTGCTTTTTAGCCATATACAGAGGCTTAATTGTTAATGTGCTCATGCATCTCAAAGAGTTACATCATTTGAGTGAGGTCAGGTCAATGCCATGTCTTAAGTAAAACGCTATCTTTGGGGGAAAATTAAACTGTCTAGTATTTTGTTATGTAAAACAAACCTAAAACTATGCGTTAGATGCTGACAGTCTTACAGCAACTATACAAGTATTCTGAAAATAGGTGATCTTTCGAAAGCAAACGTAGAAATATAAAAAGAGAAAATTGCAGACTCAGTTTTATTGAGTAGTAATTAAAAGTGAAACACTATTCGCGCCCCCTAGCACCGGCTTAAAGTCTTGAAGCCAGCCGAAGAACATTCAGGTTCATTATCAAAAGGACATTCTGCAGATCGTCACAAAGGTAAACAAACTGTAAAATTACTTGTATAATTGCAATGCAGATTGCTATAAAATAAGTTTTCGAAAATATCGTTTTCATGCAAATATGCATGTTGCTAAATTTGTGTTGACAACATTTGCTATGCAGAATGTTAAGAAATGAAAAATAGTGGTTCATTGTTACCTCGGAACGTTCATGATAAAAAGCACAGTTAGTTAGCCTTCCCAGATAAAGTGTGCGACTCCAACCGTAGGTACATAGGATGTTTTTGCGATCTTGAAAAAATTAATCTGCACTGATTATGTAGAGAAAAACTATTTAGTTTCGAACATTTTAGATGAGATATGACAATTTAGAAACTATTTTCAAAAAGCATAAATTTGAACCGGCCAGTGTTTAGATATCTTATAACTGTGTTTCATAGGACATTATTCCAATGTATAGCCATTTAAACTTCAGGAACTGATGTTTAACGTTTGTACCTCAAACTGTTTGCACTGCATCTGTGTATTTGTGTGTGCAAAAATCTACCTCAGAACGTATGTGTATAGAATTGATGGTATGTGTATTTACAACGTACCTCAGACAGAGGTTTTAAATCGATCACAGACTATTTGTATGTTAACCCTTTCTTCAATGCATACGCCTTACTAGGTCCTTGCAGTCAGATCAGTGTCTACTCTGTTTGCTTAAGATATATGTTTTGTGTTTTATATTTTGTATTCTTATGCATATTAAAATAAATGCTGTATTTGAGTGGCATTTTTGTCCTTTTTCAGAGGCTTGCTGTCTATTTTAATTCTTGTTCTAGTTTCCCCAATCAGAAAATATGTTACATTGTAATTTGCATATGACCTACTAGTATTTAGCAGTAAACTGTATTTTCATTAGTTAATACATTGACTGGCATACAGCCTTTTTTATAATGACTCTACACATGGCCAAACTATGTAAAATCCAGATATACAGTCTGCTAACGTTTCGAAATTCCTGGGATCATATTAGATTGGGATTTAAAGAATTTAGACAAACGAAATTGTTATGTGTCGAAAATTTAACAATTGTTGTTAATAGTAACTGGTGATAGATCTAATATAACTAGAAGTCATAAACTTCAACAGTATGAAACAGTATGAGTATAATGTAGTAATAAACAATATTTAGACAAAATATAAACAACAGGATCAGTATTAATTATCTTCAAATACAGTTTTATAAAGTTATTTGTCTGAATGTAGTACAATATTTATTAGACATGTAAACAGATCCATGAATTTGAAGCCACGGGTGCTGGAGAAATCGCCTAGTGAAGAAATCGCCTACAATTAGATATACAGTAAACCAATGGGAGATTTCGCCTAGAAATTATATAGTGATTGTAGTTCGTATGGTACAGGTAGTGATAATTTGACAGACATATAAAGAACGTTTGTAACAAGAATAAATTGTCCTGTTGTCTTGTTTTATAGATCAAGATGACCCAGATTGGACGATCAGTGCAGCCCCTGATCACCACCTGGAATTCGACTGCCCATTAAATTACAGGGTTGATAATTATATACCGATTATTAGCAGAAAATGAAAATGTCATATGCACGGAACAAGTTATAATATGAGTCTTACTTCTTGTTAGATGATCTGGATCCAATAAATGTTCGAAAAGCAATATTAGTTTGTACAAAGCGTCGGTTACCACAGTAATAAGTAAAATTAATATTTTCGGCAAATAACCGATCCCCGGTACGGCACTTTTTTGGAAATGGCTAATTCCACAGACAATTTATATATATTTATACAGAAAGACAGAATAATAGCTGCAAAGGAACATCCATGTCAAGTGGTACAATCTTCCATCTAGTGATTTAGGTCGGATGTCTGACTTCAGACAGTGAACAGGTACAATACAGCCCACCTTAAGCAATAGCTAAAACATTAGCTTATTATAATCTAGCAGATTGACAAATTCACGAATGATGATGGAATCAATCTATTTTGCGTAGCAGCGATGCAACAGCTGGATTGATACAACAAACATATACGAGTGTATAGCCTATGCACCCCAGTATAACGAGCTTGTTTACCACCAATAGCATTTGGAACGGGATGAAAATACAATAAATACCGACATTAATCATAGGCGGGGCTTGTGAAATTAAACACGCATGCTACATTAAACCTTTATTGTGCCTAACAATAAATGACTTATGAAGTTTAAAATCCTGATCAGAACCACTGAAATCATTATGTCAGTTATATCAAATCAATGTTCACATGTCCTATAAGTCTCTTTAAATATCAACAGAACAAATATCTTTCATAAAGTCCACAGATACTAGTATTATGACGAGACCAAAGCGTTAAGCTGGAACATGAAAACATACATGCTTTATTAGTTTTGAATTATTGACCAACTAAAAGCATTTATATTTCAAGGTCTACAACATGATAATATCACGTTGCCTGGCACGCACGCACCCTGTTACAACTCTATTAAAATATGATCCGCTGTGTACTCCTCATTGCCATAACGGGTCGAATAGTGTTTGACTGGAGGGGTTGCATAGTCACTATGGTGCAAGCTGTACGGTCGCAAATGTTTAGACTTTTCCAAGATGGCGGGCACAACAGAGGCTAAAAGGTAAGCGTCACATTTTTACACTTTTTAAACTATTTAGACTTTTCTTTCAGTCATTTAAATTGTGTCATTACACAGAATTATAAAGCCTGTCAACAGCGGCTTATCCCTTTATGGTTCATATCTGCATGTAAGGCTCAAAATATTCGGCAAACTATGCAGAAACCGAAAGTCAGAAATCGAATCGAGGACGAGGTCATATTTTGCCTCATCGTAAGCTTACCAACTACACCAAACGTTTTCTAACACTGTGGATATATGCATCTGAGCCCGATATTAACGTTGAGTTAACTAGTTTGTGGCACAAATCTACATTTTGTCTTTTGGAGACGTTTGAAAATAATGTCGAGTGTACGGTTTAGCCCGTAGTAATAAAAGTGCACTGTACGGTTTAGACCCGATGTTTTTTGTACGGTTTAGACACGATTTTCTTTCAAAAAACTGTACGATTTAGACACAAAACAAATGCTATCGTTTGAATCTGCGCATTAGGTCTAGATATTATAATCACAACTATGTATTATGGATCTTCCTTCATGCAATGCATGTTTGCGAGTATGGCAGCATATCACAAATAATTAGGATCTAGATCAGAAACATAGTATAGACTTATAGGTAGACCCTGACCTGGATCTATACTAGTTAACATTTCAGGACAATATTTTCATATAGCGTAAATAAAGATTAATATGTACACCTGTCTGGAAAAAAGAACCTATACCCACCGATTATGTTTTACAGGCATTTCGCTGAGCAGATCTTGTAATTAATTTCAGCAGGCGAACACTTCGGTGTTTGAATAGAACGCCCCCCCCCCCCTTGAAGCAGTTATTTTTAATACTTTAAAGTAAAAAATTGCTGGTAAAAGTCTCAATTCAACACATATGTTTGATAAAAAAAAGTGTTTTATTATAGGAGACCGGGTGGCAAACAGTTTTGATATTTGATGAGACACTGGGTTACTAAGCATCTAATATGGATGCAAATTGTTTGCATATGTATTAGATCTATAAAGTCGTCCCAGTTTAAGATCGTCTATCATACCCTGATCAAGTGTATAGGGAAGTTTAATTAGTGATGTCATTTAGCACTTCGTCTAGATATCTTGTCAGCGTCTCTTTGGAATGTCTGAAATGCTTTTTCGTAGGGTCTATATGTATTTTAAAAGCGTAATGTAAAGCATGTGAAAATATATATAATATAACCAAAAATGATAAAATGTTAATGAGAAAAACGTACATTTATTGGACCAGAGATTTTTAAATGCAGATTCTGGACGTACAGATCATGTTATTGTACATAGCCGATGTGATACACAAAAGCGCTGCTTCAAAGATTATGTAGAGCGGAATTACCGTCGCGGAGCGATAATGGGGCAGAGGAGGTGACATTAACTGTAAATGAATTCCACCATAAGGCCGCACGTGTATAAATAAATTTAGTAAACAAGTCATGGTTCTCTATGACAGGTTGGAGGATGGCAGGGGTTATACCTATCTTATGCCAGTCTGAAAATATACTTAAACCAATATATATATATTTGAAGGGACGGTAAATCCTAAAGGTCAAGCTAACCACCGCATATAAATTGTATCCGTCCAAGGTTTGCACTGCCATCTATACATTATCCGTCTTATACACACTGTCAACATGTATACAGTAGAACCCCTCTAATGCGACCACTTAATGAATAAATATAGCTGTCTTTATCATAAGGTAGTTGCTTAATATAGGAACTTTCTGCATACAGTTTGTACATGTAACTTTCGTCCAGTATTAAGCTACCACCTGCCTCTGCAACCGTGAATTATGCCCGTTTTGCTGGTCGCATTAGAGGGGGTTTACCGTATTATAGACCATGAACTAACACCGCAGATTAGTGCGGTGGCTGATCTTGATTTACCCTGATTGCATCATCCATAACATTTGGTTGCGTCGCTGTTCAAAACAAAACACGAAGTAAATACTAAGTATTCTGTAGAAAGTATTTCTTAGTCGTTATCATGTTAGCATTTCATATATTTTCAGAATGATAATAGAACCGCAAGAGGAATCCTTCACCTGTGACTCAGAAGGCATGGTGAATCTTTGCTCCTATATTAAGCAACTACCTGCTGATAAAGACAGCTATATTTATTCATTAAGTAGTCGCATTAGAGGGGTTCCACTGTATACATGTTGACAGTGTGTATAAGACGGATAATGTATAGATGGCAGTGCAAACCTTGGACGGATACAATTTATATGCGGCGGTTAGCTTGACCTTTAGGATTTACCGTCCCTTCAAATATATATATAGGTTCAAGTATATTTTCAGACTGGCATAAGATAGGTATAACCTCTGCCATCCTCCAACCTGTCATAGAGAACCATGACTTGTTTACTAAATTTATTTATACACGTGCGGCCTTATGGTGGAATTCATTTACAGTTAATGTCACCTCCTCTGCCCCATTATCGCTCCGCGACGGTAATTCCGCTCTACATAATCTTTGAAGCAGCGCTTTTGTGTATCACATCGGCTATGTACAATAACATGATCTGTACGTCCAGAATCTGCATTTAAAAATCTTTGGTCCAATAAATGTACGTTTTTCTCATTAACATTTTATCATTTTTGGTTATATTATATATATTTTCACATGCTTTACATTACGCTTTTAAAATACATATAGACCCTACGAAAAAGCATTTCAGACATTCCAAAGAGACGCTGACAAGATATCTAGACGAAGTGCTAAATGACATCACTAATTAAACTTCCCTATACACTTGATCAGGGTATGATAGACGATCTTAAACTGGGACGACTTTATAGATCTAATACATATGCAAACAATTTGCATCCATATTAGATGCTTAGTAACCCAGTGTCTCATCAAATATCAAAACTGTTTGCCACCCGGTCTCCTATAATAAAACACTTTTTTTATCAAACCTGTGTTGAATTGAGACTTTTACCAGCAATTTGTTTTTACTTTAAAGTATTAAAAATAACTGCTTCAGGGGGGGGGGGGCGTTCCATTCAAACACCGAAGTGTTCGCCTGCTGAAATTAATTATAAGATCTGCTCAGCTAAATGCCTATAAAACATAATCGGTGGGAATAGGGTTTTTTTCCAGACAGGTATACATATTAATCTTTATTTACGCTATATGAAAATATTGTCCTGAAATGTTAAACTAGTATAGATCCAGGTCAGGGTCTACCCATAAGTCTATACTATGTTTCTGATCTACATCCTAATTATTTGTGATATGCTGCCATAATCGCAAACATGCATTGCATGAAGGAAGATCCATAATACATAGTTGTGATTATAATATCTAGACCTACAGCGCAGATTCAAACGATAGCATTTGTTTTGTGTCTAAACCGTACAGTTTTTTGAAAGAAAATCGTGTCTAAACCGTACAAAAAACATCGGGTCTAAACCGTACAGTGCACTTTTACCACTACGGGCTAAACCGTACACTCGACATTATTTTCAAACGTCTCCAAAAGACAAAATGTAGATTTGTGCCACAAACTAGTTAACTCAACGTTAATATCGGGCTCAGATGCATATATCCACAGTGTTAGAAAACGTTTGGTGTAGTTGGTAAGCTTACAATGAGGCAAAATATGACCTCGTCCTCGATTCGATTTCTGACTTTCGGTTTCTGCATAGTTTGCCGAATATTTTGAGCCTTACATGCAGATATGAACCATAAAGGGGTAAGCCGCTGTTGACAGGCTTTATAATTCTGTGTAATGGCACAATTTAAATGACTGAAAGAAAAGTCTAAATAGTTTAAAAAGTGTAAAAATGTGACGCTTACCTTTTAGCCTCTGTTGTGCCCGCCATCTTGGAAAAGTCTAAACATTTGCGACCGTACAGCTTGCACCACAGTGATAGTGCGCGTATATAACAGTTGTTTATTTGTATTGCTTAGTTTATTTGCATGAACTTCAAATTGATCTGTTCTGTTACCCAATTTTCCGGCAATATTTTATGTGCAGTGCTGTATGCCAAAACAAATGTACCCAAGTCTGTTGAGTCTGTGTCAAAATTATGTGACGTACTGGCACTGCGCATATAATGCTGCATTCAAGTTTTTGTTTAAATGTTCTTTAATTTATGCATTATTGTACATAAATTGTATCTTTGTGAAGCGCTTTTGAACGCACATATCATGTATGAAAAGAGCGCTATATATATGTGGTATAATAATAATAATAAAATAATAATGAGGGAGATAGATAGAGAGAGTATATTAGAGTAGTGGCATTTATAGCATTAATTACTTTCCCCAACCACAGCAACGGGGCTCTGGTTGTTGGCTCACTGTGATATAAAGGTACTTACTGAAGGCTATTGCTACGGCTCTATCACCTTGTGGTTTGGATCGTGGAAGTAGGTTGAGGTTGCTAACTTTATATTGTTTTAAAATATATGTAGATTCAGTTAATGATGTCACTAATGATGATGCACACGTCGTTTAATGCGTTGATCTAGGCTAGGTAAATACCGTTCTTTATGTTATTACAGACTCTGCACAAACAAAAACTTAATTCTATATGCTTTAAAGTGTATTCAATTTGTTATCTTCACATCAATATAAATATAGGCGTTTTCATGTACATTTTTATAATAGGTAAAATGCAGAACTAATTAGATATTAAAAAACCACTTTGACATTGTACAGTTTAATAGTGATTTCCTATAGAAAAGTAACTTGAAATATTTCAATAATTGCTTCTTCTACTCCAAGTCATTTCCATTGCATACATCTCTGCTAGTATAATAACAAGCAACCCTTCATAGATCTAATTCCCTGTATTAAAATAATCTCTAAACGCTTAAATTAATATGGCAGAGATTTAATACTATTATTGTCAATATTTGAATGCCGTTGAATATTTTTTTAAAAATATATTTCTTGTTGTTTCTGTCATCAGCTTTAACCTTGGCTCCAACCTTTGAAATAGATGAAATGGAACTTTCATGTTAGTCCACACATGGATCTGTTAAGGCTGTATCTATCTAGTGGGATCAGGTCAAGGGCAAAGACACCTTTTACGATCAAAATTAGTGTTCAAATTCAGGTTTTAAAGATGAAACTATAGAGTGGGTTAGTGCCTAGGACGAAATTACTATTTGTGATTAATATTTGCAAAGGATAATAATGTTAGCTTTTGCTTTTAGCTATATACAGGGCCTTAAGTTTGACGTGCTCATGCATTTCAATGAGTTGCATCATTTGAGTAAGGCCAGGCCAATGTCATGTCTTAAAGTCTTTTGAACAGTCTGCTCAATGGAGAATTTGAAATTACCTGAGAAAGATTTTGCGTTTTCGAAACCGAATTGTTTTTATAGATCTAGTAACCGGTGACATGAACATGGAAATGACAGTCAGGGAAGGTGCTGATTTGAAATCCGCTATTGAATCCTGTAGATAATCACGGTTGATTTGTTCTGCCTAGTGTCACTTTTGATGATGGCATCGAGTAAAACGGCATGAATTTGCTGTACTGCAAGGCTAAAGGTTTAGTACTCTACGAAGGCGACCTCTTAAATCCAGAAATGGAAGGAGAATGTCGGATGTCTGTACTATTTCATTTTTGTCGTACCCTTTATTACTTTTCTACAGTTACTCTGTTTGCAGCTCAATCATTGAGTACACTAGCGATAGGTTGATACAGTATGTTCAATTAAATGTTTTTTCGTTATACATGCACTTTACCATTGTATTTGCCTTCGCGGTTGTTGTGGATTAGTCGGAGAGGGGATACGTTTATTTACACTGTTTGTCTTTTAGGGTGGGGATGGAATAAGAGTGAGGTTGGGCGCCCATAAACCGGTTTAACCCCCAGTGACTTTTGTCACTGACCGTTCCAAGGCGGTACTTCCATCTTCCTCCTATTGTATGTTTGTTTTGTCTTTGTGCGTCTCTTGTTGTTTTTTGTAGTTATGTACATTTGCTGTTTCCTTGTGTTGCTGTTCGGGCGAGTGTTTGTTCTGTATGTGGTGTTTCCTGCTTGACTCAAATTTTGTACTTGTACAGTAGATTCGGTACAGGTGTTTGGTTTAATTTTATAAATCATAATTTAAAATCGATTGCTGGAAAGTTTAAAAATTAAAAAAGCAAATAGCAGTACTACATTTCGTCCAGATGGTCTAATGAGAGGACGTCTTGTCATTTATGGACAGAAGGTCTTGGTTTGAGTCCCAATTTGGATTTTATTTTGTACTGTTTTTGTTCCATTTTTATCAAATGTATTCCCTGCGAAACTATTTTGAAAAATATAACAAAACATTGCAAAACGACCCCATAAAATAAGAACAGTATTGGGTTACTAAACATTTGACTGCTTAGTGCAAGTTAAAATCCCCATTGGTGAACAAGCAGTCCGGTTACAGTGAAATTATCAAATTGGTAACTTCGCTGTTCAAACAGTGAGTTTATCAAGTGATAATCCACTGTTATATCCTAGTAATCCACCGGAAAGCATGAAATAAATATCGTTTTCATGCAAATATGCATGTTATTAAAATTGTGTTGACAATATTTGTACTGCAGAAATGAAAATAGTAACTGTGGTTCATTGTTACCTGGGAAAGTCCATGCTATAACACACAGTTAGCATTCCCAGACTGTGTTCGATTCTTGCCGTAGGAAGAATGGATGTTCTTTGGTGATGTAGAGAAAATAATCTGCACTGATTATGTAGAGAAAAAATATTTTGAAACGACAGTATAGAAACAATTTTAACCGTAAAACTTCAATAACTGATGGTTGACACTTGTACCTCATAATGTTTACACGTATGTTTGTGCATAAATGTACCTCAGCACGTCTATGTATAATATTGATGCTATGTGTATTTATTACGTATCTCAAACAGAGGTTTTAAATGGGTCACAGAATATCTGTATGTCAACCCTTTCCTTCATGAATACGCCTTACTAGGTCTTTCCAATCGGAGAAGACCCAGACTAGACTTGTTCGGTAGGAACCGTGAGATCACGAACTACTCTGTTTGTTGAAGATTTATGCTCTTTGCTTTATGTTCTGTATTCTCAAACATATATACATGCTGCCTTTGATTGACCTTGTTCGTCATGTTTGTTTTCTGTCAGAAACTTATACATTGACTCCAACTTTAACTAGATGAAATAGAACCTTCATGTTAGTATACACATGCGTCTGTTTAGCTGTATCTATTTAGTAGGATCAGGTCAATGTTAAAGACCCCCTTCAAGATCAAAGTTAGTGTACAAATGCAGTTTTTAAAGATTCATCTATTGAGTTATTTTCACCCATCTAAGACTGTGTTGATACAATACTTAAGTATAGCCGAGTCTACTTAGCTAAGCATGTTTATGAACAGGCCAGTGTTTGGATATCTTATAACTATGTTTTATATGACATAAGTATAACCGTAAAACCTCAGTAACTAATTTTTGACGCTTGTACCTGATATTGTTTGCATAGCATATATGTATGTGCAAAATTCTACCTCAAAACCTTTGCTTATAGTATTGATAGTATGTGTATCTATAACGTACCTCAGACAGAGGTTCACAATCGACTCCAGTCTATTTGTATGTTAACCCTTTCCTCCTTGAATATGCTTTACTACACCTTCGCATCTGGAGAAGACCCAGACCAGATTGGTTCGGTAGGAACTGTCAGTTCAGGGTCTAATCTGTTTGCATAAGATAAATATATGCTTTGTGCTTCATATGTTGTATTCTTGTGCATATTAAACAGCTGCATTTTGGTGGTCTATTATTTGTCCTGTTTGTTTTCTGTTAGCAAATTCAACCTTGGCTCCAACTTTTGAACTATTTGAAATAGAAACTTTATGTTAGTGTGCACATGCATCTGTTAAAGCTATTTAGGAGGATCAGGTCAATGTCAAAGTCACCCCTTAAGATTAACGTGTAAAAATGCAGTTTTTAAAGATGTATCTATTGAGTGGAGTCAGGTCTATGTGACAATCACTTTTTGTGATAAAAGATCAATACTTACAAAAATCGGTATAATATTGGCTTTTGCCTTTTAGCTGTATATAGAGGCTCAAATTTTGGGATGTCCATGATATAACACACAATAAGTTTGCCTTACCAGAATGTGTAGGTAGATTAGATTTTCTATGGTGACGAATAGACAATAGTCTGCACAGATTATTAGAGAAAAACTATTTTGTTTCAAACACTTGTAGTTGAGATTCTTTAGAAACAATTTTCTTCAAAAGTGTTTGTATTCTGAAAATTGGTATTATAGTTTAAATGATTGTAGGTGTAAAGGCGTTGGTATTTGAGAATTCGTATCTACTAAGAGGGTATAAAATATTGTGTAGGAATAACATTTTCATTTAGATTTATTCCTTTTATTAAGTGATTTTCCTCTGTCTAAGACTGTATTCATAAAAATAGAAACTCAGTCGTTTTAACTAAGCATAATTTCGAACCGTCCAGTGTTTAGATATCTTATGACTGTGGTTCATAATTGATGTTTGACGCTTGTACCTCGTAATGTTTGCACAACATCTATGTTTGTCTTTGAAAACAATCTACCTCAGAACGCCTGCGTTTAGTATTAATGGTATATTTATCTATAACGTACCAATCGGAGAAGACCCAGATCAGGCTGGTTATGTTAACTGTACGCCAACTGGAGTCCGTCAAACGGAGGAGTTAATTTAAGAGGAATGAAAACCTTCGAGGAGTCTTAATCAGACTGTATGTGTTACGTCTGGTCTATTATACCATCGGTAGATTGGTGGATTTACCCGGTTGTACCGATCTCGTAACAATGCAATTTGCTCTGTAAATGGGAAAAACTCCTGGATATTTCGCCACCTGTAATTAGCTGGACATCGCGATATGACTGAAATATGTTTTTTTCAATTCCCACCCTGTGGTATAATGAAAAACAAATCTCTTAAAAAAAATAAAGTCCCGAATACAATAGTAATATTGGTTATATTAATCGAGCTATGTATTTGAGTTGCGTCACATGAAATGTGCATCGAAGATACCACAGACCATAGCACAAACGCGCCAGGCTCTTTCACTGCACTTACAGTCATTTGCATACATATAAATGTTATTTAGAATTGAATAAACTGTGAAGCACACTATCGGAAAAAATGTTAGAATACTCGTATTTTCTAAAATAGATTGACTGAATACATCCATCGGCCATTGCATTTAAATGTTATAAGTTTTTTTGATAAATAGTTGATTAGGCTTACTATACTACAAGTGCAATAAATCTGACAGCCATATTTGTTGATATATGCCACGACAAGAAACTATATAGATTACGTAAAAATAAAATTTCAATCTACTATGAAAAACGTTTCAATCTGAAGTTCAATGTTTATGCTATTTTATTGTATGTCTGGGAAATATTCTGGGACACGTGTCAGTCTGTTTTTTTACTACCATTTGATCAAAATGAGAACAAACTGTAAAGCAGATAATACCTGTTTAGTTTTTATGACATTGCTCTGAAAAGTGCCATTGAAAGAGAAACAAGCTATAGCTGACGGCTGTTTCGGTCATTGTTTACAAACAGCGTAGCAATACAACTGACAACGGTCGTGCCCGCGCTACTATTGGCTAATTATTATGTGTCATACATAGGTCCTGTGTATTCTCTTTAAGATTAATATTCGGCCTGATTACGTCGTTTATTTATTCTAAAATGCACTAGTGCATACCCATTGTTTTACGGAACTGTTTAAGCACTCCGTTGCCGCAGGTTATGTAATAAAATGTTATAAGATAATATGATTTTTATTATTGGGAAATGTGCATTGTACAGATATATATCAATGACAATAACTTAAATATACACTCACATGTTAATCAACGGTATAGATACATATTTCTTTGTTCACTGCCAGTACAAGATTGATTAACCTTTAGTATGCTTTGCAAGGTGGTGCATATAAACAAGTCCGGCTCCATGTTCATAACACACATTTTTCCGTTTCTTTTGAATACCGGAATATTAGGAAACTTGGAGCCAAACTAGCTGCTGAATTACCCGACATTTAATCTAGGTCATTGGTATTCACATAGGTTACCATGAATTCGCCCGCTTCATGCTAAATATTAACAAATTATTTCTTAAGAATGCTTGTACTGAACAAATTGACTGTCGTTTATAATACTTATAACATAGTAAATACAATAAAATCGGTCCTTCTCCTGGCTATCTGACAATCAAAACTTTCATAGACTTTGCGAGGTAGCTGTGTGCTAATATGCAAATGAGGTAATTACCTCTTAATGACATACCATATATGTAAATACCTCTCAATAACAGTGAGAAGTTGAAGAAGAAATATTGAAGTTATTTGCGTTATCTACTACGATTCATAATCCCCATCCTCTATACAGAATAAATGTGCAAATCTTATTGCTCTATCTTGAATGGAAAAGGTAGAACTCAGTATGTCGATGTAGAAAAGATACCTCTAAAGTATAGAAAAGTAAACATGTGTGTGTGTGTGTGTGTGTGTGTGTGTGTGTGTGTGTGTGTGTGTGTGTGTGTGTGTGTGTGTGTGTGTGTGTGTGTGTGTGTGTGTGTGTGTGTGTGTGTGTGTGTGTGTGTGTGTGTGTGTGTGTGTGTGTGTGTGTGTGTGTGTGTGTGTGTGTGTGTGTGGTGGTGGTGGTGGTGGTGGTGGTGGTGGTGGTGGTGGTGGTGGTGGTGGTGGTGGTGGTGGTGGTGTGGTGTGTGTGTGTGTGTGTGTGTGTGTGTGTGTGTGTGTGTGTGTGTGTGTGTGTGTGTGTGTGTGTGTGTGTGTGTGTGTGTGTGTGTGTGTGTGTGTGTGTGTGTGTGTGTGTGTGTGTGTGTGTGTGTGTGTGTGTGTGTGTGTGTGTGTGTGTGTGTGTGTGTGTGTGTGTGTGTGTGTGTGTGTGTGTGTGTGTGTGTGTGTGTGTGTGTGTGTGTGTGTGTGTGTGTGTGTGTGTGTGTGTGTGTGTGTGTGTGTGTGTGTGTGTGTGTGTGTGTGTTCGTGTGTGTGTGTGTGTGTGTGTGTGTGTGTTCGTGTGTGTGTGTGTGTGTGTGTGTGTGTGTGTGTGTGTGTGTGTGTGTGTGTGTGTGTGTGTGTGTGTGTGTGTGTGTGTGTGTGTGTGTGTGTGTGTGTGTGTGTGTTCGTGTGTGTTCGTGTGTGTTCGTGTGCGTCTGTGTGTTGCTATCTATCGATGTTTTGATGGTGGTTGCGTCTTGTATGTGGCTTTTCCTGCTTGATTTTACTACTTTTTCATTTATTCGTGAAAACCAAGGCAGTCATGAGCTGAGACAACTTACCTAATTTGGCTGTAGTGCAATTATATATATAGTTCATGACTCTTTTTTTCTATGGTGTTTTTAAGTTGCTGGTAATTGTCAGAAAATAAGTGGTGAGCCTATTGAGATTATTGTGCAAACTACTTCACACAATTATTGACTCATGTGAGCAATTTAGACTGTCAAAAAGGTTTCGATTCTGAATCGCTCGACGTTTTGTTGCATGTTGTGTGCTGATAGGATATATAGAGTAAGCAGAACATTTTTCTGTTGTTGTTTTTTTTAAAAAATTACATACTTCGCGTTGTGTTTTATTTGGACATAATACTCTAAATTGAATAAAACACCTCAGCCTAATTACTTCGAACTGTTGCAACTCTGACGAAAAGGCATTTGACATCCAGAATTACAGTCAATTGTTACGGGTATGCCGATCACTGACCTAAATCTGTCAATAGCCTGACCTGGATGAATTGATAGAAAAATGAATTATAATATAATCTAATTAAACAAAAGCATGGCCGTCTCGGAAAAAATCTCGAATTTCTGTACCAAAAAATATATATTTATGACAGCCTCGTGGCAGACACAAGAAAGACAGATTTTGGTCATGAATTGGTCATATAAGTGCCGTTGTCATTTATTAAACAATTATAACTACATAAAACATTTTATACGATCAAGTAACGACATAAAACTAAAATTTATTCGATTAAATGTGCTGGTTTGCAGCAATAGGCCCTGGTGAAATTCATTTACAAGATCGTTCACGGACAATATAAACACTTGTGTGACCAATGAAAAGTAATAAGAGGAGATCTGGGTTGGCGGTGGGAAATTACGTTTGCTGTGATGGCTGTCGGTATTTCAAACTGAACTGGTTCTAACCGATTGTCGACAAGCTGTGGAACTTTCCTCACAGGACGTTACGCCGTTATCCCCCGTTTGTCCTATGCTTGCCTGTCATAAAACTAGATATGTTTACATAGCTCTCATATATATTATCAATACATTTGTATATACAATGTATTATATTTTTAAAATTGATATACAATGTACTGATACATAGCTCGATCAATTTTCATACCGACGATAAATCCATATTCAGGGTTGATTAAAGAATAAAAACTGCTCATCCATAACCACTGCACGTTGTGCATTGCGCGATGACAATCTCATCTGGATACCAACTGTTTGCGAAGGTTTAAAAACAACAACCACTATCTTTTAAAACTTTTTGAAACTGTGAAACTTTATCACTTGGTTAGACGCCTATTTTTGCAAATAATGCATTCAATGACGTTGTACATTGACAAAAATAAAATCAGAAAGAAACACGAAATGTCGACACGACATCAAACCGGGTTTTCCTTCACTATTAACTAGTGATTTCTAAGTTCTAAGGGGCATTACTCCTAGAAAAAATACAGAAGGAAATCTGCCCGACAATATGCACATCCATATATTGTGTCCTTGCTACATGCAAGGCTTTATGAAAATATGTTGACGAGTTTCAGAGCAAAAGACATAGTGATTTCTAAGTTCAAAAGGGCATAACTCCCAGATAAATTACACAAGGAACAAGAGTACATGTTAAGAGTCACGCAGGCAACACCGCATACAAAACACACACCCGCCCAAACAGCACCACAATAAACAGTAAAATGTACATGTATATAAAAGACATAAAGAGACACACAAAGGCAAAACAAACATACAATAGGGGAAGATGGAAGTACATGTACCGCCTTGGAACGGTCAGTGACAAAAGTCACTGGGGGGGGGGGGGGTTAAACCGGTTTTTGGGCGCCCAACCTCACACTTATTCCATCACCACCCTAAAAGACAGTGTAAATAAAGTACCCCCTCTCCGACTAATATACAACAACCGCGATGGCAAATACAGTGGTAAAGTGCATGTAAAACGAAAACCTATTCAAGTGAAGTAACTGTATCCACCTATCGCTAGTGTACTCAATGATTGAGCTGCAAACAGAGTAACTGTAGAAAAGTAATAAAGGGTACGACAAAAACGAGATACGAGGTACAATTATCCGACGTCCTCCTTCCGTTTCCGAATTTAGGAGGTCGCCTTCATAGAGTACTAAATATTTCTTGTCGGCGTACATGCAAAGAGGCCAGCGTGATTGCCAACTGTAAAAGGGTTGACAACCATACATGCAGCATGTTGTAGTACCATAGGATCATATCCCTTTTTAATGAATGTTTTAAGTCTGTATCTCTACTGGTTCAAAAGTTATGGCCAATGTTAAAGTCGGTGATTTGACCTATATATTTGATCTCTGACCTTGAAGGATGACATTGACCTTGACATGTCTACCCTCAAAATGAACAACTTTACAAGGGGCAATAAATCCAATATTAGTGAAGCCAGATTTATGGACCTTGTGCATGACACTTTCTCTCAGTATGATCTTTTCAATTTTTGAAGTTTCAATTCAATGGCATGAGCCATAAAGGAGTTGTCGTTGAGACAAAAAAGTGTGAAAAATATAAGGGGCAATAACTCCAATACTAGTGAAACAAGAGTTATGGACCTTGTACATGACAATTCCTCTTATCATGATCTTTCCATGGATGGAGTTTAAAACCAATGGCCTGAGCCTTATAGGAGTTATGGTCAGGAAAAAATGGTAAAATAATGCAAGGGTAAATAACTCCAATACTAGTTAAGCCAGAGTTATGAACCTTGGGCAAGACACTTTCTCTTATCATGACATGTCCATGTATGAAGTTTCAATCCAATGGCATAAGCCATAGAGGAGTTATCGTCCGGACAAAAAAGTGTGATTTTTTACAAGGGCAATAAATCCAATATTAGTGAAGGCAGAGTTTTGGACCTTGTGCATGACACTTTCTCTCATCATGCTCTTTCCAAGTATGAAGTTTCAATTCAATGGCACGAGCCATAAAGGAGTTATCGTCCAGACAAAAAAGTCTGAAAAATATAAGGGGCAATAACTCCAATATTAGTGAAACTAGAGTTATGGACATTGTGCATGACAATTCCTCTTATCATGATCTTTCTATGTATGGAGTTTCAATCCAATGGCATGAGTTATATAGGAGTTATCGTTCGGAAAAGAAAATGGTAAAAAAGTACAAGGGGTAATAACTCCAATACTAGTGAAGCAAGATGTATGGACCTTGGGCATGACACTTCCTCTTATCATGGTATTTCCATATATGAATATTCAATCCAATGGCATGAGCCATATAGGAGTTATCTTCCGGACAAAAATATGGTAAAAACATTACAAGGGGCAAAAACTCCAATATTAGTGAAGACAGACTTATCGTCCTTGGGCATGCCACTTCCTCTGATCATGATATTTCCATATATGAAGTCTCAATCCAATGGCATAAGCTAATAGGAGATATCTTCCGGACAAAATTAGTAAAACATTTACAAGGGGAGTTATGGACCTTGTGCATGACACTTTCTCTTATCATGAGCTTTCCATATATGAAGTGTCAATCCAATGGCATGATCAATATAGAAGATATCGTCCTGACAAAAAAATGGTAAAAACACCACAGTGGGCAATAACTCCAATGCTAGTGAAGCCAGAGTTATGGACCTTGTACATGACGCTTTCTCTTATCATGATCTTTCCATATATGAAGTTTCAATCCAATTCATGCGTCAGAAAGGAATTATTGTTCGGACAAAAATATGGTAAAACATTACAAAGGGCAATAACTCCAATACTAGTGCGGCCAGAGTTATGGACATTGGGCGTGACACTTCCTCTTATGCCCTTTCCATACATGAAGTTTCAATTCAATGGCATGAGCCATATAGGAGTTATCGTCAGGACAATAAAAATTGTAAAACAATCACAAGGGGCAATAACTCCAATACCCGCCCGTCCGTCCGCCCGCCCGCCGTACATCACCATTTCAGTGATCGGATTTTCCGTGGAAAACCCGGTTAATAAAAATCGAGAGAGGATATATAATACACAAATATACATTTAAGAAAGCATAAAAAATAATATCAATAAATCAATGGTTTAAAAACTGTTATAATATACTAAGGTCCAGACTATTACCTCTCCCCTGCATGTTCTCACAACGTTAACCCTTCGCTTGCTATTCACGTCAATATACCTACCTGTAAATAGTGAAGACCCAGATGAGACAGCTCCTGCAGGAGCTGTCCCATCAGGGTCTGCACTATTTACAAGTTGATTGTGCAACCAGTGCGCTCCACAGCAGTAATTGCACAGCGAAATACTTGTACACAGTGAAGATATGTATAATTATACAACAGGGCATGGGTAAAGAAGGAGAAACGCATTTCAAAATTCAGCAAGAGAAGGATTAACTTATATTGTGTTTTATATTTATCGTTTCATCATATTCGTTTAATACTATTTCTGTCAACTCTCAAACAGTAATTGAGGGCGATTTGGGACTAGCGCAGTGAGACATAGAGAGGGAGACTAGACGTACGTATTGAGGCTGGAGACTAATTATTCGGATATTGACATCAGAAATGTAAATGGGGGTTGGAAAATAAGTATCCGGTACTTTGCTACTACTGAAGTCCGAAATGTAAATGGAGGCTGGACACTATTTACAGTAAATCCTCGATACTACGAACACTCAAATGCGTAACATTATATTGATCTTTAATGCAGATGGCAGCTTAATGCAGGATGAAAGTCATACAGAAAGCTCCTCTAGGAACTTTCTCTGTGACGTTCACCCTGTATTAAGCAGTCACCTGTCTATAAAGACATACATTCTTCACTACTAAAATTTCGTTGTATCGAATTTTTACTGTATTTCTCTATTGAAATAAACAATATAACATGTTTAATATAGGAATAGATGTTTGTTAACACAAATACATGTATAACCGTTCTAGGAGATTCCATTTCATTATCTATTTCCCATATGGAAGAAGTTAGGCGGCATTTCTGATGCAAATGCGTATTTTTTTATGCATTGCGGTCGTAACTTATCATAATACCTAGAAATGATTACAAGTTGAATGAGGTACAAGTTAAAGCTTTCTATTTGCTTGCTTGCTTTATACCTACCTGGGATGGATAAAACATTTAGTCTTGAATTAA